>QJPP01007351.1:0-437833 GCA_003996215.1 Jaltomata sinuosa
CTTACTTGAGCGTGTAGCACAAATCCTAACACGTAATTAAAAAAATAATTTCTAAATAACACATAAAAAGTTACGTGGAATAGACTTAAAAGCCTCAGAAGCTTTTTCATTTTCTCATTTTCAGTTGGGCACCCATACTTTCACTTCCACCTTCTTCTCCATTTTTCACTAACAACGAACAAAATCTTCCATTGCTCTTGAGGTTTTAAGGCGTAATTGAAGTTATCTATGTAAGTTTATCCTAATTATTGTCCTAATTATTTTATGTTCGAGTTTGTTTGTTGGTCTTTATTGGTTTTTGTTCGTGTTATTGTGTTATTTTTATGGTTTTAGGATTTTACTCGATTAACACTATTTTTGTTGAATATTTATAGGGATGTTTCTTTATTTAGTGTCTAATTCTAGGGTAAGATGTATATGTGGTAGTGTTATGCCTTCAATGGCATATTTTGTGATTTTTATTAGATTCTAGGGTTTTTCATAAAATCACAATTTCGACTGACTTGTTTTTAATTTCTTGAGTATTGTATACATCAGTGGTCCACTGAGACATATCAGACTTGTGGAGAATTTGTTTTACACTTTTTTGCTTTAAATATTAGTTCTTTTTGTTATTTTACCTTTAAAAATTAGGGAATTTGGTATGTATGTACAAATTGACTGTATGTTTTCTTGTCACTGTACAGGCATTGTAAGTAAATGTCTTCAACAATAGCGATACTTCAATTTCACTATGGGGGCTATTTTTTGTCAGACCATGAGCTAAGGTATGCTAATAAAATTTATAATCTTGAAAATGTAAGAATAGATGTAGATGAGCTGCATTTAATATTATTTCAGAAATTAGCACTGGACTTAGGTGTTGAAAAAGTTGAAACTTTTGGGTATAGAGTTAACAAAAAGGGTGGTTATTACATGTTAAATACTGATGATGATGTTTTAAGGTTTCTTAATAATTTGAAGGTGGAGACTTTGTTGATGTATATGTGATACATCAAATTAGTGTACCTTTAGTTGTTGAGGATAAAAATAAAGTGTAACTTTGTAATGACTGGGTTCGTCGTTATGGGTAGTCCAATCGTGCCAAGTGTTAGAGTTAGAAAACTCCGGGTTTGGGAGTTTGAAATTCTGGGCTAGGCTAGCCTCGGTCGATTTTGGAGCGAGGTAGAGTCTAGGTAAATACGGGTATGGATTGGACTAGGTGTCTTGTGTTAAACTAGTTTTTCGCTTAGCCAAGACATAGAGGAGGACGGGGGACTTTTTCAAAATCAAATTTGGGTAAGTAAAACTCCTAGAATTATGTTTGACGTGAAAGGGTTGCTTCAGGTCATCGGGAGAAGCAAGTGTGTTGTGAAATGGCCAAAACTGGCAGATTTCTTGACATTCTGTCTGTGATGAGCGCGACCACGTGCGATAGCAGCCACCGCTATAGTGGTGGAAATTACCGCTATAGCGGCGGTCAAAGGGTGGTCAACCTGCTTAAGACCGCTATAGCGGCAGCCGACCGCTATAGCGGGACCGGTATGGCAGAGCAGGGACCACTATAGCGGACCGACGGGGTTTTAATGCAGAAACATTCCCCAAAACATCAGTTTTTCACAAATTTATTTTGGGATAAGGGCTAGGCGATTCCAGACATTTTTCCTCATTCTTCCGTAAAAGATCGTCCCTAAAGCCAAGAACGAGAAAGGAATTCCGGTAAGAAGGATGCGAAACCACGGATCCGTGCCTGCAGGACCGCTAAGAATGCCTCCACGGAGCCAAAAACACACGGTTGCAACTGCTTGGCGCCTAGGTAGGCTAGGTTTTCATGAGTAGTTAGACCTGTTTACTTTCCATACTTATTGTATAGTAGAAATGGAGAAACCATGTTTTAGGCCTCCGGGCACGGAGTTTGGCGGATTCGGGACTGGTTATTTCTAGGATGTAGGGAATGGCTGGTCTTGTGAATGGTATTATATGTTCAACTTATTCATATTGTCGTGATAAAATGATGGGTTGAGGGACTAGCGTGTCGGGAAGGTTCGGGGAACCAGGGAAGTGCTTGGGAGCACGGGAAGCGGGAATAGGAAGCTCCTAGGTGGGGTTTCAGGAATGTTTATTGCTTGAGGCTTAGCAGCGGCCTGGCTAAGGTTAGAAAAGGGAAGCGTGTCATATGCTTGTGTGTTTATCTAAGAAGGGAAATCGCTAGTTACATGTTATAATAAAAAGGGTGAACCGGGGAATAGTCTTTGGATGGGATTTAACGGTTCACCGGTTACCTGGAAATGGGGTAGGTGATGGCTTATGATTTTTTGTGAATGAATATATTCATGTACTCATGTCTAAGTGATTGTAAGCATTACATTGCTTAGGAAAATTGTGTGGAATGTCTAGGTTCCTGTTTACAGTTTGTGATTGAACGATTTTACTTGCTGGTTTTACAAGTTGTGTGTTCATATATTGACTGTGGTTTGTTGATATTTGGTTGGCTCGGGTACCATGACTGGTACGGGTATAATACATGGTTGGCACGGGTACCACGCCTGGTACGGGTATAACACATGGTTGGCATGGGTACCACGCCTGGTACGAGTATAACATTCAGTTGGCACGGGTACCACGCCTGGTATGGGTTTACTTTATTGCATCTTGCATTGTTTCATTGACTATTGTATTGCATTGGTTGATATTGGTTCCGTGAGTGGACCGGGTTATTTTACTGAATGTGATACTTGGTATTGGTTCCGTGAGTGCACCGGGCTATTTTTATTGAATCATGATATCCAATGGTGGTCCTTGAGTGACCGGGAATTTTGTTATATCATGTTATTAGTTTGGTCTTGGTTTAGGCCAGGTTGTTATATCATATTATGAGTTTGGTCTTGGTGTAGGCCGGGTTGTTATATCATGTTATTAGTTCGGTCTTGGTGTAGGCCGGGTTGTTATATCATGTTATTAGTTTGGTCTTGGTGTAGGCCGGGTTGTTGTATCATGCTATTAGTTGGTCTTTGTGTAGGACGGGTTATTGCATCATGTTATTAGTTGGTCTTGGTGTAGGCCGGGTTGTTGCATCATATTATGAGTTGGTCTTGGTGTAGACCGGGTTGTCATGTTTAACACCTAAATATGTTAGGGGGATCCAGGTGGGTCCGGACTATGTAAAAGAGGTTATGAGTTCATGTTTTATCGTCATTAAGTGTACTAATAAGGGTCAAGGATTAATTGCGTTAATAAGCATAAGAATGGGTCTTGGGGTAGACCAGGTAGCCTGTTGAACACTTAGGTGTGGTTAGAGGATCCTTGGAGGGTCCGAGTTTTGGGATGAGAAAGGGATTTAGATATAACTTTGTTGTTGTCATTGAAGGTGTCAATGGTTGCTGGGTGAGTTGCAAGTGATTGGTAAATATAGAGGAAGACGGAGAGTCTAGGCATGGTTATTGGTTAATATAACCAGGTGGTAAAGTTGTCCTACAGGTCCAGGAAAGTGCTGGAAAATGGTAGGTAATACTTGGGTTTAATAGCAGTTTTGGTTGTGCAGCTAGCCGGGTCAAGTATGAATATTTAGTCAAGGTAGTTGACTGGGGTAAAAGTTAAATGTGACTTGGGAAGTCTACGTGTCAAGGTGACTTGGGAAGTCCTAGATGTCAGGGTCAAGGTTAAAGGTGAATAAGGGAGCTATAATGTTTATTTCATGTCTTTCCCTGTTTTTCTTATATGATGGTAGGAATGGATTCAGGTCGACTGATGATGCCTACCAGTACGTGTGTTTGTACTGATTCTACTCTTGATATACCTTTTTGGTATAGTCTGATTGCAGGTTGGTGATGTTTCATAGGTTCACGGCGATGAGGGTCTCCAGCAACTTCTTTCTTCTATTTCATGGCAGAAGTTGGGTCTTTTATCTCTTTGTGTCACCTTGTAGAAGCTCTTGTACCTGTTTAGACTAGATCGTAGGGAGGAATTTAAATATTGTAAAGGTTTTTCCGTAATTTCTTATGTAGCCTATTTCTGAACAGGATTTGTAAAGGTGGCTTAATTTAAAGGTTTACTTTAATTCCGTATGTTACCTATTGGACGGGTGGTAAGTGTTCGTCTATCTAGGTGATTAGAGTAGGCGCCCGCACGACCCGGTAGGTTGGGTTGTGACAAACTTGCCAAAAAATATCCTCAAATATAGGACAGCCAAGTGTACACAAGTCTAGGGCTTATGTGGCACCCCTCCCACCCTTATTGCTAATTGGTAATGGTGATGTGTCAACCCTCCCCCCTCACCCCACCATTTGATGAAAATGAAAATGGGGATTTAAATGAAAATCAGTCTCCTAGGGTAGACAAAGGGAAAGAGAAGGTTTCTTTAGAAGACTTAGATGAAGGTCAAGGTAATGACTTCTCCTCATACCACTTTCAAACTTCTGATTCTGATGTAGATCTAGCTAACAATGATTCTAATTCTAATTCACTCTATGATATCAATGAAAACATTGATGATTTGTGTGATTTGGATAAGGAGTTGCTTCAAGCTATATAGTCTGACATCCAACAACAAGTTAAAGAAAAGATTGATAAGGTGAATCTAGATGAGATACCATCTGATCCTGTAGGTATAGATGTTGGGTTTGAGGACATTTATAACAACAAGAGGGGAAGATATTAAGGTACATTGGGTGGGGATGACCCTTATTTTGATAGCTCATATCCTGGTAGTGACATTAGTGAAGATGAAGGGGATCATGTTGATAATGATGAAGTGGTAGATCCACCACCTAGAAACTCAACTACCGAGATCTACTTTGACCTAACTGCCAAAAAGGTCTTATTTCAGTCGTATATGGTCTTTATAAATTGTATTATGTTTAGGGAGACACTACAAACTTACTCTATTCAGAAGGGTGTGAATCTTAAGTTGAAACCTAATGAGAAGGAAAGGGTAAGGGCAAAGTGTAAGAAAAAGGGTTGTTCTTGGGTTATTTTTGAAAGTCTTGATGGTAACACTGAAAATTTCAGTGTGAAGACATACTTTCCTATTAACAAGTGTTGTAAAAGGATAAAAAACAAGTTGTGTAACCTAGTGTGGATTAGTAAGCATTACAAGGACAGAATTATGAGTGAGCCTACAATCAAATTGCATCAGATTCAAGCTCTTTTAAGGAAGAACTATGGGTTGTATGTTAGTCAAACAACCTGTAGAAAGGCAGAAATCAGAGTTATGAATTAGCATTTGGGTGATTTAATAGAAGATTGTACTAGGTTGTATGATTATGCTAAAACTGGTCGCCGGACCGGTATGGACCGGTACCATTCCGGTCCATTCCGGTACCGGTACCGGTCCATACCGGTCCGGTACGTACCGGAATGGACCGGTACCGGTACCGAAATGGACCGGAATTACCGATCCATACTGGCAAACCGATACCGGTTTGTACCGGTACCGTACCGGTTCCGGTCCGGTCTGGTCCGGTCAACCGGTCAATGAATTTTTTTTTTTTTTTTTTAAACGTTTTAAGCCGTTGGGTAACGGCTATTTCAGCCACCCAACGGCTATTTTAGCCCCCCTCACCCCCACCCCCCACCCCCCAGCACCCCCTAGCCCCCCCAGCACCCCCTAGCACCCCCCCTACAGCCCCCCTCCTATTTTTTCATTATAAATACCCCTTCCCCTTTTAATTTTTATTCATCCATTCAACTCTCATTCTCTCTCAATTTTCATCTCTTAATATTTACAAATTCTATAATTATTCTTATTATTTTGCAAGTGAAGTATAATTTGGTGAATTTTGGAGGAGCAATCTTTTTCAAATTTCAGTTATAATCGTCTGTTTTTACAGCAGACGTTGGTATATTCGTTCCACTCTTTAATTTTTTAATTTTTATTCTTGTTTATTAGTTGTGAATTTGTGATTTATTTGTGAATTTGTGATTTGTGAACTTGTGATTTATTTATTTTAATTTGCTAATTTTATATTTTATTATATTATGGATCCATCTCAAAAAAAATCCGGTAAAAAAGGTATTATTTCAAGAACAAAAAGTTATGTGAAGGGTAAAATAGGTAGTGGTTCTTCTAGTTCTTCTCTCCGCCCTGCTCTTCCTCAAGTTAGATTTAATACAGATGAATTTACGCATGTTAATGAAACTAATTTTCCATTTACTACGGATGACCCTATTCCCAACGAAGCTTATGAAAGAATGTATAATGATTTAGAAGATGAATTAAATGAAGAAGTAGAAATGCATGAGGATGATGATTTAGAAGAAACTGATACACCGACTAGTCCCTTTATTGCCCCCGCCCCCACTATTCCCCAAGCTCCAACTCAGGATAATCCTCAAGTTAGAGCTGATCTTCCCCCTATTGCTCCAGTGAGGGGTAAGACCAAACCACAACGTCCTTTAAAATCAGCTGTGTGGAAATTTTGTTTTTTAAATGAAGAAAAAACTGTGTCTACGTGTCGTATTTGTAAACAAAGTTGGAAATATGTATCTGGTGCTAGTGGAGGTTCGACTGGGGGGTTAAAAACTCATTTGCTTAAGAAACATCCGAGAGAGTGGCAAGCATATCTAGCTAGTCAAGGTGATGCTGGCTCTAGCGTTGGACCTTCTGTTGGCGGGTCAAACATGATTCAAACTTCACTAAATCCTTCAAATCCTGCTGGTCATGTTTCACAACGGCCCTATAATAGGGACCGTGATCGTGAAAATTTTGCTAAAATGGTTGTTGTTTGTGGTTTGCCTTTTAATTTTGGAGAACATGATGGTTTTATAAGATATATTCGAGATACATTTTATCCCAGTTTTGAAGGTATTACAAGAAGCATGGTAAAAAGAGATATTTTTGAATTTTATGAAAAACATATGCAATATCTTCGTAAATATTTTTATATGATGGATTGTAGGGCTTCTATTACCACTGATATGGGTCGTAGTCCTAACGGATTTGATTATTTAACTGTTACTGCACATTGGATTGATTATAAATGGATAATGCAAAAAAGAATTATCGCTTATAAAATTTGTGAACACAAAAAAACTGGTACTTATATTGCTTCAAGTGTGTTAAAAATTTTACAACATTTTTATCTTACTGATAAAGTGATTAGTATTACTTTAGATAATGCTTCTGCTAATTTAAATGCTATGACTATGCTAGAAACTAGACTTTGTCCAATTAGTAAATATGCTTTTCATATCAAATGTGGTGCACATATATTAAATTTAGTTGTGAAAGATGGTATTAGGGTATTTGATAGTTGTATTGATAAAGTTGAAAATGCAATTTTTTGGATTTTTCATATGAATAATAATAGTAGAATTCAACAATATAAAGATTTTTGTAAATTGTGTGAAGTTCCATTTAGAAAAGTTCCAAAACATGTTAAAACTAGATGGAATTCTTTTTATGAAATGCTTGAAGTTGCTTATAAGTATAAAAAACCTATTACTATGATGTTTAATAGTCATAATGCTTATCCTGATTATAAACTTGCGGACAGTGATTGGGATGCAGTAGAAGCACTTAAAGTCTTTTTAAAATCATTTTTTGATGCTACCAAAAATTTTTCCGGAACATATTATCCTACTATTAGTGAAATTTTAATACATATTTGGAATATTTCAAGCATTTTTGCTATGTATAAACAAAATTCATATTTTAAAGATTCTATTGAAGCTATGATTAAAAAATTTAAAAAATATTTTTTTCCTATTCCACAAATTTATTTAACTGCAATTCTTTTTAACCCGGAATATAAAGAACTTGGTGCAAAAGGTTTAGTTAGAGAAATTTATACTAATTTAGATATTTCACCACAAGAAACACCGGATTTAATAACATGTCAAGATAGTATTAAAATTTTGGCTAAGGAAATGTATGACAAATATACTGTGACCTTAGAAAATCTTGATCATGCCCCTCAAACTTCTACGTCGAGATCAGGTGTCCATGGTAAAGCAAGATCACAACTTGGTCTTGATTTTTCTAATAAGTGTGAATTTTCTAAGTATCTTGAACAGAGTGTTGATAATATTCCAACTACGGATGGCATACCACAACTATTGGATTGGTGGAAATCTCGTGAAGATTACTTTCCAAAACTTAGCAAGATGGTGAGAGACGTGCTAGTTATTCAAGGATCATCAGTTGCTTCGGAGCAAGCTTTCAGCGCGGCAAGATTTCAAATTGGAGACCATAGATATTCCTTGGCAGAAGACAGTTTGGAGGTATCAGTGTTGTTTAGAGATTGGATCAACGCCGAGCGAAGAAACGTTGGAAGACCAAAGTTGCAAAAAGTAGCAGAACAAGCCATAGATAACCTCATTGGGTTTGATAGTGATGATGACGTTGAACTTGAAGATCGTCAAGCAACTTTACCAGGAATTAAGGTTGAAGAAGCTGAAACTTTACAAAGTTTAGAAGATAAATTTATAAATCTATACAACTATTAGTATTACATTCGAGGCTTAGTTGAAACAGAACCCTTCCTAGAAGGTGGCTGCGTAAATTAGGCGCGCTTAGTTGAAACAGAACCCTTCCTAGAAGGTGGCTGCGTAAATTAGGCGCTTTACTAATAGTTGTAAATTGTAATATTAGTTTGAAATTTTGAATAAATTGATTTTTTTTTAATTTTTATCATTGTTTTATACTTTTATAGTTTTATACTTTTATTCATTGAAAACATAAACTAATAAATTGAAAACTTCAAAAAATAAACAACAAACTTATAAATTGAAAACTTAAAAAAATAAACTAAAACATAAACTAATAGACTTCAAAACATAAACTTATAAATTGAAAACTTAAAAAAATAAAAAACTTTAAACAAACTAAAACATTTCAAATATATAACTTAGAAAACATATATAAACTATAAACTTAATCAAACTTCAATTAAAAGAAATAAAACTTATAAATTAAAAAACTTTAAAAAACAAAAACTTTAACAAACTAATAAACTTCAAATATAAATATAAGTTATAAAATTTTAAATCATAATTAACTATTTAACTTTTAAGTTATAAATTATAAAAACTTTTAAGTTATAAGTTATCACTTGAAAATTAAGTTTGAAATTCAAAATGTAATTCAAAATAAAAAAATTTAAAAAAAAAAGAAAAAAAAAAAACCCATTCCGGCAAACCGGTCCGGCCCATTCCGGTACCATTCCGGTACGGCACCGGTCCATTCCGGTTTCAACCGGAATGGGATGGAATCCGGTACCCATACCGGTTGAACCGGTCCGGTTCATTCCGGTACCGGTCACCATTCCGGTACTGGTCATACCGGTCCGGTCCGGTACCGGTCTGTTCCGGTCCGGCCATTCCGGTCCGGTCCGGCGGCCACTCTTAGGCCAAACATAGTCAATAAATAAAAGTAGAGGGGTATATTTGACCCCTTTTTTCCCATAAATAAAAATTAGTATACGTACCCGCGCGATGTGCGGACAATATTAAATTAAATAAAATTAGATTGTGATTTTATCTACTTAAATACATAAAAAGAAGTAACCAATACATAAAACAAACGTTATTTGCTGTTATAATTTTTGAGATATATAACAATAATTTAATCCATCTAATAATATATGACCCAATTATGGTAATAAAAAAATTTCTCTTAATAAATACCCAGTAATATATAATCAACTTAAGTAAGAAAGAAGTGGATAAAAGGCACAACAATACTCTTTGGGGTTATAAAAGTATTGGTACTAAGAAAATTATATTGAAACATTGATACTTTAGTTTCTTTTTCCTTTAGTGTAACCATGAAATCATAAACTGGAATAATTGATTAGAAAAGCAAATTGTACTAAAGTAAACTAAAACCTTAGCT
This sequence comes from Jaltomata sinuosa, assembly GCA_003996215.1. NCBI lineage: Eukaryota > Viridiplantae > Streptophyta > Magnoliopsida > Solanales > Solanaceae > Jaltomata > Jaltomata sinuosa. Next base: position 9,812 of record QJPP01007351.1, read on the forward strand.
ATAAAATGAAATGAGACTTGAATATGAAAATTATGGTAGTTTGATCAAAGTGAATATATTTTAACCTGATAAGAGTATTAATTTTGCAATATGTGTATTTGATATCTCTTTGTTCTTCACATGGAAACACACTTGGCAAATGCAAAAAATATCATTTTGATATACATGGAGATGTGCATAATCAGTAACACAATATAAAACGAAAAATTAAGTATTGTCCTATCAATTAATATATGACTTGTTATTAACACATAGTTGATAAACTCAACAAAGCATCTTGTGAGGTATTAGCATTGTTAGGAAGTTTGAAACGATTTGAGTGTGAAATATTTGCACCAAATCTCTTATTAATCAATATTGAAATATTCACCTTCGTTAAACACTTTTTGATAAATAGAAGTACAAATTAAATAATAATTAATGAAACATTGCGTATAACTACTACTTCATCTGTTTATTAGTCCAATTTATCATTAAGAAAGAAAGTACAATAACTTACTTTTACCTCTTGAAAATGAGCTTCTCCTCTGCCGCATGATTATCCTGCATATTATGACTTTTTTAAAAAATATATATATATTCAAGTCTTATCTAATATAACACAGAAAATTATTTTAGATAAATTTATATCCTTTAACTTTACAATGATCTCAACTTTAAATTTAAAAAAGAACAAAAATATAATTTAATATCAATTTTATTATTGGACAATCAAATTAAGAAAATATTAATATATGTAACTTAATATTTTCATTTAGTTCTGAATCAAATAAAAAATATTTTTCATCTTATCAATACGTGAAGAAGAAAAAAGTCTCTCTTTCAATATCAAATAACTATCACTTTCATTTTTTATTAATGCTAGATTTATTTTATCTTTCATTATATTTATTCTCCGACCACTTTGAATATATGATTCTTCTTCTTTTTCTTCTACTTCTTGTACTTTCACTTCTTTCTTTTAGGCTATATCAAAGTTTCTTTAGGTAGAGATTTAGTAACCTACCCATCTCAAAAGAAAATAAAGATAGAGATATAAAGAATGAAATTAGTATTAATTAAGTGCATATGAAATGTGTATCTTTGTCATTAAGAAAGAAAGTAATAACTTACCTTTACCCCTTTGAAAATGAGTTTCTCAACTCTGCCATATTATTATCCTGCATATTATGATTTTTTTCAAAAGAAATTATATTCAAGTCTTATTTAATATAACTAACATAAAATTATTTTTGTCACGATCCAGACCGCTGCGAGTGGCACCCATCCAATCCCGGGCGAACGAATCATCAACGATCCAGAACTTAACCGTTCTAACAGCTCAAAATCAGTGTGCAATAAATAAAACTATTCATAATCAACCAAAACAATACTAATATAAATAAACCTGCAAAAATTTCTCCCTAGAACCTGAAAGTCATCGTACCAAAATACTACCAAAATTTAAAATGCGGGGGTGCAACCCCAAAGTAAGCAAGAGTCTAAGCCCGAAACAAGTGGGCTATAACTGAAAATGAAAGAGCCCAAGGTAACTCGACCGAAATAGCTCACCCTTGATGCCTGGAAGCGCTGGGACTACAAATGAGGTCGCGTGTCAGCCGTTGGAAGATTGACTGTACTCAAAAAAAAGAAACGCAAGTGCAGAATCAGTACACAACCACCGTGTACTGGTAGGATCATCAGCCAGTTCCAAATAAGCAATATATGAACAATACAACAGCCAAGTAAAAGTACAAGAAACATGTAAACAAGCCAACATATATCCCTAGACTACAAGTCTCTTCCTCGCTTGTTCCCACATGTAACCCACTCTGATAACCATGGTCAACAATCAATGATAATCAATAAATATACCATTTTACATATCCCGGACCCACCCTGAGATCCCCCTAACAGCACCTAAGTGTTAAACATGCAACCCGATCTACACCAAGATCAAACTCACAGACCAATAATAATAACCCGATCTTTCAAGGACCATATGCAATATCACAAATCATAAACATAGCCGGTACACTCATGAAACCAAAATCAAGTGCACAATGCAAATAAGTAAACTCGTACCAGGCGTGGTACCCGAGCCAACCAGTTAGTATCCCGTACTAGGCGTGGTACCCGAGCTAACCATTTGTTATCCCATACCAGGCGTGGTACCCGAGCCAACCATTAGTATTCCGTACAAGGCGTGGTACCCGAGCCAACCGAATGTCACATATAATCCACAGTCACAAATAATGAACAATCAAACTTGTAAACCAACAAACAATAACACCTAGTTCATTTCACAAGACTGATAACAAGACCCTTAGACATTCATAATTCATTCCCTAAGCATGCAACTCATACAACACTTAGACAAAAGTACACAAACATATAATGCATACAGGAATCAATAACCATCACCTACCTCAAAAATATTTCAAGCTCTATTGAACCGAAGCTTTCTCCTTTTCAGGATCCCTTGCTTGTTCTTGGTCTAGAAATAAATATGCAAGAACTATAGTCAATTAACTGGCCTAAATTACCCGGATTATGCAAATTTCAATCCCCAGGCTAAATCATGATTATTCCACCCCTTTTCCAAGATTTTCTACCATTAATTCACCTAAATTCATTTTCACGGATACCTTTAGAGAATTATGGCTAAGTGATCATCACCCATCATCAATAATCAAGATCCAAGAACTCTAACACCCTAGAATCCCCTTTTTCTTCGGATTCTACCATTCCTTGGTCATTCCAAACCTTCCCCCAAGTCCACCCCTAGCAATTATAAAGCGTAGGAAAGATAGGACGAAAGTTGGGGAGTAGAAACCTTACTTTTAGGACAAAATATGGTGAAAAACTTAAGGAAATCGCCTAAAATCGCCCTCTTCTTCTCTCAAAATATCTTTTTTGAAAACTGACTGTTTTGAGGAAGTTTCTGCATTAAATCCCATCACGCTCCACTATAGCGGTCCTCTCTGCTATAGCGGTACCGCCGTAGCGGAGTGGACTGCTATGGCGGAGGCTGACCAACGTTGACTTCTGTTGCAGCGATATTTTCTCCACTATGGAAGAGGTCGCTATGGCAGTGTATCAACCTCTACGGTGATTGACATAAGACAGAAAGTCGTAAAGTCCCTCAAATTGCTCCATTTTACAACACACTTATTTTTTTGATGTTTCAAAATAACTCCTTCACGTCAACCTCAATACCGAGAGTTCTACTTATCCAAATTCGATTCTGAAAAGTGTTACGACCCAAATTATATTAAGTCGTGAGGGCACCCACCATCCCCGTAGGTGAACCCCTTTCCTGTACTAACCATTTAATAATCAAAATAATGTGGAAGTAAATATTTAAGCAAACCATCAACTCCTACAAATGCGAAATAAAACGAATTCAAGTCCAAACTACCCCAAGACCTGGTGACACTAGTACAAGAGCATCTATGAATATGAAACAAGTCTGTGAAAACTAAAAACAACTGTCTGAGAGAAAGTAAGACAGAAAACATAAAGAATCTCTAGAATTCAGTACTGCCGAAGAGAAAGCAGCTCACCCTGAATCCTAACTGCAGCAGCCTCGAACATAAATAACCAGTCAAGTATTTCCAGGACTTGGCTCAATTTCTGCACGCAAAAAAGTGCAGCAAGTATAGAGTGAGTACGGAAAAGACGTGTACTCAACAAGCTTTGATTATTAACTCCTTCTAGAAGTGATAACGAGCCTTAAAAGTTCTCTTTTTTACAAGTATAATTTTTGCCACAATATAAGTCACCATAACACAATAAATAAGGCACGTATCTAGATCAATTCAATATGGAGTGCAGTGCAGATGAAATGTAATGCAATGCAATGCAATGCAATGCAATGTAATGCACTGGCCAAAAGTAAACTGATATATATTCGTCAGAACCATTTTCCATTGGCACAATAAAACTCGCCGGAACCATTTTCCATCAGTATAATAAGACCCGTCGGAATAATTTCCCTTCGGCATAATAAGAATCGCCAGAACCATTTTCTATCGGCATCATAAGACTCGCCGGAACTATTTCCCATCAGCATAATAAGAACCTGAATTTCATAAGTAATCACAGTACTACTCGCCGGGACCATTTTTCCATCGGCTTTGCATGATGTCACTTGCCGGAACTATTTTCCATCGGCTTAATAAGAATAAAAAATTTTCAAACAAATCAATGGACAATGTCACCCAATAATTATCATGCAACCATAAGAGTGGTATGAATGAGTATGTATGATCAAATATATATAATGAGTTAATCAATCACAATTAGGTTCACAAAATTCACGAATCCCAACAGTTCAATCATGTCATAACTTATGAGATTCTATCAATTGATAATAGTTCTATAAGAATTTTCCATAGCATGGCACCGGTGCTCATATAAATGCTCGTTATCTAATTTATACGGGACCCCCTCATTACCCATTACCCATTACCCTTAAGTTCATTCAATGCAATAAAACTAACACTTCAAAAGAAATTAGAAATCTCTACTTGCCTCAAAACTAAGCCCAAGTGTCAAGTAACAAACTTTTCCTTACGTAACGCTTCTGAACGGTCAAAATCTGTTCAAATATATGATCCTCATAAGAAAACAAATTTTGCTCTAATAACTCTAGCCCTAAAACTCCAATATATCAAACTTGAAATTGCAGGATAACTATCGTATTTGGAATCTCAGCATAGTACATGCTAACTCAATACTCTCAAAATTCACGTACTGTTGGCCTTTTGCTAATTATAGACATCACTTTTATGTAGTTGTCAAAGTAGTGCACATGTCAATATTTCTCTTCCAATAAATAATTGAATGAATAGTGGTAGAAATAATAGCCTTGAGTTCTGTAGAGCTACCCCATTATCAAAGTGTTATCTTCACACTTAAGTCCAAAAAAATAAATTCAAAGAAAATGAAACCTCTAATTCCACCATCCAATTAACATTATATATATAGTAATAGTTGCTACCGAGGGAGATAATCTTAAATCCAACTTCTCAATTCATATTAATGTCATAAGCCTCAAGTGATTACAGAATATTAATTTTAAAAGCCTTTCCATTACTGCCCATAGACACATAATAGTGATTCCTTTATATCCACTAGTAATCATTACTTAATTTGACCGAAAAACAAATGGAAAGAAACATAGAGTTTGATAGTACCTGAAAGCTTGGTTGAAATTTGCAACAATTTCACTCACCACCGTCTTGTGCCGTCACTCAGTTCTCGAATTTTGAGAAGCGACGGTTTTTCTTTTTTTTTCTGGTTATGGTTTAAAAGGGTAAACCCTGTTAACTTTAATTCCTTTATTTTACTATATCTTATATATGAGTCACAAGAGCAAATAAATTATGGATTTGACCCATTAACTACCAATTAACTTAATTATTTAAAATAGTCAAAACTTTAAATAGACCCTCGGAGTTTATTTGGAACCCCAAAAGTTATAAATCACGTATAAGGACTACAAGGAGGGTTAAAATAAGTAAAAATTCACAAAACGACTTTGAGGTCGTTACATCATCCACCACTAAAATAAACGTTCGTCCTCGAACGTGAAGAGAAAGAAGGTACCTGGACTATCAAAGAGATGAGGATATCTGCTCCGCATGTCGCACTCAACCTTCCAAGTAGCTTCCTCCACAGGACGATACCCCCACTGTAGCTTCACATATGCTATCTCCTTGGATCTCAGCTTCCTAACCTGCCTATCCAGAATAGCTATAGGCTCCTCCTCAAATGCCAAACTGTGGTCCAACTGCACCGAGTCCCATTGAATCACATGGGAACCATCACCATGATATCTCTTCAATATCGAAACATGGAATACCGGATGAACACCTGACTAGTCTGGTGGCATATCCAGCTCATACGCCACTTCCCCAATACGTCAAAGTATCTCAAACGGATCAATGAACCTAGGGCTGAGCTTGCCCTTCTTTTCAAACCTCATAACTCCCTTCATAGGTGATACTTTCCAAAAGACCTTCTCTCCAACCATGAACTCTAAATCGCGAACCTTCCGATCTGCATAACTCTTTTGTCTACTCTAAGCTGCGAGAAGTCTCTCCTGAATCAACTTAACCTTATCTAAGAAATCCCTCAATAAATCTGTGCCGCAAGGCCTGACCTCGAATGCATCAAACCAACCCACCAAAGAACAACATCTCCTACCATATAAAGCCTCAAACAGGGCCATCTGAATGCTAGAATGGTAACTATTGTTATAAGAAAACTCTGCTAATGGTAAGAATTGGTCCCAATGACCACCAAAATCAATTACGTACGCCCGTAGCATATCCTCCAATACCTGAATGGTCCGCTCAGACTGGCCATCAGTCTGTGGATGAAAGGCCTTGCTAAGATCCACCCTAGTACCCAATTCCTTCTGCATACACTTCCAAAAGTGAGATGTCAACTGAGTACCTCAGTCTGAAATAATAGAAATCGAAACACCATGCAACCGCACTACCTCCTGGATGTAAATCCTAGCCAACCTCTCTGCATTGTATGAAGTCTGAACTGGCACAAAGTGAGCAGACTTAGTCAACCTATCCACAATAACCCAAACAACATCAAAATTTCTCAAAGTCCGTGGCAATCCTACTATGAAATCCATAACAATCCGCTCCCACTCCCGCTCAGGTATAGGCATCCTCTGAATCATACCACCTGGCCTCTGGTGCTCATACTTAACCTGCTGGCAGTTCAAACATCGAGAGACATGCTCTACAATATCCCTTTTCATTCGACACCGCCAATAATGCTGCTTCAGATCTTGATACATTTTTGCTGCGCCCGGATAAATAGAATATCTAGAGTTGTTAGCCTCTTCCATAATCAACTTGGTCTAATTGCCAACTCTAGGAACACAAATGCGACCCTTTATTCTCAAAACACCCTCTGGATCAAGAATTGCTTCTTTACCTTCACCCTTTAACACCTTACCTCGAATGATCTTCAATTTCTCATCTTCAAACTGTTTAGCCTTGATCTGATCTAATAAGAGATATTGTGCCTCAACATGAGCAAGAACTCTACCAGGCTCTGAAATATCAATTCTCACAAAGCTATTAGCCAAGGACTTCACATCCATGGCCAAAGGACGCTCCTCCACTCGCAACATAGCCAAGCTGCCCATACTAACTGACTTCCGACTCAAAGCATTTGCTACCACATTTTCCTTGCCCGGGTGATATAAAATAGTGATGTCATAATCCTTAACCAACTCTAACCATCTTCTCTGCCTCAAATTTAGATCCCTCTGGCTGAAGATATACTGAAGACTGTGATGATCCGTGAATACCTCACAATGCACCCCATATAAGTAATACCTCCAAATCTTCAAAGTAAATACTACCGCTGCCAATTCCAAGTCATGAGTAGGGTAGTTTCGCTCGCGAATCTTCAACTGCCTTGAAGCATACACTATTACCTTACCTTTCTGCATCAAAATACACCCAAGATTAACCCGTGAAGCATCGCAATACACTGTGAAGCCTTCACCTTCCACTAGCAAAGTCAAGATCAGATCTGAAGTCAACAATGTCTTGAGCTTTTGAAAGCTCGCCTCACACTCCTCAGACCACTGAAAATTCACATTCTTCTGAGTTAGTTTTGTCAACGGAGATGCAATAGAAGAGAAACCCTGCACAAATTGTCTGTAGTAACCAGTCATACCTACAAAACTCTGAATCTCAGTAGGTGAAGTAGGTCTAGCCCAATCTCTAACCGCCTCAATCTTCTTTGGATCAACACTAATACCATCTTTGGTCACCACGTGCCCCAAAAATGTCACAGAATTGAGCCAGAACTCACACTTGGAATTTTTTTCATAAAGTCTCTCCTTCTTCAAGGTCTGAAGCACAATCCTCAAATACTGCTCATGCTCCTCTTTACTACGAGAATAGATCAAAATATCATCAATGAAAACTATAACAAAGGAATCCAAATACGGCTTGAACACCCCATTCATCAACTCCATGAATGCTGCTGGGGCGTTGGTCAGCCCAAAAGACATAATCAGGAACTCATAATGGCCATAACGGGTCCTGAAGGCTGTCTTTGGGATATCCTCTACCCTAATCCTCAACTGGTGGTAACCAGACCTCAAATCAATCTTAGAAAATAATGAGGCTCCCTGAAGCTGTCAAACAAGTCATCAATACGCGGAATAAGATACTTATTCTTAACCATTACCTTGTTCAGTTGTCTGTAGTCAATACACATCCTCATAGTGCCATCTTTTTTCTTCACAAATAGGACAGGAGCACCCCAAGGAGAAACACTAGACCTAATAAAGCCCTTACTCAACAAATCTTGCAACTGCTCCTTCAATTCCTTCAATTCTACTGGAGCCATCCGATATGGAGATATAGAAATGGGCTGAGTGCCCGGCTCCAAGTCAATACCAAAATCAATATCACAATCAGGTGGCATACCCGAAAGATCAGTTGAGAATACCTCTGGAAATTCTTTCACCACTGAAACTGACTCCAACGGAGGAGTATCAACACAAGTATCACGAACATAAGCCAAATAAGTGAGACATCCCTTCTCAGCCATGTGCTGAGCCTTCAGAAATGAAATTACCTTCCTTAAATAAGGATTGAGAGTGCCCTGCCACTTCAATTTAGGAACACCCGGCATATCTAAAGTCACAGTCTTGGCATAACAATCTAGAACTGCATGATAGGGAGAAAGCCAGTCCATACCCAAATATGATGTCAAAATCTACTATATCTAATATAATTAAGTCTACCCACGTGTCATAACCCTCTAAAGTCACAATACAAGGTCGGTACACCCGATCCACCACTAAGGAATCACCCACTGGTGTAGAAACACGGATAGGCACAGAAAGAGAATCACATGGCCTATCTAGGCCCAAAGCAAATTATGCAGACACGTAGGAGAAAGTAGAACCAGGGTCAAATAAAACTGTAGTAGGTCGATGACATACTTAAATAATACCTGTGATAAATGCATCAGATGCCTCTGCCTCTGGACGGCTTGGAAAAGCATAACAGCTAGCCCTACCACCATCAACCTGAGCACCCCCTCGACCACCACCTCGGTCTGCCTGAGGACCATCTTAGCCTGCCTGATGACCACCTCGGCCCCTACCTGGATGTGCTATTGCTCGAGGAGGACCTGGAGAACCCTGCTGATGTGCTCTCTGTCTGAGTCGAGGGCAATTTCTCTTAATATGACCAGGCTCACCGCACTCATAACTAGTCCTAGGTGCAATCACCTGCTGTATAGAATGAGGGTGATCTGAATACTCTACATGACTAGAATATCCCTGAGAATACCCGTAGGAACCTTGTCCGGAATGACCTCCCTCGAATGTCTGAAGAGCTGCATGAACTGGTCTACCATGCTGAGGATAAAAATATCTCCTGAAATATCCCTTACCTCCAGATGAGGTACCGCTGAACTGACCAGAAGTGCAGGATCTCTTGTCCCTCTGATCTCCAAACTCTTCACGACGCATAAGCTCAAACTCCTTGGCCGCATCAAGGACCCTCTGAAAAGTAGCTCCTGATTAAGCTGTAGAGAACACTGCCTCTCGGATCATGAAAGTAAGACCCCTCACAAACCTACGAATCCTCTCAGTCTCATTCGGTAGAATCATCAAGGCATAGCGGGATAATGCATGAAATCGAGCCTCACACTCAATCACTGAAATCTCATCCTGAGTCAAATGCTCAAACTGATCCCTACGCTCCTCCTTCAAGCTACGAGGAATAAATCGATCAAGAAAAGCCTGAGCAAATGACTCCTAAGTCATAGGAGGAGATCCTGTAGGTCTAGAGTCAACATAGGAATGCCACAACTATTTGGCGGGACCACGCATCTACAAAGCTGTATAGTCAACACCATGAGACTGCACTAATCCTATACTCTGGAGCCTCTCATGACAACTTACCAAGAATTCATACGCATCCTCAGTCTGACCACCCTGAAATTGAGGTGGGTCCATCTTCCTGAATCTCTTAGACCTCCTCTGCTCCTCATCCGACATAACCGATATAACCACTCCTGCACCCAGTAAAGGCATACTATCAAACCTAGCTGCTGTAGCCGCTGGCTAACTCGCTCTTCCATGAAAAATAGGGATAGGCTGCTGGTCTGGGGTCTAAGCCCCAAATCTAATCTGTGAAACGTCTGGAGTACTAGTCACACCACCACTCAAAGCCATCCCCTCTAACAACCCCAATACACGAAGTAAAGTATCCTGAAGTACGGGTGTAGCAACAAATCCAGATGGCACCTGATCTGGGACTACCTCATCATCATGAATCTGATCATCCTCTGGAATATTAGCACCCTCCTCATGAGACTCTACCCTAATAGGTACCTGAGTAGTTGTCGATACCATAGCCCTGACTGGTGCAACAGCTCGTGCCCTGCCTCTACCTCGCCCCCTGCCTCTCCCACGTGCCACAACCTGAGCAGCAGGTATAGGTGCAGACGCAGGTGCAGATGCCTGACCACTAGCACTCGTAGATCGTGTTCTCACCATTTGTGATAGAATGAAATAGAAACACTTAGTATTCAATAAGATCAACTACACACGATAAAGAAAGAAAGAAAGAATAGAAGTTCCCTAAAGTCCCATAGCCTCTCGAAGATAAGTACGGACGTCTCCGCACCGATCTGCAAGACTCTACTAGACTCTGCTCTTGTACTTAGTGGGACCTATGAACCATGCTCTGATACCATGTTCTCACGACCCAAATCATATAAAGTCATGAGGGCACCCACCATCCCCGTAGGCGAACCCCTTTCCTGTACTAACCATTTAACAATCGAAATAATATGGAAGTAAATATTTAAGCAAACTATCAACTCCTACAAATGCGGAATAAAATGAATTCAAGTCCAAACTACCCCAAGACCTAGTGACACTAGTACAAGAGCATCTATGAATATGAAACAAGTCTGTGAAAACTAAAAACAACTGTCTGGGAGAAAGTAAGATAGAAAACATAAAGAATCTCTAGAATTCAGTATTGCCAAAGAGAAAGCAGCTCACCCTGAATCCTAACCGCAGCAGTCTCGAACACAAATAACCAGTTAAGTATTTCCAGGACTTGGCTCAATTCCTGCACGCAAAAAGGTGCAACAAGTATAGAGTGAGTACATAAAACACGTGTACTTAACAAGATTTGATTAATAACTCCTTCTAGAAGTGATAATGAGCCTTAAAAGTTCTCTTTTTTACGAGTATAATTTTTGCCATAATATAAGTCACCATAACACAATGAATAAGGCACATATCTAGATCAATTCAATATGGAGTGCAATGCAGATGAAATGTAATGCAATGCACTGGCCAAAAGTAAACCGATATATACCCACCGGAACCATTTCCCATTGGCACAATAAAACTCGCTGGAACTATTTCCCATCGGCATAATAAGATCCGCCGGAATAATTTCCCATCGGCATAATAAGATCCGCCAGAATAATTTCCCATCGGCATAATAAGACTTGCCAGAACTATTTCCCATTGGCATAATAAGAACCTGAATTTTATAAGTAATCAGAGTACCACTCGCCGGAATCATTTTCCATCGGCTTAATAAGAATAGAAAATTTTCAAACAAATCAATGGACAATGTCACCCAATAATTATCATGCAACCATAAGAGTAGTATGAATGAGTATGTATGATCAAATATATATATAATGAGTTAATCAATCACAATCAGGTTCACAAAATTCACGAATCCCAACAGTTCAATCATGTCATAACTTATGAGATTCTATCAATTGATAATAGTTCTATAAGAATTTTCTATAACATGGCATCGGTGCTCATATAAATGCTCGTTATCTCATTTATACAGGACCCCCTCATTACCCATTACCCTTAAGTTCATTCAATGCAATAAAACTAATACTTCAAAAGAAATTAAAAATCTCTACTTGCCTCAAAACAAAGTTCGAGTGTCAAGTAATGAACTTTCCCTTACGTAACGCTTCTAAACGATCAAAATCTGTTCAAATATATGATCCTCATAAGAAAACAAGTTTTGCTCTAATAACTCTAGCCTTGAAACTCCAATATATCAAACTTGAAATTGTAGGATAACTATCGTATTTGGAATCTCAGCAGAGTACATGCTAACTCAATACTCTCAAAATTCACGTACTGTTTGCCTTTGTCTAACTATAGACATCACTTTTATGTGGTTGTCAAAGTAGTGCACATGTTAATATTTCTCTTCCAATAAACAATTGAATGAACAGTGGTAGAAATAATAGCCTTGAGTTCTGTAGAGCTACCCCATTATCAAAATGTTATCTTCACACGTAAGTCCAAAAAAAGAAATTCAAAGAAAATGAAACCTCCAATTCCACCATCCAATTAACACTATATATATAGTAATAGTTGCTACCGAGGGAGATAATCTTAAATCCAACTTCTCAATTCATATTAATGTCATAAGCCCCAAGTGATTACAAAATATTAATTTTAAAAGCCTTTCCAGTACTGCCCATAGTCACATAATAGTGATTCCTTTATATCCACTAGTAATCATTACTTAATTTGACCGAAAAACAAATGGAAAGAAACATAGAGTTCGATAGTACCTGAAAGCTTGGTTGAAATTTGCAACAATTTCACTCACCACCATCTTGTGCCGTCACTCAGTTCTCTAATTTTGAGAAGCGACGATTTTTCTCTTTTTCTGGTTATGGTTTAAAAGGGTAAACCCTGATAACTTTAATTCCTTTATTTTACTATATCTTATATATGAGTCACAAGAGCAAATAAATTATAGATTTGACCCATTAACTACCAATTTACTTAATTATTTAAAATAGTCGAAACTTTAAATAGACCCTCGGAGTTTATTAGAACCCTGAAAGTTATAAATCATGTATAAGGACTACAAGGAGGGTTAAAATGAGGAAAATAAGTAAAAATTCACAAAAACGACTTTGAGGTCGTTATAAAATGTCTCCCGGACTCCTTTATGTCTTAGCTAAATGGAAAACTAACTCAAATTAAAACACTTAACCCAATCCTTACCTTGATTGCCCTAGACCATACCTCGCTCCAAAACCAGTCGAGGCTAGCTTCACCCAGAATTTTAAACTCCCAAACCCGAAGTTTTCTAACTCTAAAAATTAGTACAAATGGTTTACCCATAACGATGGACCCGGTCTTTATAACAGATACCAATTTACCCATCGTTCATTCCCGAATGATCAAACCCAAAAATACGAAAAGTAAAGAGTGAAAAAGTAGTACTTGTATCCTCAAACATGTGAGGGTACTTGTCCCGCATGTCCTTCTCGGTTTCCCAAGTGGCTTCCTCAATCGGACGATGCTTCCATTGAACTTTTACCATGCTGATCACCTTTATCCTTAATTTCTGGATATCCCGATCAAGAATCAAAACCAGTTCCTCTTCATAGCGAAGATCCTTATCAAATAACACCTCATCCCACTTGATGATGTAATCCCCATCCCCATGGTATCACTTTAGCATGGATACATTGAATACCGGATGGACACCCGACAAACTGGGCGGCAGTGTAATCTGTAAGCCACTGGCCTCACGATCTCAAGAACTTCAAATGGTCTGATGAACCGAGGGCTGAGTTTTCCCTTCTTGACGAAACGCATAACTTCCTTCATTGGTGACACTTTCAATAACACTTGTTCACCAACCTGGAAATCCTTGTCTCTTACCTTGCGATCTGCATATTCTTTCTGCCTGCTTTGGGCCACTAGCAATTTGGTCTGGATGCCTCTTACCTTTTCTTGTGCTTCCCTTACCAAGTCTACACCCAAAGGCTTTACATCGCCTTCCTCAAACCACCCTATAGGTGATCTACAACCCCTCCCATATAGGGCCTCAAATGGTGCCATGTCGATACTGGAGTGGTAGCTGTTATTGTATGAGAACTCACACAATGGTAGAAACTGGTCCCAATGACCCTCGAAATCAATCACACATGCTCTTAGCATGTCCTCCAATACCTGAATCGTCCTCTCTGACTAACCATCAGTCTGAGGATGAAAGGTTGTACTAAAAGTGAGCTTTGTACCCAACTCTTCATATAACTTACCACAAAACTTAGAGGTAAACTGCGTACCCCTATCTGAGATGATGGACAGTTGTACCCCATGCAATCTCACGATCTCTTTCACATAAATCTTAGCCAATTGCTGAGAATTTAATCCACTCTGACCAGAATGAAATGAGCTGACTTGGTCAGCCTGTCGACAATGACCCATATAGAGTCATACTTCCCCAAAGTCTTGGGAAGACCCACCACAAAGTCCATGTCTATCCTTTTCCACTTCCACTCTGGAATGGGCATCCTCTATAGTAATCCTGCAGGTTTTTGGTGCTCATATTTTACCTGCTGGCAATTTTGATATTTGGACACAAACTCAGCTATGTCCTTTTTCATCCTGGGCCACCAGTAAAACTGCCTCAAATTCCTATACATCTTGGTTACACCCGGATGAATTGAATACCATGATCCATGAGCCTCTGCTAACACTTTCTGAATGATTTCATCAACTCGAGGAACACAAATCCTCCCTTTGAAATTGAACACGCTACCAGAATTCAATGTGGCATCCCCGGACTCTCAGGATATTGCCTTGCTCCAAAGCCTACTCAACTGTGAATCCAAAAACTATTTGGTCTTTATCTCTTCTATGAATGTGGATTTGACCTCAATACCGACCAATACTCCACCCTTTTCTGAGATACCCAAGTGTATGAACCTAGATTCCAAGGCCTGAATCTCCCTTGCCAGTGGTCTCTTGGACACCCCTAAACAAGTCAAACTGCCCTTGCTAACTATCTTCCAGCTCAATGCGTCTGCCACCACATTAGCCTTACCCGGATGGTAATAAATGGTCACATTATAATCCTTTAACAACTCCATCCACCTTCTCTGCCTCAGATTCAAGTATTTCTGAGTGAAAACATATTGCAGACTGCGATGATCAGCGAACACCTCACACTTTACACCATAGAGATAATGTCTCCAATTCTTGAGTGCAAACACCACCACTGCCAACTCTAAGTCGTGGGTTGGGTAATTCCTCTCATGAACTTTCAGCTTCCTGGATGCATAGGCTATCACATTCTTGTCCTGCATTAACACAACACCCAAATCCGAATGTGAAGCATCACAATAAACAATAAAGTCCTTACCTTCAACCGACAAAGACAAAATAGGAGACATGGTCAGAATGTCTTGAGCTTTTGAAAGCTCTCCTCGCACTTGTCGGACCACACAAACGGTACCTCTTTCTGAGTTAGCCTTGTCAAGTGAGTGGAAATAGATGCAATATCCTTGAATAACCTACAATAGTAGCCTGCGAGCCCAACAAAACTCTTTACTTCAGTCACAGAGCTAGGCCGGACCCAACTCTTGATTGCCTCAATCTTTTGGGGATCCACCATCACCCTCTTTTTTGACACCACATGCCCTAAAAACTTCGCATAAAGTTTTTGGCGCCTCAACAATTCCAACACAATACAGAGATATCTAGCATGCTCCTCCCTACTTTTGGAGTATATCAAAATATCATCAATAAAAACGGTGACAAACGAATCCAAATAAGCTTTAACACTCCATTCATCAAACTCGTGAATGTTGTCGGTGCATTAGTCAACCCAAATAACATCACTAAGAACTCGTAATGCCCATATCGATTTCAAAAAGTAGTCTTAGGAATATCCTCGGGCCTAATCTTCAACTGATGATACCCTGACCTCGAATCAATTTTTGAGAACATAGAAGCACCCTGTAACTGGTCAAACAGATCATTTATACGGGGTAAAGGGTACTTATTACGAATTTTCACCTTATTCAACTGCCTGTAATCTATGCACATCCGCATACTACCATCCTTTTTCTTCACAAACAAGATCGGAGCACCCCAAGGCGAAGCACTGGGATGGATGAATCCTTTATCTAGGAGTTCCTGAAGCTGAGTCTTAAGTTCCCTTAACTCTGTAGGATCCATACGATAAGAGGAATGGAAAGTGGATGAGTGCCCAGCTCCAAGTCAATACAAAAATCAATATCCCTTCTGGAGGCATACCAGGCAAATCCGCTGGGAACACCTCTCGAAACTCTGAAACAATTGGAACTGACTCAATAGATAGGGACTCTACACTGTCATACCGGAGATGAGTAAAAAGTCTAGGCACTCTCTCCCCACCAGCTTCCTAGCCTAAACAAATGATATCATCTTGGCCGGCTTAGGCTTGTACACACATTCCCACTCTAGCCTATTCTTATCCACAATCTCTAGAGCCACAGTCTTGGTGTTACAATTCAACACGGCATGATAAGGGGATAACCAGGTCATGCCCAAAATGACATCGAAGTCTACCATATCCAGAATTACCAAGTCTACCCAAGTATGCAACCCCACAAATACAACAGAACAATTATGATAGACATGAGTCACAATCACGGACTCTCCAACTGGATGGAAACATGAATAGGGGAATCAAGGATATCACAAATCAAATCCAGACCCAAAGAAAAATTTACAGACACATATGAATATGTAGAACCTGGGTCAAAAAGAACGGAAGCCATCCTATCATAAACTAGAATAATACCTGTGATCATCGTGTCTGATGCCTCAGCCTCGGACCATCCTGGAAATGCATAACACTGAGCTCGGTCATCAATCCAAGATACTTCCTTGGCTTGTTGCTCTACACCTCTGCCCGTGCTTCTATTCCCTCTGTCTCCCCGGCCTCCCTGAAAGTTACCTCACCCACCCTTAGGATGACCTCTAGCATAACCACCTCTACCTGTTGGGACCACGACCTTAGATCGCTGTTGAACCTAATTACCAGTCTGCCTGTGAGGGCACTCCCTCTTAAAGTGGCCCAGATTACCACAATGGAAGCAACCACGATCAAGTGTAGGCCTGCTGGCAGATATGTAAGAAGCTCCCTGGCCTCTAGGAGCTGAAAGCTGCTGATTAGCTCCCATACGACCACCTGTAGTAGCTGGCAGAGCTGACTGAATAGGATGGGCTAAGTATATCTACTGGTTATGTCCCCTAGAGTACGATCTACTTAAGTTTCCATCATTTTGTGGCTTCTTGGCTAACACTTTAGCCTGCCTCATTTGCTTGACCCCTTCTAATTTCATAACATAATCTGCTCCCTCATTGAAGCCCTTCCCTGCTGAAGTCATGTGCACGGATAACACTTGCAAGTCAGTGTTCAAGCCCTTCACAAACAGTCAGATCCTCTTATTTTTGGGAAAAAATTGTTTTATGTTTTAACTTTTGAAAATTCATTTCGAAAACCAAGTTAAAGTTTCAAAACGTTTTTTGATTTAAAAGCAAAAGTCGCCACTTAGTTTTATAAAAGGAAAACCAAGAAAAACTTAAGCACTTTCTAAAGTTTAAACAGATGAAAACTTCAAAAATTGGAGATTTTGGGTAAGAGGTTCATATAAATGTTTCGAGAGGGTTTTAAAGCATTCGAAACATCCACTAACTTGTGGTTATCCGGACTTGTTTGAAAACATAACTTATTTTGACTAACTTTTTAAAGAAAGAACCTTGTTCATTTTTTGAGAAGAACATCTTGTTTTCAAATTGGTTTAGAAAACATAGTGAGTAAAACTTGATAAAAGAAGATTGATACACATTTTTTTGGAAATTTTCAAGAAATACACAAAGAGTTGTTTTAAAGGAAAACAACATGCTAATTGAACGATTTCAAGTACAAGACATTTGATCATTTTTACGTGAAGAAAACGAAATTCATTAACAAGAAATATTTGCTCATTTGGGGATAACTCAACTAAGTTAAATGTTAGTCTAAATTAGTACAAGTAACAAATACTAAGCAATATAAATAAGAGTTTAAAGAGAAGAAAAAGTAACTAAGCCTTGGTCTTAATTAAGTGAGACTTTCAGCCCATAACCTGTCCTAAACTAAAAAAAATTTGGGCTTTTGACACATTTCCACTGCATCTTGGACTTTAGTCCAATTTTGCCGAAATTTGCCCATCTTTGGGCTTCTGGTACTACTCAAACTTATGGGCTTTGGCCCATTCTTGCACTGATGTTGTGATGTAGATGGGCTTTAGCCCCATTTTCATTTTTCTCTTCAACCTATAATTGCAAATGTCGGGCTGACTCGGAAAATTTTGTTGGGTCAAAAACCCAGTAAAAATATGCATTGGAGGATGAGTCCTCGTGAACTCAGGCAAATCATGTAAACAAAGAAAATGATAAGGATTAGCGAGTCGATACAATTATCATATAACAAAGATAGAGAAATAAACTTCAAATAATCACTGATTATTAAGTAATGCGTCATTTTGTAAGACAAGTTCAACTCCTAGACATGATCTTTCACCAGTGATTCCTTAAATCCTTTTTTATCATTTTTTACATGAGGGTCAAAACATCAAGACACCAAATATATAAAACAACAAACAAGACCAAGCATTTAACAAGTTTCAAACCAAATTTATAAAGAAAGTCATCTAAGGAAAAGAAAACATTCCTTACTTTGGAACCTATCACAGGTAGAAAAATGAACAAAGAGATGTATTGCCAGTAAACAAATCAGCTAGCCACGTGTTTAACAGCAAACAATGTAATAGCAAGCTCAAGAGCTTTAGATATCGGCCAGAATATCAGTAGCAGAGAAAAGTTTCTCGAAGAAGGAATTCATATTTTTATTCACATCATTTGTGACTCACAAGTGATAATTCAGAGCTCCAAACCAGCCAAGAGATGTGTCTAACTAGTGGGTGTTTAGAGTAGCAACTAAGTGTTCTTATGCAATATTTACTAAAAAATGATGAAATCTCAAGGAGCAGAGAAGCAACATTGAATAATAAATCATAGTAAATGACCTACTCGACATGCATGGAATCAAGTCAAAACGATTTTAAGGGAAGCTCAATTAGCCTTAATGATCATGAAATCTATTTTTGGAAAGTTAAGGTCATTTTAAGAAGATCAAATAAGTTGCAGCCTTAGACGTTATTCTAGGAATAAGGGGAAGGGATGAAGACTTAGTTAAAACTCAAATATGCAACAAAACTTTTTGTTTTTTTTAAAAGCTAACAGAAATCAATACAAGATTATCATGACAATATCACCTATTGTTTTATTCATGTATTATGCAACACGAAAAAGCCTAAACCTCTGATTATCTCATTGCTAAAGCTATGATAAATGGACGAATTTTGAACACACAAAAATCATACAGAATCAGTGAGTTAAAAATGAACTTGCTTAAAATTTGTTCTTGAAAACATGAGATAGCCTTCTTTATGGCTTGATGAACTAACTTCTTGACTAAAAAATCCTAACACAAAGGGACACTTTATGAGCACATAATAGTTGTGAGACAACATACCACATCAGCTATAATTTCCATGACTCTACTTTGGAAGCAATGAGACAAAATCTAACGCATCCTCTCTAATCCTTACCCAATACAAACATCATACCAATGTTCTTGTAGGGCAAATGATAAACGGCATGAACAATGGAAACAGAAAGTAAATGAGAAATCAAAGAACTACATGACTCAATAACAACTTCACATAAAACAGATTTAAACCTTTATTCATCACATCAAACAAGACCAGCTTAAAACCAACAAGAAATGTCTAAGAAACACAGCTTGACATAACTCCTAAAAAATGAAATAAAGATAAAGAGAGTGAAGGATTTACCTTTCTCAGAGCAGCGACTAAGAATAAGTGAGCTTCACCGGAGAGGAAACCTTACAACCATCGGGAAAACCGAGATTCCGGTTTGGAATTCTCTCAGCTTTGAAACGTATAGTAAAAAAAACTTTGAATTATTTACCAAAAGATACCCAAGATTTTTAAAGCTTTTTAGGGTTCCTCTAGCTCTGAAAACGTTACCCCCACACTCGAAATAGTGGGGTTTTATATAGGAACGATTTAGGGATTTCTGGGTCTATTGTTTCAATATGGGATGGGATTTCAGAGGGATTTTTTAGGGATTTCATCAAGGATTTTGAAAACCCTGAAGGGATAAGGCTATGAGCTGGAAGATTATACCATTTTGGTACAACCTTTGAGCGGGATTTCACCCAAAAGGATGAAGGGAGGCGCAAATGAGGACACGTAGCTCGTATCCAGTACCTTCGAGGTATGATCTCGTGGTTTGCACGCTGATGGATTATGGGTGGATGAGAGAAATAAAGCTGTGGCGCTTAGGGTTTTCTGGGTTCGTCGTTTAGTGCGAAGAAGGAGATGTGGGGGGGGTCATTTTATATCCAATGTCAATTTAATTGGCCAATGATAAAATCTTTCCGTCAGATTTTCGAGGCCTCCCAATAATAAAAGATGAATATTATTTTGAGTTTGATTATTTTATATCGAATATTATATTAATGGCCGATGAAAACAATTTCATTGATTTCCAAGGCCCCCCATGTATATAAGATGGGTTTTATTATTTATTTATTATTTTATTAATTTATTTTGATAAATATTTATTCAATACTAACACTTTTACTAAGTGTGTTTACAGGTACATGAAATTACTTTTCAAAGAAGACACTCGAATTAAAATTCGAAGATCTTGTGAAATTATTTTATTGTATTTATTTATTTTGGCTAATGATAGGCAAATATTAGGCCATCTCTTTCCTTGGATTCTTAGAGTTTTGGAGAGTCTTTTTCTCTAACTCTGAAGAATCGGGACATTTATTTTATCTCCTCCTCAATTGAAAAAATGAATTCAACCGGGAACCACCGTTGTGGATTCTGAAGGATGCCTAACCCCTTTTCTTCGAAATAACTTGAACCCTTACCTAGAATCTAACTGGTTTCGCAGACTAAATTTTATTCAATTATCAAAAGGTTTCCTAATTTTCTTAAAATTAGATGGCGACTCTCTTTCTCTTTTTAAATTATTTTTTAAATAATTAATAATTATTTTTTGTTGAGTCCCGAGGTTGTGTCCTATCGTGAAAAATAGGATGTAACATTGATGAGGGTCATTTAAGATGTGGCCACATCTTAAAACTTAGGAAATAGCCAAATTAAGCACGACTAGATGAAATTCGGCTAAAATTGAAATAGATTTTAAAGAAATAGGCTAGAACTGAAATATAGACGAACTAATTACAATTAACCACTTGAGCTTTCTCAAATTTAAATAATTTGAAATAATTATTGTATTTAACACATAATTATCTTACTTAACAATTATGAAGATTAATTTATTCAATTAATCTCTCATTTTGAATTAGTTTTGGAGGAAAATCAAGCGTTTAATCTCTTAAAAGGATTTTATTGTGAAATTAAACTTTAAAAATAGTTCTTTAAGTAAACATATATAAATTTCACATAATTAAATATGAAAAATATAAATTATTACTTAAAACTATTATAAAGCTGATTTGGCAAACATTTTACCTTTTTTACAAAATATTTATTTCAAGAATTGTTTAAAAATTGAAAAGGCTCAAGATTAATTCGTAATGTGGAGGGTAAAAATTGGGTGTCAACAACTGCCACTCCCTTTGGATAGGATGGATGTAAGGAACCCTGGGCAAAGGGAATTGACGTTCCCAATTTTATCCGACCACAGATTCATCTTCAGGAAGCGGTTGGTTCTAGCACGAATTTTAAGAAATCATGTCCGAACTCTGATATCGAGTTTCCTACATATCTCAGGTTACATGAGAACTCAGGCCACTTGTACTTCAATACGCTTGATTTTACACATGATTTTCAAAGAAATTCAACAGCTATCCCGACCTTGGATTAAGGAGAGACCGAAAAGCTGGAGAGTAAGGAAATTGGGAGGGGGCTTAGAATGCAGCTGAGTTTTCAACACAAAGCCCGCCTACATATCCCAAGACTCAGGGAATTAGGCTGCTTATAGTTCGACTCAATTGGTGGAAAAGGTAATCTTTATGTTAAGACAATCTTTGGCTTGGGATGAGTGATGAGTAACTTGAGTTATAGAAAAGAGGCTTGAAACCTCTTAATCATGAATGTGGTGCACTTCACACCCATAGATAAGATTTTACCTGGACATAATTTCCAAAGCTCGAGGTGTATTGTCACCCGAATTTTGAAGAGGAGGAAAGTTGCTCCCAGAGTGAGTTAGAAAATACCCTGGATGCGAAACTAAGACCCAATGACAGGAAATACCCACATGCCTTCTGATAGGGATGTGATTTGATGGCGGTGAAAGTCGTTCCTCAGCTCACGTCTAAAGAGTTTGATATCCCTCTTTGGACTATGTCCCAGTTTGCTGCTAAGAAAAAGTTCCACATTGTATTGCCTCCTTTTTGGTGTAGTCCGCACCTGTGATTTTGCTTTTAGAATTTCATCATTCTCGGATGCTCTCGACAACATCTCAAAATAAAATTGTTAGTAGTAACATAATTCTGTTTGGAGAGGTAGTTTCTTTGTCATATCTCGTCTATGGGTTACGTTTGAATCCCGTTTTGTGACGTCCTTTCGATGTATTTCATACCTGTTGTTATTGTTTGAGATTTTTATCCTCCCGGATATTCTCAGCAATATTTTGAAACAAAATTATTAGTAGTAAAGTAACACAATAAGGAGAGATAACTTTGTACCTCATTTTTCTGCATCCGTTGTTTCTTGAAGAAGATGCCTTCCTTTCATGTCTATGCTTTAGGAAATAGCAACTTCTACGACGAGAATATGGCAACCTTTGTGGTGTCCTTTGAGTATGACGACCTTCGTAGCCATTATGATGTAATGTTCTTCGTAACCGTTCGCGGCATTCTCTTGAACGTGATAGCCTTTGTATCTATTGAAAGTAGTCTTTGCATATGTCTTGCGTATCATTCGTATCGATGCGACTAACAGATATTCCCTGAACCGTCAGACTTTGGGTAATCTAGCACATCATCCAACTTTGGATAGAGGCGGCTTATAGATGCCTTTAATTTGTCAACTTCGAGTAATCTTGCACATCATCCGACTTTGGATAGAGGCGGCTTACAGATGTCCTTCGAATGGACAGTTTTTGGATAAAGACTTATAGATTTCCCTTGAATTGCTAGCCTTTGGGTAGTCCTGCACAATATCAACATGGATATGTCGTGGCTTATAGATAACCCTTGGACTGTCAATTTTTGGTAGTCTTACACTTTATCCAATTTTAGATATTATTGTGACTTACGCATTACCCTTAAACTTTCAATCTTCATGTGATCTTGCACACTATCCAGTTTCAGATATCGCTGCGTCTTCCAGATGACTCTTAGTCTGTTAAGTTTTGGGCAATCTTGCATACTATCTGATTTCGGACATCACTGTGTCTTACAGACGATCTTTGGCCTTACGATTTGAGAGATCCGATTCATCATCCTATTTGGATGTCGTCTTACAGACATTCTCCAGACTATATGCTTTTGACCTCGACGACAAGCGTCATCTGATCATCGGGGGTGACAAGGCCTTTGCCACACGATCAGATATAGATGCATCCTTCTGGCAATCGATGCTTTAGGATGTATAAATGTCCTTCAGTGTGAGACTTTGTTGTCTCAATGCGATAACAGAATAAGGGTGCATAAATATCCTCAATGTCAGACTCCGCCATCTTACACGATATCAGATATGAATATGCTAGATGCCAAACTCCATCATCTGGGCATAATAACAATAATAATATCCTCAACATTAGACTCCACCATCTCACGTTATATCGGATATAAATATGCCAGACTCGGCATAAAAAAGTAGGCAAAGATATCATCAATGTCAGACTCCACCATCTCACGCGATGATGGATATAAATATGATGAATGCCTGACCTGGCATAATAATAATAATATCCTCAATGTTAGACTCCGTCATCTCATGTGATGTTGGATATAAATATGCTTAATGCCATACTTGGCATAATAATAATGAAGCAAAGATAACATCAACATCAGACTTCACTGTCTCATGCGATATCGGATGTAAATGCTATTGGGTCGATCCTGCACAGTAAGTGTGACTTAGGGATACCTCTGAATGTCATCCTCTTTGAAATTGGCCGGTAGTGGAAAATAGTCTTAGCAGCAAATGTGTCTGCGGTATTGATGATGATGGTCCTTGCGACATGGTCATAATGACATGGTACTCGTGACATGGTCCCTGCAACATGGTCCTCATGACATACCAATATGATGATATTGATGATCGTGCAATGACATGTGTAGCAGTTGCAAAAAACATCACCTTTGATTTTTATATTGCCATGTTGACTCCTTTGTGTGTACCTGTGCTCAAGAAAAATAATTAGTAGACATAGTATTGCTCTTACTAGCGACCAAAGTCAAACATGAAAAACTTTAATGACGACGTCTATGAAGCTAATCAAAACAATTTTCATTTCAAATATGAATGAAATGGTCGTGCCCATTTCTGGGGACAACCATAAGTACCATTTTTGAACATCGTCTATTCGTGGTGATTTTTGACTTATTGAGAATTGGCGGAGAATGTTACCGATCTCTCATTTGGTGTTCCAATTGAAGTTGACCCAAATGTCTTGATCTTCTTGGGGACTTGAGGATGCTGTCGATCTCTCTTTATCTAGTAGTTCCTGCGAACTACAAGAAAGTTTGTCCATTCCAGGAGTTTTTGCCTCTTTTGGCTTCTTCCTGCTGTTTTGGCTTTTCTCACTGAACTTCGGGTCACCTGGTCTCATTGAGTTTCTTTGAACGCGTTGGGCAACAAGGTAGTTTCACCGATCTCTAACATACTTTTTAGGACAACCTGCATCTACAGAAAAATTGATAGTTTTTGGTGAAACTGATCTGTGTTGACCTCCTTCGATCCTTGCTCCTTGCTTTGTCTTTTCTGAATGCTTCCCACTCTCGGGTACTCGCCATCCTTGACTCCCCAGGTTATGGTAGAATACGACAAAATCAAATTATAAAGGAGTAAACTAATCTTTTTGTAAAGATTTTTCAAATAAATTCTTTTGAAATCAAAGATTTGAAAAAGTATAGTTTTGGAAAGGTCTCTGCCCATCATGTCATGCACTATATCAACGAACGTCCTTTGCTTAAGGCTTTGACATCTCTAATACACTGCTGGCGGACTCTGTAGATCCTCTGATATCCTATCTGGAGGGTTTGAGAATGACCTTTCGAGAAATTTATCATAGCTGGGGGTTAATCCACCTCGATCTTGTTACAACTGGGGATTTTGAAGTAGACTCTGATCTCTTGGTGCTGGGGAATTCTTCGGAGTTTATTTCTGAACTCTTGAATGAAGCTTTGGTGGAAATTTTGAGGATCCCCTCAAAATTTCTACCCCAGTTAAAGGTTTCACGATGAATCTTATTCTAGAGTTTTCACACTCTGTGGGAATTATGAGATTCTTTCTCGAGATTCACTTCAGTTGTTCTTCAGCACATTCTATATTCTGACTTTCTTGGAGGACGATCTTTGCCTTCTGAATTTTCGAGATTTCTTTTTCAAAAATTCTGCCACAGTTTCCATTTCCTGGGTAATATGACCGAGCCATTGTAGCGCCTACGTATCCCATTGAGGTAGAAATCTGGTCAAACGTAGTTCCCACACTCATAGTGGGAGAAAATTAGAAATAGATATAGGGATGACCAAGGCCGACAAAGGCCACCTACGTATCTCATTCTTGAGAATTCACGTCAAACGTAGTTCAAGATAAAAGGGGAAAGATAGATTTTCCTAAGGGGTTGACCGAAGCCGACACAGGCTGCCTACGTATCTCATTCTTGAGAATTCAGGTCAGACGTAATTCGTACAAAGAGGATAGGGAATTTTAAGCTATTACAAAGCATAGAAATGATTACAAACAGAAAATGTGATTACAGGGAAAAGAGAATGAAACAAAAACTATCCTTAGGCATAGTATCTCTTCACAACATCAGAATTGATCAGCTTGGGCCATAATTGGACATCCATCTCGGACAAGATCAACGCTCCTCCTGATAAAACTTTTTGGACGACATGCGATCCTTGCCAATTAGGTGCAAACTTTCTTTTGTACTCTTCCTGGTGAGGGAAAATACGCTTAAGGACCAACTGTCCTATGGAAAACATTCGAGCGCTTACTCTCTTGTTGAATGCACGAATCATTCATTGTTGGTACAATTGACCGTGCATACGATACTCATCCTTTTCTCATTAATTATTATGAGTTGCTCGTGACGGGCGTGGACCCATTCTTCATTATTTAGTCTGGCTTCTTGAATGATCCTAAAGGATGGTATTTCAACTTCAGTGGGTATCACCGCTTCTGAACCATACACCAACACAAAAGCAGTTACCCCGGTTGAAGTCCTAATAGTTGTCCGGTATCCCAACAAAGCATAAGACAACATCTCATGCCAAGGGCGATGACCATCGATCATTTTCCTCAAGATCTTCTTGATATTCTCGTTGGCAGCTTCCACAACTCCGTTCATTTGTGGATGGTATGCGGTTGAATTCCGGTGAGTGATCTTGAATTTCTCACATATCTCTCTCATCAGATGACTATTAAGATTCGCTCCATTGTTTGTGATGATGGACTCAGGGATTCCAAATCGGCAAATCAAATTGTTCTTGACAATGTCAGTTATGACCTTCTTGGTCACGGATTTGTAAGAGCCCACTTGGTGAAATAGTCAATTTCTACCAGAATGAATCTGTATCCATTGAAGGCAGGCGGCTTGATCGAACCAATGACATCCATGCCCCAGGATACAAAAGTCCAAGGTGAACTCATAGCATGAAGCTCGCTACGCAATACTCGAATCAAATCTATGTGGATTTGGCACTTGTGACACTTCTGTAAGAATTTGCTACAATCATTCTCCATGGTCATCCAAAAGTATCTGGCTTGCAAGATCTTCTTAGCTAAGGTGAACCATTCATATGAGGTCCACATACCCCGGTATGCACTTCTTCCAATAATTTTGTGGCTTCAACCGAGTCCCCACATCATAAGTATCCAAGGTTTGGAGTTCTCCTATAAACGATTTCTCCATTCAGGAAAATATTGTTGGCCATCCGACGGATTGTCTTCTTTTGGTTGGTAGTCACATTTTCTGAATAGACCCTGACTTCTAAATACCTCTTGATATCACAATACCATGGTTTTCCATTTAGTTCTTCTTTGACCTGCGCACAGTGCACGGGTTGTTCTTTTAGGCTTATCACCAACGGATCGATGTAATTCTTGTCGAAATGTTGAATTATGGAGAATATGGTTGCCAAAGCATTGGCAAATTCATTCTGAATCCTTGGAGTATGCTTGAATTGGATCTTTCTGAACCTTTTGCACAAACTTCGGACCATTTTCATATATGACACAATCTTAGGGGTTTTCACAGCCCACTCGCTTTGGACTTGGTGAATTAGAAAATCAGAGTCACCGATGACCAAGAGTTCTCGAATATCCATATCAATAGACAATTGAATGCTAAGAATACAAGCTTCATATTCGGCCATGTTGTTGGTGCATGGAAAGCAGAGTTTGGTTGTCATTGGGTAATGTTGACCAGTTTCTAATACCAAGAATCCTCCAATGCCTGAACCTTTGATATTGACTGCTCCATCCAAGAACAATCTCCAACCAGGGTATACTTCTGCAATATCCTCGCCTACGAATAGAATCTCTTCGTCTGGGAAATAAGTTCGAGTGGTTCATAATCTTCATCCACTAGATTTTCTTCTAAATAATCCGCTAAGGCTTGTCCTTTGATTTCCTTTTGAGTCACATACATGATGTCAAACTCGCTTAGCAGTATTTGCCACTTGGCCAATTTCCCAGGGGGCATGGCCTTTTGGAATATGTATTTCAAATGGTCCATTCTGGAAATGAGATACATCGTGTAGGAAGACAAATAATGTCTCAATTTTTGGGCAACCCTAGTCAAAGCACAATATGTCCTTTCTAATAGAGTGTAACGAGCCTCGTATGGAGTGAACTTCTTGCTCAAGTAATAAATCGCTTGCTCTTTCTTTCTACTTTCATCATGTTGACCTAGGATGCAACCAAATGCATTTTCTGAGACTGACAGATAGAGCAATAACGGACTTCCTTCTCTTGGAGGGACCAATACCGGTGGACTAGACAAATAATTTTCATACAGTCAAAATCTTGTTGGCACTCCTCAGTCCAACTGGTCAGCGCATCTTTCTTCAACAACTTGAAAATAGGTTCACAAATGACCGTTGACTGGGCTATGAACCGACTAATATAATTCAGTCTTCCCAAGAAACTCATGACTTCTTTCTTCGTCTTCGGGGGTGGAAATTCCTGAATTGCCTTGATTTTTGATGGATCGAGTTTGATGCCCCTCCTACTGACTATAAAGCCTAACAGCTTACTTGCTGGCACCCCTAAGCACACTTGGCGGGGTTCAACTTTAGATTGTACTCTCGTAGTCGATCAAAGAACTTTTTTAAATGAGTTAAGTGATCCGAACTCTCGTGGGACTTGATAATTATATAATCCACGTACACTTCAATCTCTTTGTGAATATGTCATGGAACAGAGCGGTCATGGCTCTCATGTATGTAGCACCGGTATTTTTAAGACCAAACGGCATTACCCGATAATGATAAATACCCCAAGGTGTAATGAAGGTTGTTTTCTCTGCGTCTTCTTTATCCATTAGGATCTGGTGATATCCGAAAAAACAATCCATGAATGACTACATTTTATGCTTCACGCAGTTATCGATAAGGATGTGGAGATTGATCAGAGAAAAGTTATTAGGGACTTGGGTTGCTGACAGGCCATGTGGGCCTTTGTCGCTAGGCCTGCTGTGGGCCGCTGCAGGCCCTAGGCCCTAGTAATAGCCTTTTCAGGCTATGTTGACAACTTGACAGATCTACTTTTCAGGCATTTGTTGAACGTTGGTCCAACGGTTACAATGCCGTTTGGGCCAACGTTCAATTCTTCTCCATTTTAAAAATTCACCCATTTTTCATATATAAATACCTTCTAAATTTCATCATTTTTATTACAAAATACTTCTCATTCTCTCTCAATTTTCTGATTTTCTCTATTGATTTCTAGCAATATCTACTTTATTATTTTGCTATCAACAACATCAAGTTGGAAAAAGTTCAAGTGTTCAATTCATCAATTTACGGTTGCTTAATTACTTGTTTGTCTCCGATAATTTGGTATAATCGTTCTATCTCTTACTTTTAATTAGTATATTGTTTGTTGAATATCTTTTTGTATTAATTTTTGCGTATTTAATATTTATTAATTTAATTTATAAAATGGATAAAGTAAGACGACTTGGTAAAAGTGTTAAAAATTTATGTCCCGGAAGTAGTAGTGGTAGTAAGAAAAAAATCACTTCTGGTAGAGGTAGTACAAGCGGTAGAAATAATTATTCTCGTGTGCCTCCACCATCACCTAGTGAGATAGGAGAACGAGATATTCCTGTGGGTGCACATGATATGAATTATTTTGAGGCACAAGAAAATTATGGAATTGAAGAAGAAAATGAAGTTGACGTAAGTGTACATAATAATAATAATGATGATGATGGTGATGATGATGATGAACCCACTAGTCCCGTTATTGATAATGCTCAATCTCGTACTCCTAATCTTCCTCCACGGCCTAGAAAGCCCCGTAAATTAACTAGTGTTGCATGGGAATTTTATACTAAATTAGAAGGAACAACTCTTGTTGAATGCAATCTTTGTCATAAACAATATCAGCATAAGATCGGGGGTAATTTCGGAGGGACGGGTCAATTGATGAGACATTTGAGAACCGATCATGTAGGTTGGGAACAACTTTTAGAACAAGGTGGGGTTGGTGGAACACATAGACAAACTAAAATGAAAAAGCGTATCTTTTACCACCAATGCTAGAAGTCCTGGTAGGACCAAAAAGATCCATGTGAAGGAGTTGAAGAGGCTTAGAAGTACTTACGATATCCTTGACTTTGAAAGAGGAGCGAGTTTGCTTACCAAGTTGACAAGCATCACAAATGTGATCCTTCTCAAACTTGAGTTTTGGCAATCCCTCAACTAATTCAAGTCTGGAGAGTTTCTCGAGAGCATGCATACTTGCATGACCAAGCTTTATATGTCATAACCAAGGATCACAAGATAACGCAGTAAGATAGGTTAAAGTAGGTAAATCAACATTATTTAAAACATAGATGTTGTCAACTCGATCACCAATGATGGTGATGTTATTTGTCGCATTACTGATGGTGCATTTGAGAGCATTGAACAACACATCAAATCCTGCATCACACAGTTGGCTTATGCTGAGTAGATTGTGCTTTAGTCCATCAACCAGGTATACTTCAATTAAATCGTAGGAGGGGCTGATTTTTATAGATCTAACTCCAACAACGTGTCCTTTAGCATTGTCTCCAAATCTCACATATCCACCATCAAAATCCTTTATTGATTTGAAATTCTCTCTTTTGCCCATCATATGTCTGGAACACCCGCTATCTATTACCCACATACCCTTTTTGTATGTTTTCTTGGAGCATTCCTGCAACATAAGTAAATTATTTTCTTTCAGGTACCCAAGTATTTTTAGGTCCTTGATGGTTAGTGTTAGTGTCCTTAGCATTCCATATCCATTTTCCAGGATGAAATCTCTTGCAGTTAAAGGCTTTGTGACCTCTTTCACCACAAATGAAGCAGATGGGTTTAAAACAATTGAAGGAATTTTTTGCAGAGTGAAATTCATTTGATGAGTTTGAAGCACAGTTACTTTTAGATCCTCTTGAGGATAAATTCTTAGTTTTGACGGAGCATTGACTTGGTGAATTTTCGGTGCTGTTTAAATGCATCTTGATTTCACCAAGTTCCTCTTCAAGCAAGGCTACTTCAATTTGACTTGCTTCAAGAAGAATTTGACAGTTTTTTTTTTCTTTTGCAAGCTTATTGTATTCATCAATAAGCTTTTGCAAATCATTGGTAACTATCCTGAGAGTATTGAAGATTTGCGCAATTAGGACAGTCATGTTGTCTTACCTCACTTGTTTCACCGATGGCCATGAAGCATATATTGGCTGTTTCATTTGTCTCATCTTCTGAGGCTTCTTGATCGCTCCAAGCTCCAAAGTTCTTTGAGTTGTTGTTCTTTCGACTACCCTTTCTTCTAAGTTCCGGGTAGTTTGTTTTGATATGTCCTGTTTTACCACAATAATAGCATTTGTCATCATTTCATTGATATTCATTACCTTTGTTGTTTGGTTGTGGCCTCTGGTTTCTTTGTCTTAGCATATGCCTAACTCCTCGATTGATTAGAGCTAGTGCCTCATTTCCTTCCTCATCCATTTCTTCTAACGAGTCTTCCTGGGATAGTGCATTGAAGGCGACTATTTTCTTATTTTCTTCTTTGTGATGCCTATTGATATGATTTTGTTCGTAGGCCATCAAGTTTCCTCGTAGTTCATCATAGGTCATATTTTCCAGATCTCCATCTTCAAGAATGATGGCCTTTGTTTCCCAAATATGGTTTCCACAGATTCTTCATCAGCCATCTTGAATAGTTCATACTCGTTTACTAAGGCACTGATCCTGGCTTCTTTTACTTTGGTGGTTCCTTCATATGTGACTTCAAGTTTATCCCACATCTCCTTGGAAGTTTTGCAGGTGGAGATTTTTTCATATTCTGCTCCGCTCACTGCACAGTAAAGTAAGCTTATGGCTCTAGCATTAATTTGAATTACCTCTTGTTGTTCCTTTGTGACTTCAAAGGTTTCCAGATCAACTTTGCTTGTAGAATCTATTAATCTAGGGATAGGTTTCGGTCCTTTTTTTATTACAACCCAGGCTTAGAATTCATTGGATTGTACAAAGATTCTGAACCTTTCCTTCCAGTGAGAGTAATGTTGTTCGTTGAAGTATGGAGGTCTGTTTGATGAATGTCCATCTTGCAATATTGCTCCAGGGATTTGATATGTTGCCATTTGATCTTTTCTCACGTGTTGTTAGACACTAGTAATGTGAGACCTGCTCTGATACTAATTGAAAGTCAAGAGGGGGGGTGAATTGAAATTCCTTACCACCAAGTCAACTGTGGCTACACACTAGTCGACTCACCTGCAAGTTAGTTAAAGAAGCAGTTTATGAAATAAAGCAGGAACTGAAAGTAATCAGATACACAAATATTTTTATACTGGTTCGGATCACCAATATGGTGCCTATTCCAGTCCCCTTGAGTTTCAAGGGTTTCCTTTAGAGCCTTTGATCGAACGAGGTTTACAATGGAGGGACTTGAAAATTCAAAATTGTCTTTCTTGACACTCGTAGTGACACAGCCTCTACCTGTATAACTAGTACTGACTTTGTTCTTTTTCTATTTGATTACAATTGTAGACACTAGAGAATACAAAGTATTATAAAAGATAAAAGCTAGACAATGGTCTTGTTCAAGATAAGTTGCGTGACTTCTTTCTTATAGATGGTTGAGCTTTTATACTTGAGAGGATAAGGCTACGGTTGCTCTTGTAAAGGAAAAACCCAAGGGATTTTCTCAATCAAGGATTTTGGATTTGTTCCTTGATTGATTGACTTTAATCACGTACATATCAGATATGTCAGTGATTCTTCCTTCTATGCTTGTGGCAGCCACGTCCATATCAGATATGTCCGTAGCTCTTCCTTCCTTCTATGCTTGTGGTAGACTTGATCTTCTTTCCTTGTTGTCTAGAGATCGCCTTGTTGGCTTTCCATGTATGCTTGATTGTAATAGATCTTTGCTTTCTTGATTTTAGTATTTATACTTCGCCATATTTGGACATATTGCTAGGGTCATGGAGGATCCCGTGATTTCCTCAATCTTCTTTCCTTTTGAATCTTTTTGATTTAGATTGATGGTGTTGCTGATTATTTCCTGCAATAAAGTAAGGGATTAGTCTTGTCATTATTAAAATAACACATAGGAGGCTAACAGTTTAGGGAGCCCATCCCCCATTTGATGTGCTGAAAGGATTTATACACATACTCTAGTCCAAGTTATTAACAAAATTGCGATGCTTAAAAATGGTATTGTCATAGTTTGATTTAACACTAAAGTTGGAAAGCACGAGGTGTTGCAAGGTGGCATATACCACTTTGACAATAAACCTTTTATGGTAAAAGGGTGGGATCCTGATATGGATTTTACGAGGGAGATATTACGTACTGTCCCAGTCTGGATCAAGCTTCCAGGTCTTAATTTTAAGTATTGGAGCCCTAAAAGTCTTAGTAAAATTGGCAGTCTAATTGGGAAACCTCTAAAGGTGGACCATAATACAGAGAGAAAAGTGGGATGGAACTTTGCGAGGCTGTTAGTTAAAATTGAAATGGATGCAATGATACCTGAGGTGATTTTTTTCAGGTCGAAGGGGTAATTTGGTAGCACAGAATGTGTTGTATGATTGGAAATCGATTTTATGTAAGGTTTGTGACAAATATGGTCATTCGACAGAGAATTGTAGGAAAAAGAAGAATACTCCTCCAGTCCCAATAGAGGAGGAGCTGGAAACATGGAACACCCAAGTAGGTTTTATGATTGATAAAAACACCAAAACTGATCAAGCTAGCCAACCATCTTTTGGAGCTGGTGAAGAAGTTGTCCAGGAGAAAAACTTACCTCTAACAATTATAGTAAATACACAGAAGGCTGATAGAATAAAAGTGGCTCAGCCCAAGAATCAGGGTATAACCACTGTATGGGTCACATCTCTAAGACCGAGGAAGCCTTAAGCTAAGCACCAACAACATGTTGAGAGTAAAAACTCATTTCAGATACTAAACAAAGGGGGTAAGAATAAGAAATGTGCAAATAATAGTGGAGAAACAATGGGTGGCCATCTTATTCCCAACGATGAGAATGGATAATTGTCTTTGTTGGAATGTGAGAGAGCTTAGTGGCCCAAATAAGAAAAAAGAGGTAAAACTCCTTCGCAATAATGAAAAATTGGTTTAGTAGAGTTATTAGAAACAAAAATAAAAGTTGCTAAGATTGATTTGATAGCTTAGAAGATGTTTGAAGGCTGGCCATTCATCACGAATCTTGCCTCTCATTGCAATGGTAGAATTTGGATAACTTGGAGGCTGAATTATGATACAGTTACACAAATAAAGTCAACAACTCAGTTGATCACTTGTGAAGTAAGAAGTATTCCGCTGCAACAGACATTTATCATGACAATGATTTATGCTTATAACACAAAGGAAGGAAGAAGGGAGTTATGAGAATCTCCTATGGCGTACAGTATGAGTTTTCACTCACCTTGAATGATTCTTGATGATTTCAACTCAGTACTTACAATTGAAGATAGGATTGAGGGCAACCCTATAGTTTGGTCAGAAATAGAAGATTTCCAGAAATGTGTTGCAAATTGTGAATTCTTGGAATTACCTTACCAAGGTCAGAGATATACTTGGAATGACAAGAGTGATGGTTAGAGGATTTTTTTCAAAAATTGACGGGGTCTTTATTAATAATGTTTGGCTAATTACAATGCCTTCTAGTATAGTAAAGTATCTTCCTGAAGGAATAAGTGACCACTGCACAATTGAAGTGTCACTAACTGATGCAAGTTCCAGGAGCAGGAAGGCTTTTCAATTTTGCAATGTATGGGCAACTCACCCCATATTTAAGGAGAAAGTGAGAGAAGGATAAGACACTCAAATAGAAGGTTGCAAGATGTTGAAAGTAGTTCAGAAATTAAAGATCATGAAGCATGGATTAAAGGAACTAAATAATTAGGCTTTCAGTAACATTATTTCTGAATGTCAAGAGGACAGGGAAGCTATGATGAAGGCCCAACAATTATTACAGCAGGATCCTTTGAATGTCGATTACCAGAAAGAAGAGAAGGAAAAGTACTAGAAGTTCAAACAGTCCTCTTATCAGGCTAAAATTTATCTTCAACAGAGGAATAAAACTATATAGATTAAAATTGGTGATGACAACACCAAATATTTTTTCTATATCATAAAATATAGAAGCCTACAACAAGTAACAACTCAACTTAAGGATGATTTTGGGATTTGAAAGACTGATCCAGAAGTAATAGCCAAACTATTTGTAGACTACTATGTGAAGCTAATGGGTAAGAAATGCAATCAAAAGGATAAAGCCTTTGAATTTTTTTTGAAGAATGGTCATTGTCTAACAGTAGCTCAACAAGTCGAGTTCTTGCAGCCTTATACTCCCAAGGATGTCAAGATTGCTATATTCCAAATAGACAGTAATAAAAGCCCCGGACATGATGGTTATGGCAGTGGATTCTTTAAGTCAGCTTGAGAAATTGTAGGGACAGACATTACGGACGCAATCATTGAGTTCTTGAGGAATGGTAAACTGTTAAGGCAACTAAATACTACAAATATTGCTCAGACTCCAAAAGTCATATCTCCTGAATTTGCCAGCCTATTCAGACCTATATTGTGCTGCAACATAATTTATAAATGTATTTCCAAAGTCCTATGTGCTTGATTGAGAGGAGCCATTAGCACAATAGTGGCAGAAAACCAATCTATTATTGTCCAAGGCGGATCTATGGTCCACAAAATTTTGATATGTCATGATTTATTGAGATATTATGGAAGGAAAACTACACTAAGATGCTTGATGAAGATCGACTTGTGAAAGGCTTACGACATGGTAAGTTGGAAATTTGTAGAGGAAGCACTTACAGGATATGGGTTTCCTAGTAGTTTTATACAACTGGTAATGAAATGTGTATCTTCACCATACTTTACAGTTCGAGTTAATGGTGAGGGACATGATTTTTTCGCGGGCAAGAGAGGTTTAAGACAAGGGAATTCTATGTCCACTCTCTTGTTTTTCCTAGTAATGGAGTACCTGTCCAGCGTGTTGTAGTATATGGGAGATCTACCTGATTTTCAATTTCATCCAATGTGTAAGCCCCTCAAGTTGACACACCTGATCTTTGCAGACGACCTGATGATCTTTTGCAAAGGTGACAATTCTGTGGCTAGAGTAATAGAAGCTTTATCTCATTTTAGTGAGGTGACAGGGTGATGTGAAATGTAGATAAATATAACCTCTTTGTAGTTGAAGTAGATGACAAAACTCGTGGACAATTATTAGATATGACTGGTTTCACTTTGGGTCAGCTTCCAATCAAATATCTCGGGCTTCCACTGTCATTCAAAAAGTAGAAGCGAGTGGACTGCCAGCAGTTGTTAGAGAAGATCACTAATCGAATCAACACTGGTTATTCCAAACTTCTATCTTACGCGGTAGAATTCAAGTTGTGATTGTTGCTTTATTTTCTATACATTATTTTTGGGGGTCCGTATTCATCCTACCCTAAAGTATCCTCCATGAGGTTGATAGAATTTGTAGGAACTACATTTGGGGGAGTAATGAAGAGAAGAGGAAAGTGTCATTGGTAGCTTGAGAGAAGATTTGTTGTCCTAAGAAGTTTGGAGGTCTGAACATTAATGGATGTAGCAATTGAAATATTGCATCAGTAGGCAAATTATCCTGGCAGTTATCAGAAAAACAAGATACATTGTGGGTAAAGTGGGTACATGGGTTGTATATGAAGAAAGTTGAATTCATTTGGGAACATATTCTGCTCAAGATTACGGCTGGTACTGGAAAAATTAAATGAACTGAAGAACAATATTTGTAGCTGGTACATACAAGGGAGGTACACATTGACTTACTCTGGCCAATACTCAATTTCTGCAAGTTATAATGCAATGTTGGGTGCCTTAAACAGGCTAAGGATAGCTGACCTTATATGGATATCTGTAGCACAACCTAGCCACAAAATGATAATGTGACTAGCAGTACAAGGCAGGTTACTTATTAAGGAGAGGATGTTGCATCTGAATATTCCTATTGATAATGAGATATGTTGTTTGTGCAACAACCAAGTGATTGAGATGCAACTGCGTCTCTTTGCCCACTGCACTTGACTGCTGGGACAAGTGAAAGTTGAAATTTTACCCTGGGTTGGCATGCAGGTGCACACAGGTGAGGTGAGGAAAGTGCTTGAAAGGATAAAGAGGAAGCACTAGAGGCAATTCTATAAAGAAGTGGCCGCAGCAATTTGAAGTGCTATTGTTTACCATGTTTATAGGGCAAGAAACTGGAAGTTGTATAGAGGCACAATTGTTAATAGTAAGATAATAGCTGCACAAATAAAAGGAGAATTTACAGAGAGAATAGCATTGTTTAGAGGATCTAAGAAAGCTCATAGAAGTTATAGGTTGATTCAGTGTTTTTTTTTATGTAACTAGTACTTTTTGTTGGAGGCTTAAAAGACATAGTACCCTTCCTAGTAAGTGACTATGAATTTTAGGTGCTCTATAAGTGTATTGACTCTTTTGTTTGTTAATGGTATTTACAGTTTATCAAAAAAAAAAAATCTCTGCATAATTAATACCTGCATAAATAATACATAGATTCCCTCATAACTAATCTCTACATTACTAATACCTGCATAACGCTTACTAGCGTATCAAGCGACCCTTAAGAAATTCACCAAATTTACTAATAGACTAATTCTAAAAAAAAATTCTCTACGAAAATATTTTTGTTACATGATTTTAAAAAAAATAAATTTAAATTATAAATAAAAAGAAGAGGATGCATATATTTGTTGAAAATTTTATTTGACGTATTTGATCAAAAAGAGAATGAATTTTCTTAGAACTCTTATAGGAAATGAACACAAATTGTTTGTTTGGAAAGCCACTTGAAAATTAAATTTGAGTGTAAATCGGTGTAATTATATAATTTGGTCTATTTGTTTGTTCAGATAATTTCTTGGTTAGCATAGAATTGAGCTTGATTGGACGAGAATAATTACACTCTTAAATTCTTAAGTTACATTATTTATATTTTATTCTTTATTTTTTATTTATTTTTTTCATTAAGCATAAATGCGTTAGTATTCTAATTTTTAAATTAACATAGAATTCATTGTTGAATGAGTTATAGACTTATGTTTTTATTTTCTTTTGAATTATATTTATTTAAGTTATGTTAAAATTTGATATAAGAGTATTATGTTAACTTTTTGAAGAAAAAAATTGAATTTATGTTATAATTTTTAGTTCCAATTTATTTATTTTAGTAGTATTGACTTGTTATTTCAAATTGTATACTATTCATTTTTCAGTTAGAACCGATATATTATCTTTTTGTCAAATATTTGAATAATTTTATTATATTATATTTATAATATTAATCTTTTCATCAAACACACATTTTATGATATTTTTAAAATCATGTACTATTAGTT
The DNA here is from genome assembly GCA_003996215.1 of Jaltomata sinuosa. Taxonomy (NCBI): domain Eukaryota; kingdom Viridiplantae; phylum Streptophyta; class Magnoliopsida; order Solanales; family Solanaceae; genus Jaltomata; species Jaltomata sinuosa. The sequence continues at coordinate 48,093 of QJPP01007351.1, forward strand.
TTTATGATTAATTAATTAAAATATACTAATTTCAAAAAAATATATCAATTATTTTTTATAATGTTAGTTAAAAATATATGTTTATTAATTAATATATTTTAAAGAGACAATATATATCTTAAATACCTAATTTAATATCATTTATAAAGACCTTATTTGTCAAATATCAATTTTTAATTTTTAATAATTAGCTTTTATTTTAAAATTTTAATATAACTATGTAATTACACTTGTGCAACCAAATAATACACTTGTAACTACACTGTAATTATATTGCGGCAAACAAACAGGTCATAATAATTATATACTATGTAATTACTAGTGTAATTATATACCAATTTTAATTACCAAGTGACTTTCCAATTCTTGTTGGGATGGTGTCAAATGCCACGGGATTTTCTTCATCAAAGCATGTACCTTTGTGGAAATTTATCTGGTTCTAAGTGTCATGTTCAATTTTCTGTGTTCCATTTTTTCATTTTGTTGCAAACAGATTGTGTTAATTAGTACGTGAATTTTGCAATCTATAGAACTTCAGTAAATTCATTTTTGCTATAAGAAAAAACGAAGGTTTAACCATAAAGAAATGAGCTAAACGTATAATATGTTGCACTCTTTTTGGTAAGTCCATACTTTTACTTTTTGAACTGCCATGCCATGAAAACTTCTTTCTTTTTTTTTCTTTTTCCCCCTAATCTATCTGCAGCTAATTATAAGTACTTGATATATGTACTTATATAACCATAGAAAATGGAGATCTTGATAATTCAAAAACATAATTAGACATGTTCCCATAAAGGTACATGCTTTGATGAAGAAAACTCCATGACAAGTCATGAATTTTCCCATTCAACCAGACCAATCTTTCGCAATGTGTTTAAACTTTCATCTCATTTACCATCACGAATTTGCTGCATAAACAAAGTTGTGACAGAAGATTGCAAGGGTAACCCTGACTCTTTCTCTAGACGGGCCCCGGTCATTTTGTAACCAAGAGAATATAATGCCTTAGTTATAATCCGAACAAATTCAACTTTCTTGACAACTCCTTTTATACCAACAACTTCATCGTCCCCTTGAAGAGCCCGGGGTCGAGCCATCGAGTCACTCAATGAACAACTTGCAGGATCTCTAACAAATGTCCCGTCTGAAATATCTATCAATTGTCCAGAGGATACCTTCACACGTTTTGATGGTTCCGCAGCTCCCAACGAACACCTTAGCCAATATATAATAGCAGGAGGAAGACAAAACTGAAAAGTTGAAATCGTAGGCCTAACTCCTGCAATAAGGAGATTCCCCTATGTAACACCATAAAAGGAATTAACAGAAAATTAATTAAATAGAAACAGAAAAAGAGAAAGAAGGCAATCCGCAGGATCCACTTTCAACGATCTAAGAATAGAAAAAGAAAACGATAGTGTAATGAGACAGTGAGCAAACCAGAGAGTTGAAAGAAAAACTGCAACTAACAAAAGTATACACTAATCTTCTTTATAAGTATGTAATCATTTTATTGATGAAGATTGCGCAGCATTGAGCAAGAGCGTTGTCTGATACTAATATCACATGCAAATGTACCCAATAAAATATATGAAAGAAAATTGTTTGGACAGATTCGTAACGAATACAACTGTCAGTTCCAACCAGTCAAGAGCTTCTAACAATCACCTACCAACACCTTAAACAGAATTTAGAGTTACCAAATAAAATGCCATCATGAGGTGCAACCAGTAATGTTGGACCTGATGCCAGACACTAGTAATTGCTTTTGCTACAAATCTGTTAAGTTGAAACTCTAAACACAAGGGGCTCCACTAGAACTAGAGGTATGGAACCATATACAAGGTACAACACATAAAATTTCCTTTTTAACAATTATTTCAGAGAGAGGGAAGGGGCAGCCTGAATTAAAAGCTTAATGGACATATGGCCTAAATAGACATCCAAAATTCATGCTAATAGTTATCCAACCATTGAACAACCTGCCTAGTATATTGCTCCCACAAAGTCCACACTCCACATTGACATCAAAGGAGCATTTGCTACAATTTTCATCGAATAACGTACTCGGTCTTCTCAATACCAGCCTCTGGATCAAACAACATTACCAGCTAATGATGATCCTCCCCAAAATAAGAGAATTGATGCAAACATAGAAATTTCAATTCCCATCAGAAGGAGATTACACAAAATACAAATGTTTTACCCGTGTGCACTCCAGCACGCAAGTCCTCCATTAATCAACACTTAAGCTAGGTAGTTACTGTAAAATGAATGCATAAATTCAATCCAATGGAAAGGAAAACACATCCTACATATGTTACCACTATCCTCTTACTCATATGCAAGGATGACTTGAGGCCATAAATTGGGGCACAATAAAGCTGGAGATATCAACAGAATCTCCCTCATTGGTTGCAAACATTTGCAAGAGCTAGAGCTGGCTACACAAGGTAATCATTCTTTCGAAATAACAAACAAGGTTTACTCTATTTCTCTACAGGATAATGGGCTGATCATATCAGATCTTGGCAACAAAGTTAATTCCTCTCCTAGCAAGATATGATGTAGCACGCACCCACTAAGCCCCTCAAACCTGTTGTGATCAAGAATGATAGTAAGATACATAAATAGCACAAGATAGTGATGAGTCTTAAGACTCTTAAAACTGCTATGATCAACAATGAACTAAAACAGACAATTTCACTCCAATGCAATTACATTTACAGCAAATTTAACCCAGATAATTAAATTCATTTTTTCATTTTGTTGCAAACAAATTGTGTTAATTAGTACGTGAATTTAGCTATAAGAAAAAACGAAGGTTTAACCATAAAGAAATGAGCTAAACGTATAATATGTTGCACTTTTTTTGGTAAGTCCATACTTTTGCTTTTTGAACTGCCATGCCAAGAAAACTTCTTCCTTTTTTTCCCCCCTAATCTATCTGCAGCTAATTATAAGTACTTGATATATGTACTTATATAACCATAGAAAATGGAGTTCTTGATAATTCAAAAACATAATTAGACATGTTCCCATAAAGGTACATGCTTTGATGAAGAAAACTCCGTGACAAGTCATGGATTTTCCCACGACAAGTTCATAAAGTAAATGGCCAAATGGCCGTTTGGGTGAGCCGTCATAACAATTTGTTTATCACTCCGAATTGAGCTCTTTATCCCCTTTAGGTCAATTCCCAAATCCGAATTGAGCTCTTTATCCCCTTTAGGTCAATTCCCAAATTCGTTGTCCCTTTTGAAATTTTAGCTTCAAAATGTAGCTCTTTTGCCTCCGAACTCGAATTAAAAGTAGTATTCCTTCCGTCTCAAAATAAGTGTCACCTTAGCAAAAATCACGTTCACTAAGAAATCAATAAATACAATGTGTAGTACTGTAGTTCACTAAACTATCCCTATTTAATAAATGTCTTTTGAAAATTGAACACTATTAAGATGGAGTATATAAGAGTATAGTTGGAAAAACATATAATTTGTCTTGAATTCCTAAGATGACATTTCTTTTGGAACAATTTTTTTTCCTAAGGTAACACTTATTTTGAAATAGGAGTGCTATTTTCTTATGTATGTCAGACTCCAAAATCTCCGCTCATTACATCTAAGTTGTTGCTTCTTATTTATAAACTAAAAAGAACTTAAAAGCCAATCCATACGGGTACCTTAGCAATTTCAAAAGAAAATTGAAGGTGAAGACAAACAATTGACAACATAATAGACATTTAGGGTCGTTTGGTTTAGCTTCTAATAAGGACAAAGATTAGTAATAAAAAAAGGTTATTATATAGAAATTATTTGTTGTATTTAAAAATACTAACTATACATTACATAAATTAAAATGTGTTTTCATTATCTTCAAAAATTGTTTATTCATAATTATACCATTACCTTGTGGGACTGTGGTAATCCTTTCATAGTCCAACCACACCATAGTTTCAGCCTGAAGTAAATCTAATACCATCCACCATTCACGGTCAACTTCAGCACCTCTTATCCGCACTCCAACACATGTAGGGGTCGTTTGTTGGTGTGTAAGAATAATAGTAATGCTGAGATTAATTATGTTATGCTGGAATTATTTCTTATCCACGGTTTGATTTGGTGTATTATAAGTGATTCTGTCTTTAACGACCATGTATTAATAGTCTTTATATTACTACTACCATGAGTTGCTATGTATTAGTTATAGGCCCTTATATATTAAATAGGATGTATTAGTTAAACAGAGGCTGAAAATTCTATCAAACAAAGGATTTAATAATACCATGACTAATACATGTATTTTATTTCCTAATACATCCTACGAAACAACCCCTCACAGATCCTCCATTAATTTCACATTTCAAGGGAACAATGGTGTGTGACTCTATGAGAGAGAAGAGGCTGCCATTCACTCTTGTCTAGCAAAGAGTGAGCCTTACATCACATGGAATAAAAAATTTCCACAGAGGTTTGTTGTGAAGTTATCACGTATTTGTAAGTTCATACAGATAGGTTAAAGACCTCAACTGTTACTCTAATTTAGTGCCCTATAGGTTTCTTACACCTTTTGTGGACCTCAATCTTTTCCTTTTCTTACTGGGAAAAATTTAACAAAGGGTGATGAGAAGTTTGGTTGTTAGCCATTTGACACTTACTTTTATCTACAGCTTTCACACTGTGTTTTATATGTGATCCAGCATCAAACAAGGTATAGCAATTGTTTGTTTCATTTTTATTTACATACATGAGGACTAATCAGATTCATATTTTCCTCTACACCTGAAGCAACCAACAAGAAATGAAGTATTTGGCAAGTCATAAAGCAAAGAGAACAAGCGTCAATGCATAAGGTTCCTCTAGACAGACAAAATCAAACACCATTCTTCTCTAAAACCGCACACCTACCAAAAGATGCACAACTCCAGCCCCAAAGCGTGTGGACCTATCTTGATTATGAACTTCCAAAACACCGCGACTCAAAAAAGAACGCAGATAGCACAAAAAGAAAGAAAAAACAGCAGGAGGAGTTGCAAAAAGAGGCATAGAATATCAGTAGACTTACAGGTTCAACATAGAAGACTTGACGACAAGCCAACAGCAAAATAAATTGAATCTCTATTGATTTTTCTTACTTCAGCAAGAAGACGACCAGATTCTTGAGAAAAATAAGACGGGAAAGATTTTGTCCCTGTATAAACATAACATATAGACATCCAAATTAGACGATAGATTTCATGACTCCATCAATACCGTAATGATTACAAATCCTGGATATATAGCCTCCCACTTTGCTTTAAAGAACAATAATAAACTAAGACAAAGAAGGAAGTGGGCTTAAAAAAGCAGGCACAAGGTTTTTGCAAAAGATAGTGTCATCAATCGATGTCAAATCTGCTCTTTAACTCAAGTAATATCCTCCCTTTTTTTTGTTGTAGCAAAGTTCTTCCACAAACCTCATGCATCCAAGCTGCAATCTATGGTACCATTCGAGCAAGAGCAGCAAACTTCACAGATGAATGATATTATATCCTATTACCGCCAACATAGGTAGAAAAATGACACAATATAAATACTTGTCCGGACAACATAAATCAATAAACACAAGGACACAACTAGAACATGACAATAGCATATCAAATGACCAGACCCTGCATTCTAGAGTGACAGAGCATCAGTTATCTTTCAGAGCAAAATGTGTGGCTCCATCTAAACAATGAGGTAAGGAACAGTGAGATATGTGGCTCCATGAGTGAATGAACGGATCTAGTTTCCCAGTATAAAAATTATAAATGTTCGAACCAGCTAATTCCCATTTCCTGTTAGCATCTTCAAGGACAAAGCAAAAATCATTGCAAGCCAAACATCTTAATATAATTCAACACTCTCCAACTTGGCTAAGAAAGAAACTTTCAGAGACACACTTGAGAACTAAAACAACCGATGCAAACACATTTGACTCCTTTCTACGAAATTAAGAAATAAGAATCTCAAAGATTCTGAGGAATAATGCAAAATGTCTCACCTCCGCAGAGGATACAGCCATGCAATACTTTAAATTTCCCATTACCTTTTTGGTGTAAGTTAAAATCTTTTAAACCAGTAAGCCGCAACAGCAAGGGAAAATACAAGAATAAAAATGAAACTAATCATTTCAATACGATGCTAGCAAAACAGAAAAGTAGCTAACCATAAACAAATTAGCAATCTTAAATTGATTAACTTAATGCAACATGAATAAGGCTGCAGGCTATCCATTGAAAATGACAATAACACTGGCTTTTTCCAATTTACTAAGAATCCATATGTAATCTGGTTCAGAATCAACAAACGACTTACCAAAACTGATACAGGAGCAATTACATATTTCCTTTAACCATAGTTAACAATATACAACTGATACAGGAGCAATTACATATTCAAATTCTGAGAACAAAGCATCTTATTGATATCAGCTGACTTGAACAAATTATCAGTAACTGAAGGAAAAAAGAATGGACCAAATTTCCTACTGTGTAGAACTAGTAATAGGATCTATTCTGTTGGTAACGATACTGTTGATCATGATCTGAATCGGGAGTGAAATTGTGTGATTCCAAGGAACTCCTGAGGCGCCAGCCTTCAGGTTCATTCAAGAACTGATTTGACTCTATATAACTCAGGAGATTCACAATCACTTTCATCAACTTTGCATCGCCTCGATCTTTCAATGCAGTTAGAAAATCTTTAGCAATGATATCCAACAGCTTTCTGAATTGTGTCTTATATCTTTTGTGTAGAGCAAAACCTGCCATCTGGAAACCAAGACATTTTCTTTTAAGTCCTATCCACATTTCATCAACTTAAGAGGAACTAAGAAAGAGCTTTTTCAACTTACTTCAAGAAAAGCCTGCAATGCAGCTGCAGTGTATAAATTTGCAGGGAAAACATTTAAGAATCTGGCTATCCATGCCCAACCTTCTCTGAGGCCATGCAAGTTTTGGCAGCCCTGAACTTCAGTCTGCCATAAAATGCAGTTTACTACTAAATCAGTTACTATATGAAAGGAGTAAGGGGAAAAAGACAATTTTGGTCCGTGAAATATTGTGATATTTTCTGTCCTCGTACTATTGTCCTGAGCACATCTGACCTCCAATTAAACAAAATGTGCAGTTTTAGTCCAATCACAAAGTAAATTTAACGGGATGTCATATTCAACTAAGGGATACTAATTTGGGATTCTGTCATTTCTCCATCAAACCTCAGGCGCAAGAAGCTCTGCACCAAGAACTCCCTTAACAAAATTCCTATACGTGGAATGACAGATATTAGTTTCGCTAAGCACAATCAAACGGCTTTGATCATTTCTGGCAGCGTACATCTCTGTTCATAACCTGTAGTATTGGTACCTAATATTGCAAAAAGGACATCTTGATTGTCCAGAATGTTTCCTGCTCTGATGAAGTTGGTTGTGTTTGTGGGCGATGATTCAGATAATGAACTGAGTACTAAGACCATTTGGAATATTATTGTCTAACTGGAGGATTTCGATTGACCTCATGAGATAGTAGCTTTGCTGTTGTAACCTCGAATAAATTCTGCACTCTATCATACAAAGCCCCTTTACTGGCTAGGAGAGCACCATAGGCACTTCCCCAACTAACAGAAAGCTGCTTCTTGCACCTGGAAGTTTCTTGTTTGGATGAAGCACAAACACAATCTCCAATATTGGAGTGATAGTCACTTTGTCAACCTGAGGGTCCATAGCAATCCATTTCTGGCCCAACTCTACTGCTCTGATCTAAACAGTGAACATTAGAGACAACAAGTAATTGGGATATGCTCTATAGTTCAAGATAAAAGTCTTTCAGTTTTCAGGCAACCATTTGAGTCCCTTCAAAGTCATTATTCTGCGTTTTCTTCTAACAAAGATCTTTAGTCTTTAGGGCTTCATTTGTTGCACTTCATCACAAATCACAATCAATATCAACCAGTAAGGTACACCATTCATGCATACAGAAGTCCTCAACTTTATGTCCCTTTCCCTGGGAGGGACGGAGAAAGATGGGCTTATCACACTGATGATGGCTTCTTACTGAACATAGAGAATGAATTACGCACTGATCCACTCCAAATATCATATAGGTGGAAATATTTATGTAATTGTCACTTTGAAGGGCAGACACATTCTTTAAGTCATTTGGATCTCTTTTTGGAGGCTTTAAAAGGGAACCTACCAAGAAACTGAAACCTTAACTCTTGGAGGCTTTAAAAGGGAACCTACCAAGAAACTGAAACCATAACTCTAAAAGAACGAATTATGATGATTACATGTATATTTGGTATTCCCTTTATTATCAAGTTGAAAGCATCAATCCGTAGAAACTGCTGATGTCGCTGCTGACTTAAGGAGGAAGAACGGTTAGGTTGATGGAGAAATTACAGAACCCAAATATATCTCCCTTAGTAGAAGATAACATTTGTTAGTTCTAATAAGTGACTGGACTAAAATAGCACATTCTGTTTCATTGGTCAGATATACTCAGGCGAATAATCCAGGGACTAAAACCGGAATAAAGCAATAACTCAAGACCAAAACCCCTTGTTTCCCAAAAAGAGTAAGATACACGAGAGTGTCAACAACATATGCATTGAGGATTTCTTGAGAATAAAAGTAACAAATGTCTAAGCAACTGACCTGAACAAGAGCACCATATAATTTCATGTATGCACTTAAACGATCCACATAACTATCAGTACTTTCTATCTTCCCATCTTCCTCCGCATAGCCAATAGCTTTGTAATAAGCTTCTTTGGTCTGGAAGGCTGTCTGAAGTGAAAGAACATATCAAAGTTATTTATGTGGAGGTAGAAAAAATGTGATGTGAACCATGGGGTGAAGAAATTTAACTGACGTCTAAGACAAGTCCTGTTTTCAGCACTTACTGAAAGCAAAATCATGCTCCAAAACAATCAAGTAAAAAATTATCCCAGAAAAGACAAAATAGTGAGATGTGTTGATGTCAAACAGGTAATACTAAGGTAAATACCAAGGTTGATTACCTCTGAGTAAATAATGTACTTAGGGACTGTGTAAATGCAAACTTTGTTCAACTCGGCTATGAGAATATCCATGGCAAGAGGGACCTGTGATGAAAAGCAAACCATTACGTAAGGATGGTAATCAATAAATTAGTTAGTACTTTCTGATCCACATTCGTGATCCCTTTTCAAACACTAAGTTTTCCGTCTTAAATTAAACCTTTTTATGATGTTTAACAGTCCTAGAGCCCTTCCCACAGAGTCAATACAATCTCTCAATCCTTCAGGTTTTTTTTAATAAGTAAAGGCATTTAGTAATAAAGGTTCAGTACGAAGCAAGTACTGAGACAGAGTACAGTATCTTATCCTTTAAAGCTGGATAAAGGTATTTCCTTCGGCTAGAAATTCCTGACTTCTATTTTAAATTTGAAGTCATGTATGAATATGTGTTTCGACTGAAAAGAAATTTTATTCCTTCGAATGGGTGAAAATTAAATATTTTGTTGAATAAAAAAAGAAAACGGGAGCCTTAAGTGTAAAGTGGAGAATGTGACCAGCAATTAACCAATCACTTTACTAGAGGGGCAGCTTGCTTGACAATGCGCGGACCCCAATTTGTTTTGGTTCAGGAGAACATTGTTTAATTTAGAAAGATTGTACAAAAAACAAGCACCCCCAATGTGAAGTCAAAATATGATATTCAATCTAGGATCGAGGCAAGATTGATTTTCGATGAAGCACGTTGGTACTTTACTCCTTGCCAATGAAGGAAAAGAAAAGCTTTTATTGCTTTCTTTTCAGTTATTGACGTCAATCTCCTACTTATAAGACGAGAACTATCATGGACCTATAATAGCAAGAAGACTAAGAACAATACCATAATTACCTTTGATGTAACATGGACAATTACACGACCATAAGCATAGACTGCACTGTTAAAGCTTCCTGTAGGGTTCACACACAGGGACACCACCTATAAAATTGAAAACCAGAATCACAGTAAATACCCTTATATGTTTACACGAAGCTCCAATAGTAGAATATATTCAATATACACAACTCAACTGCTATATCAAGAACCCGCAATTCTCTACAAGCATAAGCACATGCAAACCGCAACCCCACCATCATCCCCCTTCCCTCCCGAAAAGAGAAGAGGAAAAAAAACAAGTAAAAACAATGTCATAAGAGATACCGAAAGACGAAACCCCAGTTAAAGAACTCTCTTCAGGATTTTACCTTCTGCGCGAACATTGCAATGCTGATGGATTGTGGACATGTTGAATCACTAATTAACTTAATTAATTCATCTGCTTTCACCCTGCATAGGGAAAAGTAGTATATACGTATCAACAGCAATATACAGCTTCCACCTCTTTGAAGTTTATTCCAAAAAATGGTTTGAAAATGCATTTCAAAGCAACTAAAAGCGTGACTTAAATATGGAAGATAGATAATGATTTCAAAAAAATATATTAAAGCTATAGGAGATAGGGTTAATAATCCAAGAAAAAGGTATCCAGATACCTGACATTTTCTTTTGAACCAGTGATAGTTCTAATTCGTCTTGCTATTTCCATTTCAAATTTTCGGTAAGCCTGTTAAGAACAGAGAATTTGTGTTAAACTATCGAATATCAGAAATTACTTAACCCAAATTACATCCTTAGGATCTCAAATATAAGTCCAGCCCAAAGCTCAGTACACTAGGATGGAACATAATAATTCAACACATCAAGCTACAGAAAAATGCATCTGATCACATTTCAACTAAACAAGCAAGTTTTTGAGCATTCCACTCAAAAAGCAAACTGCCAAAAAGTTTAACTGCACTAATTAAACACATCAAGAAACAACATGACACATCTAATAATGTTCCAATCAATCTCCAGAAAGAAGGTCTTCCACAGACCTAGAAGGGCAAGAACCAATAAGAAACAACTTCTCAATTATGAGTTCAGAGTGGATGCACGTGGGAGGAGGTGCACAATGGAGGATAGAGGTCTCCAAAACCTACAGTGAACCAGCACACCATTATTTCTTTACGTTTTATTATTTCATCTGTATGAAGACTCAAATGCACTTGTCAAAATGTCTCAATAACTTTCCCAAACATGCAAGGATCACATAATTAAATGTAAGAAGTTCGAAGAACTTGGACCAACAACTCCCAGAGCTCAATTGGATTGGTCAATGATTATGTTAGCAAGGAAAAGTTAATTTTCAAAGTGAATACTTTCTCCGTTACATCATACATGAAATGTGACACTACTTCACCGACCATGGAGTTTAAGATGATAATTTGACTTTCTCTTTAAGCAAATATTAGGTGTGGTGAAAGAAAATATAAAACCAGTTCTTGAAATGTTACTCTGATATAGCAAATCACATCCATGTAATTCTAATAGTTCAATGGTTTTTGAAATTGTAGTGAAAAAAAAATGGTTTTTGAAATTGTGAAAGTAGAATAGAGTAACAATATTAATAGAACGCTGTCACACATTTAGGATATCCCATAAGGAAGAATACAATAACGATTAGTATAGAGGGAGTAACTGTTTAGGAACCCCCATTCTCAAGCCTCTGCAAAGAACACTTCACTTTATGCAGCAAGAAGCATAATAGTCTAATAAATCTGGAATGAAATTTCAAATATTGATTTGCAAGGTTACCTTGTTTGAACCCAATCCCAGTGCTTCATTCTGCGCAACTATTTCATTGTAAACGGTCAATCTTTTCTCCTCCAGCTTTTGAGCATTTTCTGTCACCCTGATTGTATTTCCTGCTTACCGGAAATCGCAAAGTTGAAATCAACGATTAGATTTACAAGAACTAGAAACAGAAAGAAAAACAACACCTACATGTTTCATCTTGGCAGTTGGAGGTTAGGGTATCACACATTATTAGTTAGAAGGATACAATCCAGTTGACTCTACTAGTAAAAGTTTTGACAATACCTTTTTATATTAGACTATGTGAAAAAGACAAAAATAGTCCCTTAAATATAGGGTAGATCTAATTTGGTCCTTTATATATAACAATCTCAAGACACACTACCAGAAAAGATAACACTTAAGGACTAATACTTGTATGGCTTATACTTAAAGAACTTGTTATGTTTTCTCCTCTCAGTCTATGCATAGAGCATTTTGTTTAAGTTATTATTTATTTTTGAAACTATTGAGAAAAAATAAAAAGAAGAAGAGTAGGAGGACGGTCAAATCTGTCTCCACTCCCTCTCTAAGATTACACAGTGAGATATACCTGCTGAATGTTTCTGCCCATCAGGTATGGGTCTCACAGGCTGACCAGTGACATCCCTTGAAACCTTGCTAGCCTCCGAAGGAGCAGTTGTCAATGACTCAGATAACTTCTTCTCTGCCGCAGCTGCAGCTTCTTTTGCTGCTCTCCTCTCAGCTTCCAGTGCTGCGGCTTTTTCCTTCTCAACTCTTTCAGCTTCAAGTTTAGCCTGCAACTGATGGAATAAACTTGTCACTATACAATAGGAGAAAATTCAATTACAAAACTGCTTCAATTCTTTCCATAATCATTAAAAACAAGTGCGAATTAATAGTTCAGACAACGGCATTTGACAACAGATGCAGCATGAGGGGAGACAAATAAGCAGCCAGATTTCATAAGAAGCCAGGGATGCTAGAACCAGGGGAATGTGAGCATTAGCACTTACTGCAGTAAGCCGCAAGAGAAAAAAGCAGCATCAATAAGTATTAAGTTAATAAATCAACACAAGCACTATTACTTTCTCGTTTAATGATGATTCCCGCAAATATTTAAATTTGCAAAATCTCAAGAAATCACAAGACGGCAGGTGACAGAAATGCAATTGGATAAATAAAGCTTTCTTCCCAAACTCTTTTCTTCTTGAAGAAACTTTTACACTAAGTATACGAGACAAATTCCAATGAGAATATAACATAGTGCATCTCTCTGGATAGTAAAAAACACAAACCTTGGCTTCTGCTATGATCCTTTCTTGCCGGGCTTTTTCTTCTTGAAGAGCTTTTTCTTTCCTCTTGGCCTCTTCACGAGTTGCATCATCTCTTATTCTCCTTTCTTCAATTTGGGATTTCTGTTCGTGATCCCTTTGTACGGCAGTTAGGTGATCATCAAGTGCTTCTGCACTATAGTAATACAATTAAGTCAAAAGTACATTCTCACTAAACTTAAACTGTAAGAACATGTAAATGGCGATTAAACTTCAAACTCTGGGTACTCCTAAGGAATATAGAGTGAACAATAAACAGTAAAAAAAAGTTAAATGTTTATCAGTCCAAAGTATTGCATTGAGAGTGCATTTCTGCTAACAAGGGCATGCATGTAGTTTGTATCAAAAAATAGCCACTTGCAATCAAAGTGACATGACTTCCTGTAGGCTGTAAGTGCCCCCTTTATACAGAAACTCGGCTCGCCGTCCATACCCCTGAATCTGTTTTACACCTTCATTTGTAATTTTCATGTCAGCAAGAAAAGATGAACACACTCACTTTCATTCCCCACCTAAACCACATTATTCCTGTGGTTCAAGATTAATTGTCAATCTACCATCCTTAAGTGAATTATTTGTAAGTGAACTCTTTACGAACCAGCTTCTATTAAAATAATTGAGATTTGTTTGGCATGTCTTCAGAAGCCTCTTTTTTACAATGAAAAAAACAATGCATTACTTCCATTGGTGTTAATTGCTAGAGCAACAGCTGAAGTGAAATCCACAGTATGGATAAAACAAATATTCTGATCTTTAGTGGCCAAATACTGAAATAGTCAAATTTTCCATCAGTTCCAGCAGACCACCTTTGTTGTCTGCCAAGTTTCCTGCTTAATCATTGGCATTGGACTAAACCCACTGAGAAACATCTAACATTATACATCAATGAACAAAGAGAGAAATGTTAACCGTGATGAATAAGACTTAATGCAGAAACAAGCTTTTTCTCGCAAAATAAGAATAATACACCTTACATTTTTCGTTGGTACTGCATGTCAAATTTTCTGTTCATTTCCCTTTGAGCTTCAGTGTTTCTCTCAACTCGTTCTAGTGTGGAGGCAAGCTTCTGACTTTCATCCGTCAACTCAGTTTCAAGTGCTGATAGTTGATCTCTCATTTCCTCCTGTTGTAAGGTAGTAATAGAAAGAGATTGGGTTTAATATTTTTTTTGTTTCCCAAGAGAAGCAAGGCTGGGGCATGGTCAGAGAAAGTTAAGCATATAACTAAAGTTACCAACCGCAATAGTAAGCTGATGGTCATGAGCTAACTCAGATAAAGCACTTTCCACTAATCCCACTTTATCCATTAGATCACGTTGAAGTTCAATGGGTAGGCCTTCTTCAGACTGGTCGCTATCACTGAAACAACATGAAAAATGCTGCACTAAGCATTAATCAAGAACGAATCGGGAGTTTTTTATTCATAAATAAAACACACTTGCAAAGTGATGTCTTATAACTTTCTGTATTGCATAAAAGGAACTTTATGAGGTAATATGACCCCCCCACCACCACCACCACCATACACACCTCTCCTCCTTATTGGATGAGGATGTCCTAACTGTTGGCTCAATAAGTAAATGCTATAAACATGTAGCGCCTAAACAGCTATACCAAGCAACTATGAGACGTGTAACATGGGGAAGGGTATTCATAGCAACATATTTTACACCTTGTTTCTCTGTTTTAGTTGACATCCTCTTGTTCTTACACACTTTAATATTTGCAATTACTGAGTAGTTACCTCAGATATATTTCATCACAGGCAAAACGTTTTCCTCCCATAAGAAAATGATCACCAACTTCATGCTTAGTATCTCTGTCCATATCCACCACGTCATCATCAGACACTTGCATAACAAAGCCTCTCCGAGAATTATCCTTTGAAGCCGAGAGTTGTCTGAGCAAAGACAGATTAGAACAAAATACAGAACATTTGTTATCCAAATGAAATGAAGAAGCTTGAGATGATTTTCACCAAGAAACCTTATTACAAGTACATACCGAGATTCTGTTTTGGTAAAAGGTATTGGAAATTTTGATGATGCATTGAGCTTCTTCTCTATCGAATTGAGCTCAACCAATAAGGCATCAAAGGTCCAATCAGGATTTGGATCCAGGGTGACTCCGTCAACATTTTTAGGCAACGGAAGTTGCAGTTTAACAGCACCCCTGTGAAAATAACCATAAATCAGCTACTTAAAATATTGTAGTTCCAGAAATTTCCATAAACTTGTTATAGTGAAAGAAAAACTGAAATACGAAGTTGTTATCACTAATATTATGAGAAAAGTATCTTGTGTAACATATGAAGTCACATGAACGAACCCCTCCCTCAAAAAAATAAAAATAAAATAGCATCAACATGTCGTGGAGTATTACAAATAGAAAAAGAGAAGAAAAAAATGGGTATGGGAAGAAAGTAACTTACATTATTCTTCTCCTGCCTTAAGAACACCTTTGAATAAAGTTAATAATTAATTACCTGTTACAAATGAAAAGCAAAAGTTACAAACAGAAAATGTAAGGATCGTGATAGGAAAACCCATAAGGGGAATCTGAAAACTAAACCCTAATAGTACTGATACAAACTAGAGCATGGATGTAGGGGAAAAAAGCTTAAAAAGGAATAAGGGCCACTGATTTTGACTCAGAGTTAATTCTTTTTTTTTATGACCGTGGACACCCAGCTTTCGCGCACCTCGACTAATTCCAATTTCCACGGGATACCTAATCATCATTCACCAAAGCCACTACTAGGCTTGTGACAAATCTATATCAAAATCAGCGAAAATAGACAATTCTTAAGAGAATACTAAAATAGTAAAGGAATTCTTATACAGTGAACAAGAAAGGAAACACAAACCCAAGCAGGCATCTCAATGGCCAATATTCAAAGAGCAGCAAGCAGAAAGAAACTAGAAATTTCCACGGGATACCTAATCATCATTCACCAAAGCCACTACTAGGCTTGTGACAAATCTATATCAAAATCAGCGAAAATAGACAATTCTTAAGAGAATACTAAAATAGTAAAGGAATTCTTATACAGTGAACAAGAAAGGAAACACAAACCCAAGCAGGCATCTCAATGGCCAATATTCAAAGAGCAGCAAGCAGAAAGAAACTAGAAATTTCCACGGGATACCTAATCATCATTCACCAAAGCCACTACTAGGCTTGTGACAAATCTATATCAAAATCAGCGAAAATAGACAATTCTTAAGAGAATACTAAAATAGTAAAGGAATTCTTATACAGTGAACAAGAAAGGAAACACAAACCCAAGCAGGCATCTCAATGGCCAATATTCAAAGAGCAGCAAGCAGAAAGAAACTAGAAATTTCCACGGGATACCTAATCATCATTCACCAAAGCCACTACTAGGCTTGTGACAAATCTATATCAAAATCAGCGAAAATAGACAATTCTTAAGAGAATACTAAAATAGTAAAGGAATTCTTATACAGTGAACAAGAAAGGAAACACAAACCCAAGCAGGCATCTCAATGGCCAATATTCAAAGAGCAGCAAGCAGAAAGAAACTAGAAACCTGGAGACAAGGCCGAAGTGCTGCTACCTGAGCCGCTGCAAGACTGCCAGTGTCACAGATACAAAGCAGTTGGCTCTTATAGCCCTAGGAGAGAGAGAAATAGCGTTCAAGGGACGCTGGCTGGAGGAGCACCGACGAGATATTGTCGGGGAGACAGAGAGAGCACGCATGGGGGTTGAATCTCAACTTAATATATAATCACCATCAATTTTGCTTTGTCTTTGTTCAATTTTATTTCAATGCTTATAACTTACTATGAAAAAAAAAAGGCTTAAAAACCCCTCTCTATCTTCTATATAACTAACGAATCATAATATTTAACACTTCTATTTTAATTTTAAAAAAAAATTATAATTCTATTTAAGTAATATTTTGATCAAACTTCTTCAATAAGCATATCTTCTTCTACAAACATAGCTTCTTCTACTTCTAATTTTCTTTTTATTTTGGTTTTAATTTGATTCCAAGTCATCTTATTGCATTCATTATCATAATTCTTCATGTATTTATTTATATAGTTAGTTATTAAATTTAAAGATTATATATGAATTTATACATGATCAACAATGACAATGAATTCTCCGCTTTTAATTATGTTCTTGAAGTTTACAATAATAAATTATCATGTATTCTTGATAAACAATTGCTAATTGAGAAGTTTTTTTGTGAAATATTGATAGTATCTATGATTGAAGAGACAAATTTGCTTGTGATTTGAGGTATGTTTTCTAAAATTTTAATATGTTTCTTATGTTTACAAAAATAAATTATCATGTATTTTTGATAGACAATTGATAATTGAGAAATTTTCTTTTGTGATTTTAGTATGTTCCTGAAGTTTAAAATAATAAATTATCATGTGTTCTTGATAGATAATTGTTAATTGGGAAGTTTTTTGTGATTTTTGTTTATAATCTCATATACAATTAATAATTTGAAATTGACTAAATTACAACTTTGAGCAGATTCTTTGGATCGTTACATTCCGTCACAAAAAATTAGTTAGTCATTCTAATTTTATATGAATTCTCTTTTAAAATTCAATTATATGCAATTGTTTCAATTATGAATAAACTATGAGATCTGGCATATGGTCATTACTTTTAATAATAGGCTCTATTAATCATTGTCTTTTTTTGGGGTGTACAAGCTATATTATTTAAATAGATATAAAATTTATTCTAACGTCAATTACTACTTTCTAATAATTTTGTTCTTTCATATATAGTAATTACTACTTTCTAATAATTTTGTTAATATTCATATATAGTTTTATTGATTGACGAGAGACATACGTGCAACACACGTACACTAAACTAGTATATTCAAAAGTAAGAAAGTCTAGCCTAGGATCTTGCCAAGTGACAGCATATGATAATGACACGTGTTAGTTTTTACGACAAGTTAATTAATTAGGCAAGAATTAGTTAGTAGTTACTGCACCATTTTGAATCTAAAATTTTAATAAATCTGTAATTATTAAAATATATATTTTTTATTTTTTAATTTATTTTAAAAAAAAACTTTGATTGTATTAAATTTGTAATTATGTAAACAAATATTTTGATAATTGAAACAATAGTAAAAAAAACTATGTTGGTAAATCTGTAATCATTTAGGGCATATGTTTTTTTATAAGGATTCAATATTTTCAAATTAAATTATTTTCTGACTATTTTTAAATTATAGTGATGGTTATTTAATTAAGGTAATGTTTAAATACATTTCAATATGTTGATAAATTTGTAATCATTTAGGGCATATGTTTTTAAGTCTTTAAGTTTGAGTCTTTTAAAATCAAATTTGGGTCTTTTTATAAGGATTCAATATTTTCAAATCAACTTATTTTCTGACTATTTTTAAATTATAGTGATGGTTATCCAATTAAGGCAATATTTAAATATATTTTAATATTTTTATCCAAGAAAAAATCAGAAAAGGTTGCTATTTAATTTTTGTTTTATATATAGAGTAGCCTTTATCTTTTATTTTAATTCTTAAAATAAAAAATAAAAGAAAAATACAAAAAAATATTAGTACCTAAACTGCTCACAAGCAATTAAAATTGAAAAAAGATATATTTGAACATATTCATTGGGAAGTTACCTATCTTTAATAGTAACTCTTTTTTTCCAATTTTAATTGCTACTATATTTTAAAGAGAAAAAATGTGTGAATATCTAAATGTTAAAATATTATATTTTTAACAGCTTTTTTAAAAATTTAAATTTCAACAGCTTTTTAATCACATTGATGATTTTTTGTTTACTCCTTCTTTATAGCAAAAAAAATTCACATTGTTTACTTTGATTTTTAAACTTAGAAATTAATTTACGGAAAATAATCTTTAGGACTCTTTTTTTAAGAGGTTGTCAGATTTTTTATACTTAATATTTAAACTAACTTCTTACAACTACTCCTTCTTTATAGCAAAAAAAAATACCCATTATTTACATTAATTTTATAAACTTAAAAATTGATTCTATTTTTTTAAAAAAAAATAAATTGGAAACTATCAAAATTTTTATACTAAATATTTTAACTAACTTCTCAAAACTACTCCTTCTTTATAGCAAAATAAATTTTACATTTTTTAAGATGAAAGATTATATATTTAAATTCTACATGTTACTATAATGGGGAACATTTTTAATTTTTAAAAGAATACCATAAAAAAGAAAAAGGTTAAATAAGTAAAAGAACAAAAAAATAAATTAACTAACCTAAACAAAATTCAAACTCACGTCTCTGCACATAAAAAGACAAATTAGCTTTCAAAATTTGAATGAATAGTTATTAACTGAATATTAATTTTTAAAATTTGAATTAGAAGTAGTTAAAATTTCCCATTCTCATCTATTTTTCATCTATATAGGATAGGAAAGATAAATTATTCCTGGAATGATAAGTATAAGCACCAAAAAATTCTTATTTGAAAAAAATAACAAAATATAAGCAAGATATAATAAATTTAAATTCAAAAAAATGTGAAAATTAAATGCCAAGTAAAAATTTAAAATGTGAGTATTTGAATTTAAAAAAAAAAGTGAAAAGAAAATGTGAATATTTGAATTTAAATTCAAAAAAAAATGCGAAAACCAACTGAGTAACTAAATTTTAAACACAAATGTCAAGTAAAAATTGTTGAACATTTGAATTTATTTATTTTTAAAACGTGAAAATTAATTTTGTAACTAAATTAAAAAAAATGCAAGTAAAATTTCTTGAATATATGAATTTGAATTCAAGAAAAATGTGAAAACTAACTAAGTAACTAAATTTTAAAATATTGCCAAGAAATTAATTGAGGTATTAAGTAACCGCCTATTAAAGAAAAGGATAACGTCAAAGGAAAATATAATATCTCAAATAATTCATTTCGTAATTGTAGGACTTTTCGTAACAATTTATTATCTGCGATTTTCTCACTTTATCATAATTATAAGAGTTTTTAAATTCAAAGATATATTTCTAAAAAAAAGTTACTATTTTTACCAAACATCCAGATAAAAATTTGAAAGATAAAAGGATTAAAATTAAAATTTAATACTTGTCATTTAAAAGATGGTTACAACTTCTCCACTTTATCTTAAACATAAAAAAAAGTAATAAGAAAACAAAAATTTAAACTTAACTAACCCAAAACCAACCCCAAACCCTCACCCACGTATGCTAACCTTTCCCTTCTTATTCTCATTTCCCTCATGTATTATCATACATAGTAATAAATACCACGAGAAATTATATTCAAATATGCAGTTTTTCAATCCCAAAGCCCTCACCTTGGTATGCCTAATCTCTTTATTCCTCATTTCCCTCCTGCATTACTATCATCCAATTTGATGTTATTTTCTCTATCATTTTATTGCAGGTATCATTTCGTCGTGATTTTTTTGTAAATTTTTCTGGAAAAATCATATTGTGAGTTCTCTTTTCTATAAATTTCTTCACATATTCAGTTTATTTTTATTAATGTTCTTAAATTTAAAGTAGCAGACTTTAAATATATACACTCTTTTCTGAGACGGTATTTTTGATATAGAGTTATTGATGAGATCATTAATAAATTAGGTTCGGTGATTTAAAGCATTAATCATTGAGGGACTAACTAATATAGAATGATTGATAAGATGGTATATTTTTTACTTTCTCCCACTTGTGATCAATTTTAGAGAAGATAAGTATGAATAATATGAAGATAGGTCTAAAAGGATGAATTATTATTTTTTGATCAAATCTTACGTCTATGATTGCTTTTTTCTCACAGATATTTTCTCCTGCACCAAACTATAATCAAGAGTTCTACGAGAAAGATGAAGATTTAGATTCTCTTCAAATACATTCTATATTGATGGAGTCGATGATGTTGCTTGCTGGTGGATAGGCTCCTTTCACATTATTTATTGAATGAGATAGGAAGAGATTAGTGTTTGTTAGGACATTGAAGGTGTAGCAGAATGAGATTTATCGGTCAATACAGATATTTGAAAAAGCTCTAGCTCAAGCATTGAAGAACACAAGTTTATAGAAAAGAAAATTACAAATTATTTTCATTAATTTATTAAATTTAAAAATAAAATTTAATACCCAAGTTTACCACTCTTTGTTTTTGTGGGAAGTTAATTATCAGATGTTTTATAATTATCTTTTCTTTATTTATTGTAAGAAATTGTAAATTATTTACATTAATTTTTAAAATTGAAAGTAAATTTTAATAAGCATATTTACCAATCTTTTTGTGAAAATTTATCAGATTTTTAAAAATAAATATTTAAACTAACTTACCACAACTACTCCTTCTTTATAGCAAAAAAGCTACAAATTTTTTTACATTATTTTTTAAACTAAAAAGTCAATGTATAAGCATGAGTACCACTTTTTTTGTTGAAATTTGTCAGATTTTTTATAATAAATACTTAAATTAACTTCTCACTACTTTTTTTTTTTGGATAAGAACTTCCCATTACTTTTTTGTTGGTATCAAAGATTAGACTATATTATATAAATAAAGCTTGTTCATACAACTACACGGCTGACTGATTGCCAAGCTCAAAAACAAAGTTATCAGGACGGAGCCTGTTACAAACGTTAGTTTTCCTAGTGAAACTAGCTCCTGTGATGTCTGCCCATAGTGGATCATTTGCATACACCGGAGGAACAGTAGTTTTGTCAAAAACTTTCCTTCTTTCTCCTTTCTTAGCCAGGACATCAGCCACCCTGTTTTGCTCCCTGTAGCTATGTTGCACTTCTGGGTGTCCTAGCCTGCTTCTCCAGTACCTGCATTCATCAATAAGCTCATTATAGTGAAGGTTACCTTCCTACATCATTAGGATGACTTTCATTGAATCCACATTTATCTCAATAGGCGTGAGATTTTGGTTGGCAACTAGCTTTAGCCCTTCAAGAATGGCTATAAGCTCCATATGGTTGTTAGTAGTCCAGGGGTAAGCCCTAGAGAAACCCAAGACCCAGCCACCCTTATAGTTTCTGATCACTCTCCCTATACCCCAGGACGAGGGTTTCTTAGGCAGGAGCCATCAGTATTCAGCTTGTAGGAGCCCCTTGAGGGGAGGTTCCACTTTATACTAATGGTGGTGGTCAGGTGACTAGTGCTATTGGAGTTTTGGAGATGGTGGTATTCCGTGGCTTCAGCATATGCTTTGCTGAAGGAGGCCTTGTTCTTTTTCTGGTTAAAGAGATTCTCATTTCTATTTTTCCAGATAGCCCACATGCTGAAAGGAAGAATGACTTCCCAGGTGATGAGACTGTTGTAATTTTTCTTAGCCAAGATGGACCAGGTGGTTGGCCAATTGTTAGAAGAGAAGGAAGCTTGGTTAATGGTGTAGGGATCAGTTTTTCCTTCCAAAAGGTCGGACCAGAAATCATGGGTAGCTTGACAGCCCTGGAAGATGTGATCAATATCTTCATCCTGTTGGTTGCAGAAGGTACAACAAGAGTTGATATTGATTCCCATTTTTACCAGGGTGGCATTGCAAGGGAGCCTATTATGCTGAAGCTTCCAAAGAAAGAACTTAATTTTGTTAAGGATAGGAGTATCCTAAATCCAGTTGAAGCTTCTATGGCTAAAAGTCACAGGAGTGTTGCTCCTTTTAGCAATGAAGTTATAGGCACTCTTGCTAGTGAATTTTCCATTCCCAATGAGCTTGCAGATAAGGAAGTCATCTTCAACTCTGTTGTTGGGGAACAGAGAGTTGGTGATAGTCTGGGTGGTGTCAGGAGGGAGGACAAAGGGGAGGTTGTTTAGGTTCCAAGAATTGTTGTTCCAGAAGGCTGAGAGCTTTTTGTTGGCCATACCAGCAGAAATGGGGCCCTGATAATCTGCCTGAGAAGGGGATAGTTTGGGATCTATCTGTCTTCCCAGAAATTAACTTTGTCTCCTTTGTGGACAATCCATTGGGTGGCATCTTTACAAGAGTTCGAGCCCCTCTGGATAGCTTTCTAAGTTCTAGTGGTGGTGCATCTACTTTGGTTGGATGAGTTGCAATTGTTCCTAATAAGGACCTTAGCCTAGAAGGAGTTGGGGTTGTTGGTCATTCTCCAAGCTAAGCTGGCTAACATGGTATCATTTTTGATTTCAGCCTTCTGAATGCCTAGCCCTCCCTCACTCTTTGGCTTGGTGATGGTGTCCCATCGAACCATATGGAGTTTTCTCTTAGTGAGGGTAGTTCCCTAGATGAAGTTTCTCTGGGACCTATTGAGAAGCTTCAGGATGGAGTCTGGGAGCCTAATGAACTGCATGACATGATTAGGAATGCTACTAAGAGAGGCCTTAGCCAGAGTAGTCTCCCTGCCATGTTGAGGAACTCAGTCTTCTAGCCAGCAAGCTTGGAGTTCATATTGTCAACAATGAATTGGAATTCTCCATTAGTAGGTCTTTTATGCATGATAAGAAACCCAGATATTTTCCAAAGCGGGTCTTAGCTTGGATAGAGAGAATTTGGGCCAAATTTTCCTTCTCTTCAGTTTTACAGTTATTGGAGAAAATGACCTTGGACTTAGTCTTATTGACCCTCTGTCCAGAATGGTGGTTGAAGGTGTTGAGGGTGTTAATGATGGAGTGGCAGTTCTTTTGATCAGCTTTGGCAAAAAGGGTGAGGTCATCTGCAAAGAAGAGATGGGATATCTTTGGCCCTCCTCTACTGATAGAGATAAGGTTCCAATTCAAAGTGTCCATTTCATGGTCTATCAACCTAGATAGGAGTTCCATACAAATGATGAAGATGTAGGGGGGATAGGGTCCCCCTGTCTAATACCTCTTGAGGGGATAAAAGAGGTGGTTTTGCTACCATTAACCAAGACATGCTCAGAGGTATAGAGGTTTTTGTAGAAGAGGTGGAAGGCTTCCAAGATGTCCTTATTATCATAGATCCAGTTCCCGGAGTCCTCCCTAAGGGCTTTGATTCTATTCCTCCTTCTTCTGTTAAGGGTGTATGTCTGAAAGAATCTAGTATTGGAATCCCCTTCAGTAAGCCAATAGATTCTGGATTTGAGTTTCTAGAATTCACTTTCCTGCCTAAGGATCTCACTAAATTCTCTGGAAAGGTGGTCCTCTAGGTTGTAAAGGAAGGATCTCGTGGGATAGTGGATGGACTTCTGGGTACCAGTTATCCTAGCAAGGAGCTTTTATTTTTTTTGGAAGATGTTGCCAAAGACCTCTCTATTCCAGGTCCTAGTTCTAGACTCAAACTCAGAGGTAGCATGAGTGATATCAGGGGTGATTTCGAATGAATCCTTAATAAGGTTAAGGAATCCAGGGTGGGAGCACTACATAGTCTCTACCCTAAAGGGTTTTTCAGCAATATGAATCCTAGAGTTCAGGTCAACCTTAAAAGGGCAATGGTTGAGCTCTTAAGGTTCCTTTATCATTCTCATTATCTACTATGTTAGCAATGGTGATCAGTTGGTCCGAAAGGTTCCTTATATTATCAAAGCTATTGCTAGCATAAATAGTGCTAAAAAACTAGGAGAAAGGAGGGTTGCTTACCTTAACAGTGACATAGATGCCTTGAGGAGAGATGGAAATGTCATTGATGGTAACAAAGTCCTCATGCCACATGAGTACAATACCTCCAGAGTTCCCAACATCACTAGATTGGAGGTGGTTAGAGAATCCCAACTCCTCAGTAAGCTTCTTGTGGTCAAACACTCTTGTTTCCAAGAGAGCGAGCATGGTGGGTCTATGGATACCCATCATAGAGGTGCAGTGGCATCTAAACTCGGCACTATTAGCCTCTCTAGCATTCCATATTATGATGTTCATCATCATTTCCTTGGGTTGGTTCAGGGGTTCCTTCACAGTCTCCTTTCCCTTGCCATTTGGGTTGGATGACATTGGACCTTTTGGTTGCTTCCTCTTCTTGACAAGAGTCTTTAGGATAGTCTGGAAGAAGCCCCCTGTGGTAAATCTTGGAAGTTTGATGTCTATTTCAAACTTGGTTAGGCTGTGGGGACATAGCACGATGGCTGACTCACTTACTAGTTCTTTGAACTTGAGGTCCACAGTTCCTTCCAGGACCATGGCATTGGTCTTTGGTACTTGCATGGAGGCTAGAAAGGCTTCTAGTTCCCTGGTGTTCTCCTTCAGCATTCGTAGAGTTTTTTTCCCTTTCCAACATTTCCATAGCTGGGGGGAATGGGGTTTGTTGGTGGTTGGGAATGGGCTGGGGGTATTGGATTTCCTCCATTCCCTTTCACAAAAGCTGGTCCCTTCTCTATCAGGCCCGGGATAACTGGTGGGAAGAAAGGGAGGCTTTGGCTTACTAGATTTAGAGTTTGGGAGAGGACCTCTGGGGTTAGGCTTTCCTCTGAGTTTTGGCTGATCACCTTCATTAGGGTAATCATCCAAATATTTTAGCCAAAGTTTGCTAGACCTTGATTCATCCCCTCCATGATCACTTGAGCAAGGTAGAATGAGTCTTGTACTAGCAATGTTATTGGTTTCCCTTTCACTTCCAGCTTGTAGATTATTCCTTGGTTCTGAATCCCCATTTCCAACCACGATGTTGGAGTGTGATTCTGATCTAGGGGGCAGTGGAGAAAATGAGAGGGACTTTGAGGGTGGGGATTTCCGATGGGCTTCCCATTGGGAGAGTTTTTTGTTAGCTTAGGAGTGGATTTGAGTTGGGGTGTGGAGCTAACATTCAGATTATAGGGGGTAGAGGTTGTACTGACTGGAGCAATTAATTCTAGCATCTCGAACATGACACTATCAGTCATGTCAACTGTGCCAAGGTCACTATGCCGATTGACAGGAGCCGACAACTCCCTAGGAGAGTTGGACGACGTTTGGTTGCTAGAGGGAGAGTGAGTCTTGAGAGGAGAGAGAGTCTAATCCCATCATGTCATTTGACTTTCCCAGAGGGGTTGTCAAGGCATCTGTTTTATGCGTATTTTTGGAGATGCCTTCGGGATGGGTCAAGTTAGAATTTGGGCCTCGAAGGCTTGGCCCATACCCGAGTAGGTGTTTTTTTTGTGCCCAATGCCAACTGGGTAATTATTCATCCTTTTGGGATTTTTGGTCCCAGTATACGTGGATCCAGTCCCTTTGTGGCCCGATGTAGATGCTATCGCATCAACTTAGCCAGTTTCTGTGTCTCCACCACTACTTCCACCGCTATCCTCGATGGTTCCCTTATGGGATTCGTTGGGGAGCTTATTGTAAACAAAGTTTCCAGTTTCAAGGAACTTACTTGTGTTGGCATCAAATATTTTGACTTTTAGGTTGAGGTTCGGACTAGTAGTACCTTGAGTTGTCTCCTTGTTTTTTGACTAATAGTACCTTGTGTTGTCCCCTTTTTGTTCAAACCTGGAGTTTTCTTCTTCTTTGGGAAAGTCACCGTTGTCCATTCGTTGACCTCCTTAGCAGTTATTTTTCCCTCAGGTGTAGTGGGTGAGGCTGCCTTAATAATTTGGTGAGTGCAGTGGATCAGAGTATGGCCCAATCTACCGCATCTCTTACATAGAATCCTTCCCTTTCATAGCATATTGGTTGTTTGTGGCAGCCAATAGTAATGGCATTTCGTACCTGTGTATCCAGATGAATCTGAATACAGATTCGAGCATACCTCCCTCTTAGAGTGGAGGATGTGCAAGAATCGATTTTCAGTAGAACTCCGATTTTCCTCCTGATTTTTTCAAGAATAGATCTATCATAGAATTCAGTTGGGAGTTGTGGGAGTCGAAACCAAATTGTTGTAGATTGGATTTGAGATTCCTTGGGTACAAAATTGGGTTCCCACTTCCTAACAGTCAAGAAGTGTCCCACTACAAACCACGACCCATTTTGTAGGGCCTTCCTTTGATTTTCCTCTGAATTGAATTTAACTATGTAGAAATCGAGACCCAGATCTATGAGGACTAGCTTCTCGGAGGGTTGCCAGAGGCTTTCCAGTTTTTTTTTGAGGTATTGGTGGTTGAATCTTCTGCCGGAGATTTTGATGATGACTGAGAATTTCCAAGGAGTGTATAGGTGCAGTTTCTCCTCCATGGATAGTGAAATGAGGTCATCCTCAAAGGTCTGGGGTATTGGTTCTTCAGTTAAGAGGGTTGAGTAGTCCTTTGATGTAATGGAGATTTTCCCCTAGGACCACATCACTGTATGTTAATTTCGCATGGTCTTCATCCATTTGGCATGATTTTGAGTCAGGGGGATCTGGTGGGATAGCATTGAAGGGATCTTTGTCCGAGATTGGAGGGCGGGTCATACCTTGTTGAGAATTGTTGGGGGATATTTTAGAGAGAGGGTGGTCTTTCTCTCTCTAAGGGTAAGAACTTCCCATTACTACTCCTTTTTTATAGCAAAAACATTAAATATTATTTACATTTATTTTTTAAACTTAAAGTAAATTTTAATAAACACGTTTATCACCTTTTTTCATTTTCCTTAACTTTTAAGTATGTTTACTTCTTTATAATTAGCAAATAAGTTAAAAAATTTAAAATCTTTAAAATTGAATTTTGAACAATCATCAAATTTTTATTTTTTTAAAAAGATCTAAAAAAGAAAAAAAGAGAAAACTCAATTGTTTGATTGTGACTTGGGGGTGCTCCTAAATATTTTCTCCATTTTGTCTCATGTCAAGTATCAAGTGTAGGCACTAAAATAATTAAGTGTAAGCACTAAAAGAATTAAATTTTTAACTACAAAATGAAAAATAAAAAATTCACAAGAAATGGTTATTACTAAACTTCCTCTACCCACGTTTAACAAAAAATAATAATAAAAAATTTCTTTTATTAATAAAAAAATATAAAGTGGTTACTTTGAAATTTAAATTTAAATTCAAAATATATGTAACTAAGAAAATTCCTATTAACCTAAACTAACCCACATCTTCTTAGAAAAAAACTACAACGTGAGAATTGACAAATAAATGATTTTGATTGGAATTGGTTATTTTTTTGAATTTGAATTTAAAGTGATTATTTAAAACTGCTCATGCATTTTATCTCTGCATATTTATAAATAAATCAAATCTAATGAAAATGAAAAAAAATAATGAATCTTCTTACTTTGTTATATGTATTTTTTGAATTATTTTCGTTCTTTATATTTTTATCTTCATTTTCTTTTGAGATGTGTAGGTTATTAAATCTCTATCTGAAGAAACTCGGGTATAGCCTCAATATAGCCTCAAAGAAAGAAGTGAAAGTACAAGTAGAAGAAAACGAAGAAGAATCATATCTTCAAAGTGGCTGGAGAATGAAAATAATGAAAGGTAAAATAGATATAGCATTAACAAAAAATAAAAGTGAGTTGTTTGATATTAGAAGAGAGACTGTTTTCTTCTTCACAGTATTGATAAGACGAAAAATAATTTTTGTTTGATTCAGAACTAAATGAAAATATTAGTTATATATTAAGATTTTATTATTTTGATTTTCAAATAATAAAATTGATATTAATTTATATTTTTGTTCTTTTCTTAATTTAAAGTTGAGGTCTTTGTAAAGTTAAAGGATAGAGATACATCTAAAACTGTAACGACCGGGTCCGTCGTTATGGGTAAATCATTCGTGCCAATTTTTAAAGTTAGAAAACTCCATTTTTTTTAATGACCCATGGGTGGGTCAGGGGCTGAGCAACACCCCCAGACCTTAACATAAATAAAAACAAAGAAAAAAATACAAAGAGGGGGACATAAACCTTACCTTCGATCCTATGGTGGTTCATAAGTCGGCTAGCCTACTAAGGCCGGCCAACTCATCCCCGATACTATAAAGAAAACCTAGAAACTATGCACCTACAAGAGGACTCCTCTCAATACAAAGTATATAGGAAAGCAATAAATAAGGGAGACTCTCCCCTTACAAAGTAAGAAGAAAATCAAAATAAACTAAGACTTTCTTCAAAAAAGCTATAACTAAAAAAGAAATACCCTAGCCGAAGAAAATTTAGTAACACCAAAAGAATACAAGTGATCACCTGTACGAATAGTAAATAATTAAGAAGCTCAAGGTGGTTGCTTTATCCTTTTCAACTTCCTCCTTCTAAAGTTTGGTATTTCGAGCTTGTCAAGTTTGAAGTATCCCCTTGCTTCCTCCGGTAAGTGATCATGAGTGTAGAAATGTAGCGGAGTGTCCAACTGATGACTATGTTTTGAAAGCTTGTCCACCACATAATTTGCTTCCTTGTAGGTATGATTGCATTGAAAAATCTCAAGCATGTTGGTTAAGTTTAGAAGAGTTGCCAGATACTCATGGATATTCCATGGAGGTTTACTAGTATGATTGAGCCATTTAGTGAGCAAATCTGAGTCAACCTCAAGTTTTATATTGCTATAACCATGTTAAATGCACCAAGTGAGACCATAGATAGCCGCTTGGATCTCCGCTTGGTTGTTGGTACCAATTCCCAGTGCTGTAGCAAATGCAAAAATAAAAATTGGCTTGGTGATCTCTAACTATGCCACCAGCTCCAATGCTGCCTGGATTATCAATAGCACTCCCATTCGTATTAAGTTTGACGATAGTAGACGTGGATTTATTCCAATAGACTCTAACCACACTAGTATCATGTTTACAATTTTCCACTAGTAAAGCCAAATCTACCCAGTGAGCAGGCCATTTAATATAAGGGAAGGCAACATTGAGAAGGTTGGTGATGTCTTTAATAATGGATAACTTAACTCTAGCCGGATTGGATTGCTTCCCTCTGTACGTACTTGCACATCTATTCTTCCATAGATTCCAACAAATAAATATTGGAATAGCATGAAGAACAAGCTTGTGAATTTCATTGTTATGTTTGGAGATCCACCACCTCATAAGAAGGTTCCTTAACGGAGTATGAGCAAAATAAATACCCAAAAAATTTGAGAAACCTTTCCAGATATGCCTAGCAAAATAACCATCTACAAAAATGTGCTCGATAGTGTCTGGACCAGGTCTGTAGTAGCATGAGCAATCAAAGGGTTCATACCAGTCATCCCACTAGAAGCAACATGAACCGGAGTGAATAATCCACTTAATGTGTGTCTCAGCAACTAACCTGTTCTTCGTCATGTGTTTCCATGTAAGGGATTGTCCAGTGTCCCATTTCTTAGCAACTGGGTTGGCTCTTTGGCAATATTTAGCTTTAAGAAATTGCTCCCAAAGAGTATTTTTGGTTCTGAATGTCCACCACTGCTTGTATTAGAAAGAAAGACAAATATCATGTAATGATCTTACTCCTATACCCCCTTCATCATAAGGAAAGCTCAGAGTTTCCCAAGAAGCCCAGTGATACTTTCTTTTCTCTTTATCCCAACCCCAAAAGAAGTTGGCAGTAAGATATTTGATTTGCTTGAGTAGTTTTGGTAGGTGATATAGCCGAGAGAATATGAATTGGGATGGATTGAAGCACAATTTTAACAAGAGTAGCTCTTTCCCCAAAGCTAAGCATCTTAGTTTGGCAACCTTTGATTCTAGCCGCCACATTGGAGACCATATCCTTAAAAATATATCACTCGTGGGCATCCAATGTACAGTGGACAACCTAAATAAGTGATAGGACTATCTTTCTGAGAGAAGCCAGTGGTGACTTTAATAGTATCAATAATATCTTGCGGAGTGTCGAAAGGATTCGTGAAATGGCTTCTGTCCTGGTTAATAAGCTGGCCGGAGACATTCTCATAAGTAGATAGAACACCCATAATAAGCTTTAGGGAACTTTCCTTAACCGAGGAGAATATAATCACATCATCTGCAAAGCTTAGATGATTAATTTGAGGCCCATTCTTCTCCATATAGAAACCTTCGTACAAGTGGTGGTTATGGAGGTTTTTAAGCATCCTAGAAAGCATTTCAGCACCAAGGATGAAGAGAGCCGGGAAAAGTGGGTCATCTTGCTTGAGACCCCTAGTCGAATGAAAGAAGCCATGCCTTGACCCATTTATAATGACCGAGTACCAGTTGTTTTCCATGATTCTCCATACCATATCAATGAATATCTCCCTGAATCCCATTCTTCTCAAAATAAGACAAATAAAGGACAAGGAAACTTTGTCGTACGCTTTTGCCATTGTCAAGCTTGATGATAACATTGTCACCCTCATTTGGTTTCTTAATGTTGCGAGTAATTTCATGGGCAAGCATAATATTTTTTGAGATGCTTTTTCCTTTAAGAAATCTCGACTGGTTGTCCGAGATAAGTAGAGGAAGAATAGGGGCAAGTCTTAAATAAAGAAGTTTGGAAATGATTTTGTTGGTGAAGTTGCTAAGACTTATTGGTCTGAAATCTGAGAGCTTATTAGGATGATCTACTTTTGGGAGTAAAACCAAACATACATGTGAAAAATATTTGGTCATGGTGTGGCCACAAAAGAAGGATTGGACAACATCTAGAAGATCTGAGCAAATAATGTCCCAGCAAGCTTGGAAAAATCTACCATTCATTCCATCCGGTCCAACCGCAGAATTAGGAATCATGGAAAACACAACTTGCTTAATCTCCTCCATTGTAGGCATAACTTGAAGACTTATGTTCTGTTCACTGGTAATCATTCTGGGGATACAACTAAGAGCCTCTTCATTAATCACTTTCTCTTCCCCAGAAAAAATCTTTTGGAAATGATCACAAGCAGCAGTAGCAATAACATCATCACCTTGAATAGATTCACCCTGATCATACAAATCTTGTGGATAAAGAGCCTTCTTCTTCTACCTCTCATTAAAGCATGAAAGTATTTGGAATTGGCATCTCCCTCCTTGAACCACTGAAGCTGGGTTTTTTGCTTAAGAATAACCTCCTCTAATTTCATGTATCTTATAGATTCAACATTCACCCAATTGAGATTGGTTCTATTCTCATCAATGTTGTTGTTGATCATCTCTTCTTCAGCAATTCTGATCCTTTCCTCATACTCTTTCACAGTAGCATATATATCTCCATATTTAGCTTTGGACCAATTACTAAGGGTAGAAGATACTCGTTTCATTTTCATGTGAAATCTCCACATAGGATTGCTTTCAATATCTCTGTTCCAGCATGTTCTAACAGTCTCCATAAAGCTCTGATTATCAACCCAACAGTGAAGAAATTTGAAGTACTTAGTGGTATTCTCATGATTCACAGTAAGCTCCAGAAGTAATGGGCAATGGTCTGACCCAATAGTAGGAAGGTGAGTAATGGAAGTGTGAGGCATGATTTCCAACCATTTGTCATTGACCATAGCTCTGTCTAATCTTTTCCAGATTCTAGAGTTTAAGGATCGCAAGGCTCGAAAATCTCTCTTTCGCCTTTCCTCCCTGTCTCAATTCTGATTGATTAGCTTCTTCCTTCGCGCAAGCTACGGTCTAACGACCCTCTTGTTGTGTTGCATTTTGTGATCTTCTACTTCAGTCTGTGTTTTTCGGATAGCCGGAACCCGATGTTGATTTCTGATTTAAATGTCAACTCCAGGGGCGGCCCATCTGATTAGTTCAGCTATCACTTCTGGAAACCCCAGCGGTTGCAAATTGCACCAGGTGAATTTCTGACCATGGTAACCAAGATTAGTAAAACTACATGCTTCAATAACCCCTATAAACTCAAACTCTTGTTCATGTTGTAAGGAAGGCCTCCCAACTTTTCCTTTGGATCAATAATAACATTAAAATCCCATATAGTGCACCAAGGTTTATCAGTGTTAGCATAATGTAGAAGTCTATCGCAGAGAGGTCTTCTCAAATGATCTTTGCACTTAGCAAAGATGAAGGTGTTGATGAAGGTAGTAAGATGTTCTACATGCTTGATATCACAAGTAATCTGTTGATCATCAGCTTCTAAAACATTGCAGTCAATTCTTTAGTCCAAAAAATCTAGATTTTTCCATTAGCATTACATGTATCATTATCCATGGCAAGTTGCACTCTACTGATGTTGAGCTGAGACTTGTCAGAAAAAGGTTCAAGGATGGCTATGCCTATGAATATGTTTGAGGTACTGAATTCTTTCCATAGCTCCCTGGGTATTAATACCCCTTGCATTCCAATGATTGTACTAATCACTGGAAACCCTTGCTTTGAGATCTGGTGTGAGGTCTGCCAGTGCTGACAGATGTACTAGAAGTAGCTTGCTTATTGAAGTGAACCTTCTGTTGTTGACCCTTAGGAGATAATCCATTTCTTTTTGAAACTTGTTGGATTTCTTCTTGCATATCACTATCAAAAGTAGAGCCAAAAGCTTTGATAAGTTGTTCACTAGTTTCTTCTTTATCATCCTGTTCTTCAATAGACTGAGTATCTTGGTCGAACTCATCTTTAGAATGTAAAACTCTATACTCATTTTTATCGTCAGGAGGTGAACTTGGAACTATGGTGAGAGTACATTGGTTCTTTGGATTATCAGGAGCATTCTCATGGATCTGGAGAGGGGGAATAACTAGACCAGCTTGTTCATTAACCAAGACAAAATTATTTTGTCCCTTTTTTAGTTTCTCCTCCTTTTCTTTTCCTCTCTTTCTTGTCTTCTCTTAAGAGATTTTCTTTTTTTCTGGCTAAGTTGAAGAGTGGATTTATTATTTGGAGCTTGTGAGCCTTCTTCAGATACACATTTCCCAGTGACAGCATTATTAAGAGCCTGATTTTGGTCTTTATTCAGACCCTTAGGAGTAGTATGAGTACCATTATTGGAAGAGTGATCCAGAACCTGATTACCCGACATTTGCACACTGTTTTGACCCACAAAAATACCCTGATCAACACCTTTAGTGGCACCAAGAACCTGAGTATGATATGCAGTATTATCCTTAGGCCAACTTGAGTTAGGATGGACCAAATTATTCCATTTTGAGGACATATTCTGGTCATGAGCAATAATAGCAGAATTTTTTCCATCTTCCTTGCTTGGAATTGAACCCAAATCACCACCTACTTCATGAACTAAATCAGACCCCAAACATTGAGATAAACCCAACCTCTGAACCTTATCCTAGCAACTATTACGGACCCCAGTAGAACCTAATTTCTGAGCAATATTTGAACCCTTAGGAGTTTGAACATAAAACTATTATGAACTGGAGTTTGGGAGTTTGAAATTCTGGGCTAGGCTAGCCTCGACTGATTTTGGAGTGAGGTATGGTCTAGGGCAATCCGGATAAGATTGGGTTAAGTATTTTAATTTGAGCTAGTTTTTCATTTAGGTAAGACAAAAAAAAGTTCAGGGAATTTTTTGGAATCGAATTCGGGTAAGTAGAACTCTCGGTATGAGGTTGACGTGAAGGGGTTGTTCTGGGATATTAGAAAAATAAGTGTGTTGTAAAATAGGGAAATTTGAGGAACTTTACAACTTTTTGTCTCGTGTCAACTACTGTAGTAGTTGATACACTGCCATAGCAACCTCCGCTGTAGCAGAAAAATACCGCTACAGCGGAAGTCAACATCGGTCAGCCTCCACCATAGCGGTCGACTCCACTACGGTGGTATCACTATAGTGGAGAGGACTGCTATAGCGGAGCATAATGGGATTTAATGCAGAAACTTTCCCAAAATAGTAAGTTTTCAACAAAGACATTTTGGGAGAAGAAGAGGGCGATTTTGGGCGATTTCCATAAGTTTTTCACCGTTTTCAGTCCTAAAAGTAAGGTTTCTACTCCTCAACCTTTGTACTATCTTTCCTACGCTTTAGAATTGCTAGGGGTGGACTTGGGGGAAGGTTTGGAATGACCTAGGATTGGTAGAATCTGGGGAAAAAAAGGACTCTAGGGTGCTAGAGTTCTTGGGTCTTGATTATTGATGATGGGTGATGATCCCTTAGCCATAATTCTCTAAATATATCCATGAAAATGATAAATTTAGGTGAATTAATGGTAGGAAATCCTGGGAAAGGGGTGGAATGATCATGATTTGGCCTGGGGATTGGAATTTTGTATAATCCGGGTAATTTAGTCCAGTTAATGGACTATTGTTCTTGCATATTTGTTTCTAGATCAAGAACAAGCAAGGGATCCTATAAAGGGAAAACTCCGGTTCAATAGAGCTTAGAATATTTTTGAGGTAGGTGATGGTTATTGATTCCTATATGCATTGCATGTTTGTGTACTTTTGTCTAAGTGTTGTATGAGTTGCATGCTTAAGGAATGAGTTAGGAATGTCTAAGTGTCCTGTTATCAGTTTTGTGAAATGAACTAGGTGTTATTGCTTGTTGGTTTACAAGTTTGATTGTTCATTGTTTGTGACTGTGGATTCTGTGTGACATTCGGTTGGCTTGGGTACTATGCCTGGTATGGAATACTAACGGTTGGCTTGGGTACCACGCCTGGTATGGGATAACAAATAGGTAGCTTGGGTACCACGCCTGGTACTGGATACTAACTGGTTGGTTCGGGTACCACGCTTGGTACGGGTTTACTTATTTGCATTGTGCACTTGATTTTGGTTCCATAAGTGGACCGGTTGTGTTTATGATTGGTGATATTGCATATGGTCCTTAGGAGGCCGGGTTATTATTATTGGTCTATGAGTTTGGTCTTGGTGTAGATCGAGTTGCATGTTTAACACTTAGGTATTGTTAGGGGGATCCCAGGATGGGTCCGGGATATGTAAAATGACATATTTATTGATTATCATTGATTGCTGGCCATGATTATAAGGGTGGGTTACATGTGGAAACAAGCTAGGAAGAGACTTGTAGTGTAGGGATATCTGTTGGCTTATTTACATATTTCCTGTACTTCTACTTGGCTGTTGTACTGTTTATATAGTGCTTATTTGGAACTGCCTGATGATCCTACCAGTACACAGTGGTTGTAGACTGATTCTGCACTTGCATTTCTTTTTGTAAATACAGATAATCTTTCATTAGCTGACATGCGACCTCATTAGTAGTCCCAGCGCTTCCAGACATCAAGGGTGATCTATTTCGGTCGAGCTACCTTGGTCTCTTTCATTTTTAGTTATATCCCACTTGTTTCGGGCTTAGACTCTTGCTTACGTTGGGGTTACACCCCCGCATTTTAGATTTTGGTAGTATTTTGGAATGATGACTTTCAGGTTCTAGGGAGGAATTTCCACAGGTTTATTTATATTAGTATTATTTTGGTTGATTATGGCTAGTTTTACTTATTGTACACTGGTTTTGAGTTGTTAGAATGGTTAAGTTCTGGGTCATTGATGGTTCGCTCGCTCGGGGGTTGGATGGGTGCCATTCGCAGCGGCCTGGGTCGTGACAAAGATGGTATCAGAGCCCTAGGTTCGTTGATCTCATTGTACAAAAACAAATCTAGTAGAGTCTTGCAGAACGATGCAGAGACATCCGTACTTTTCTTCGGGAGGCTATAGGACTTTAGGAAAACTATCTCTTATTCCTTCCTTCATGCTATAACTTGATTCCAATTGGTATCTGTCGATGCAGATTGGTATCTGACTCTTTCACTCTTCTGTCCGCAGATGGTTAACATAAGGAACAACGGAGCAAGACCAGCGGTCCCAGCCGCGGTCCCGATGGTCAGAGGTAGAGGCAGGGGTAGGGGAAGAGGTCGGGGCAGAGTCACACCCGCTAGGGGTGGAGCTCAAACGGTAGCATGAGAGCGAGAATCAACCCCTCCCCCACCTAAGGAACAGGTTGTCGAAGAAGTGGAAGTTGCTGTTGAGGATGGAGGGGCGCATGAGGAGGCAGCACCGACTGGAGGTGCGGGCCTTCCCCCTATGGTGCCCGAAGCATTTCAGTAGGTTTGGAACTTCCTGAGTGGTTTGGTTGGTGCCAAAGCCACCCCCGCGGGTGTTACAGATCAGGCTCTGGGAACTCAAACAACAGTTACTACAACTCCTAGGATGGATGCAACTTCAGACACTGGTGACTTCTTCAGGCCAATGCTAGGCCCGGTAATGATAGGGAATGAACATAAGATGCTGACTAAGTTTCTCAAACTGAAACCTCCTATGTTTCAGGGTACTGATAAGGAAGATGCTTATGAGTTCATCTTGGATTGCTATGAAAGGTTGCACAAGCTGGG
Source organism: Jaltomata sinuosa (assembly GCA_003996215.1). NCBI lineage: Eukaryota > Viridiplantae > Streptophyta > Magnoliopsida > Solanales > Solanaceae > Jaltomata > Jaltomata sinuosa. Next base: position 85,102 of record QJPP01007351.1, read on the forward strand.
TATCGTGCGACAACATAGGGTTGAGTTCGTCACATTTCAGCTGCAAGGTGATGCTAAACAATGGTGGAGGTCTCATGTGGAATGTTGCCCATCGACCTTGCCTCCACTGACTTGGAAGGAGTTTCATGCTTACTTCTTAGAGAAGTACGTACCCCGTAACTTGAGGGATCGAAAAATGGATGAGTTCTTGAATTTGGAATAGGGTAGCATGTCGGTCTCTGCTTATGAGGCTAAGTTTCATGCCTTGTCTCATTTTGCTGTGCAGTTTTTGGGGTTTGAGGAGGAGGGGTGTTGACACACAATTTATACCCTCCACATTACGAATTAATCTTGAGCCTTTTTAATTTTTAAACAATTCTTGAAATAATTATTTTGTAAAAAAGGAGAAAACGTTTGCCAAATCAACCTTATAATAGTTTTAAGTTATAATTTATATTTTTCATATTTAATTATATAAAATTTATATAAGTTTACTTAAGGAACTATTTTTAAAGTTTAATTTCACAAGAAAATCCTTTTAAGAGATTAAACGCTTAATTTTCCTCCAAAACTAATTCAAAATCAGAGATTAATTGAATAAATTAATCTTCATAATTGTTAAGTGGGGTAATTATGTGTTAAATACAATAATTATTTTAAATTATTTAAATTTAAGAAAGCTCAAGTGGTTAATTGTAATTAGTTCGTCTATATTTCAATTCTTGCCTATTTCTTTAAAATCTATTTCAATTTTAGCGGAATTTCATCTAGTCGTGCTTAATTTGGCTATTTCCTAAGTTTAAAATATGGCCATATCTTAAATGACCCTCATCAATGTTACATCCTATTTTCACGATAGGGCACAACATCGGGACTCAATAAAAAATAATTATTAATTATTTTTAAAATAATTTAAAAAGAGAAAGAGAGTCGCCACCTAATTTTAGGAAAATTAGGAAACCTTTTGATAATTGAATAAAATTTAGTCTGCGAAATCAGTTAGATTCTAGGTAAGGGTTCAAGTTATTCCGAAGGGAAGGGGTTAGACATTCTTCAGAATCAACAACTGTGGTTCCCGACTGAATTTTCAATTGAGGAGGAAATAAAATAAATGTCCCGATTCTTCAGAGTTGGAGAAAAAGACTCTCAAAACTCAAAGAATCCAAGGAAAGAGACGGCCTAATATTGTCCTATCGTTAGCCAAAATGAATAAATACAATAAAATAATTTCACAAGATCTTCGAATTTTAATTTGAGTGTCTTCTTTGAAAAGTAATTCCATGTACCTGTAAACACACTTAGTAAAAGAGTTAGTATTGAACTAATATTTATAAAAATAAATTAATGAAATAATAAATAAATAATAAAACTTGTCTTATATACATGGGAGTCCTTGGAAATCAACGAAAATTTCTTCATCGACTGGTAATTGATATTCGATATAAAATAATCGAACTCAAAATAACATCCGTCTTTTATTATGGGGAGGCCTCAAAAATCCGACGGAAAGATTTTATCATTGGCCAATTAAATTGACATTCGATATAAAATAATCAAACTCAAAATAACATCCATCTTTTATTATGGGGAGACCTCAAAAATTCAGCGGAAAGATTTTATCATTGGCCAATTTAATTGTTAGCCCCCAACTTAATAAAATGTAAGAGCAAAGGATTAAAAGAATTTAAAAATTGCGTAGTAATAGTGACATCCAAGAGACAAAGTAATAATAACATTGGTGTTTCTCTAAAGTAAAACAGTCAGTAACATAGAATAAAATAATAATGACAAAACATGTAGAAGAAAAAAATTATTCAAAACGAAACAGAGATTATCGGATTGTGCACTCCTCCGAACCAATTTGCATACTATCAATTCAATATCAATTACTAATGCAATGTAAAAAGAAAAAATGTCAAACAAATAGATGTAAATAAGTAGCCATGACAAACGTACCTAATTTGTAAAGCAAACATAAAAACAACAAGAATATAAAAGAGAAACAAATGGAGAAAAATGTGTGCCACCGCCGGAGTTTGGATTTCATTAGTTGCTGGTTTGATGGAGCTTGGAGCTCGCTGGTGTTTACTGTCGCATTGTGAGTCTGGTTCAACGGAGAAGAGGACAAAGGATTGCATTTTCACCGGAGGTGGAGAGTGGTGGTTTAGATCTGGTTTCTGTTTGATTCGAGTTCCATCGTAGATTTGTGGTTGCGTTTGGTGGTTAGTTTTGTTATGGTGGTGTGACTTTGAGAAAGAAAGAAGATCAAGGGTGTTGTTTGTTGTTTGTTTAGCGGTGTTGTTGTGGTCAAAAAATAGTGGGGGTGGGGTTGTTGTTGTTGGTAGCTGCTTCGCCCGAGCAACGAAGAGAAGAGGGAGGCTGAAGCGGGGTTGAGGAGAGGAGAGTCGGTGGTGGTTTGGAAGGAGCTGTTGTAGGCTGGTGGTGTGGATGTTGTTAGAAAGAGTTTGCGTGGCGGGATAGCAATGGGGAAAGAGAAACAATAATGGGTTTGTGGGTGGTGGAGAACAATGGTGGAGCTTGGAGCTCGTTTCACCGGAATCCGGTGGGGTGGTTTCCGAAAAAGTAAAAGAGGAAGAGAGGCAGGCCACCCAACTTGAATTTGATGTCACTTTGAACGAGGTGACAAACCAACATGTCTTATTGAAAGGTGGATGACCCAATCTTGAATTTGATATGTCATTTTGAACGGGGTGACAACCCAACATATCTCATTGAAAGGCGGACGACCAAATTTGAATTTGATATGTCACTTTGAACAAGGTGAAACCCAATGTGTCTCATTGAAAGGCAGATGACCTAACTTGAATTTGTGGAGACACCTTGACACCATTTTGGACTGAATACAGTCACCTTGATACCAAATCTAAATAACTAGAGTCACTTTGACACCAATGATTGAATAGAGTCACCTTGATGCCTATCTGAATAAATGGAGTCACTTTGACACCAAAGATTGAATAGGGTCACTTGACGTTGGTCTGGATAAATGGAGTCACTTTGACATCGAGGATTGAGTAGAGTCACCTTGACGCCGGTCTGAATAAATAGAGTCACTTTGACACCGAGGATTGAGTGGAGTCACCTTGACACCGATCTGGATAAATGGAGTCACTTTGACACCAAAGATTGAATGGAGTCACCTTGATGCCGATTTAAATGTCACATGTCACTTTAAACGGGGTGACTTCCTAACATCTCATAATCATCTACACAAAATTTATTATTAGCAAATGTAATATTTCACAATGAAAGAAGTGATGATTTAACATAACATGTCATAAATACAGAAGTGACGATTCAACTTAAAAAATATGTCGTTTTAAATGGGACGACAACCCAATTTTAAAAAAATATATCAATTTGTCAATTTGACAAGGTAACAATTCAATATGTCAATTTGACAAGTTGACAACAACTTTAATAAGAAAAGGCACTTGACAGGTATTTAGAATGGTGGGTGCTCGTCCCAATTTTATTTTGAACAATGAAGCATGTGAAGAGAGAATCAAGTCTTGACTTCTGTTGGTACCAATATTTAGCATTGCATGAAAATTTTCTCATTTGCTTCGCACCTAACTGAGATTGACTTTGAGATAATTCTTGTAGTTTCAAGTGGTACCTCAAACATACCTAAGTATCAATAAGATTTGTTCGTCTTTCTTTAAACAAAGAATTTTAACTATACCTATCCTCATGTTTTTAAGTGCCCTCACTACAAAGAAGGTTCTCATTTGCATACATTTAAAGTATTTTGATTTGAGGATATTTTCAAAGAACACTCACACTCAAAAAAATATTTAATGCATTCAATTGTGATGCCATATGATTGGCCTTCATGTAAATCTTCACTAATGTGAGAACATTTGAAATGAGATCATGTAGGGCTTGTATTCGGCTTGTAATGTAAGCTTAGGGACGGGTAGGATATTCATTTTGGATAAAAGTGACTTAATCCTTCCTTGAGCGTTGCACTGAATTTGTGCTTTTGTTGTGCTTCTAACGCTTGAACTTTTCACTGTCCCTTTCTCTTGTTTTGACTTCTTTTGAATTTATGCTTGTCAGAGTCTTCTCTCCCTTTGTTTGATGCTTTCTTTTTTCTTCAACTTCACCATTATTGTTGGAGTGTTTTTCTTCGTTGTTTCTCCTTGTCTTGACCTTGTGGAGAGTTTTTGACTCCTTTCTTTTCTTTTGAAGTCATTTTGTATCCTTGACTTTCAGGGAATTCGCATCTTTTGCCTTTGGCATCTTCAAGCTTGAATCTTCTTCTGTAATTTACACGTCTTTAGTGCGCTCAAGAAGGCCAGGCCAAGAGAGGATAGTGCATGTGAGAACTCATAAAGTATAGGCTAAGATGTGGTTGTCCAAAGAAAAGGCTTTCAGGCTCAAAGTGGGGACACACTAAGTTTAATGTCATTTGGTAGGTTTGAAAGGCACAAGCGAGCCAAAGAAGGCCTATGATCCTTTCCCAAATCAAATGTTACTCAGAATTTTGCCTCAACAAACATTTAGGTCAAGTTTTAGATCAACAGTGCGATGCAATTGAATCTAATCTAAAAGCTCACCACACAATGCCCATGAAACAATGAGGTTGATTTTATTCTTATCTTTGATGCATGCAAGAGAATATTTTCTAGTGTCACAAAGATACGACTAAGAGGTACCAAAAAAATCAATGGTTCACGTGAAGTCAACATTCTCAATCAATTATTTTACACATTTCTAACTATTTTGGCACCAACCAAGTCAAAGATGTGATTCTAAAAAAAATATTTATTTATTTTTTGAATAAGGGATACCGAACCCGAAAAGGGCTGCCTACGTATCTCACACCAAGGGATGAAAATCAGGTGTGCGTAGTTCGTGCAGATATGCCATAAAATGGTTTATCTTTGAAAGAATGTTAAAAATATGCACAAAAATTAATGCAAAGAGATATGAGTGAAAATAGGATAATCATGAAAAAATAATAAAATAGAGTGTCACAACTCAATCAAAAGCTCTCTTGATTTGTCTGTTCGAAGCTTCATGGAGTTCAACATATGATGTTGCTCTCTTTGCTGTTCTGGTGAAATTTTTGAGGACCTTCCTCAAAAATTCTGCCCCAGTTTTGACTTCAACAACTCTGTGTATTCAATCTTGTAGCGAACACCATCTTCTGTATAATTGTTGAGACCTTCTCAAAAATTCTGCCCCATTTTCCTTTGCAAATGATTGGAAAGCTTACGGGGAATATGATCGAGCCTATAAGGCGCCTACGTATTTCGTTGAGCCAGGAATCAGGTCAAACGTAGTTCTAACCTTTGAAATAAATAAATTATATTTACAGCAAAATATATACACAAAAATTAAATAAGTATGGACAAAATAAATTAGGTAGCATTAGCACATAAACAACGCCATAACACGTCCTAGCATACATGTGACCTTTTAAGCCAAAGGTAAGTCTAGCGATTGAAGAATGTTTATGTCGTTTATGAAATGCTCTATTGTCCCAAAAAATATATTTATACAAATCTATGAATAAATTAAATAGGAATACAAAATGTGAGAGGGATGTACAAATAAATATCAGTTCCACGTAGGGGTACAACCTAAACTAATCCACTCTGGAGGTCCTTCAATCTTGAATTTCTTGACATTTCTGAACACCTTTCGTATTTTAATAATTTTTTTTATAAAAATAATAAATTCCCAGTCCCGAGGGACAATGGTTCGTACAACTTGACATACACATTTTTCAAGTCCAAATAAATAGTTGAATGATTATCTTTTTAGGCCGTGGGCCTATCTGGACACAAGGTGGTCTCACTAATGGACTCAACACTACTTGAGTATCAAGTCAACTTAGGTCAATGCTTAATTGAAGGATTAGGCTTCGCTCTACGCTAGGTAGACTAGAGTTGGTTTATTGAAAATGACTAGGAACCCGAGCAAACAATCGCAGGCTAAAATAACAAGTGATCGTTAACCGATCGCGGGTCAACTACTTCACTTGTCTGTTTTGAGAAAGTGTATTTTTTAGTGAAGAATGACAGCGAAGACTCGCATAATCGTCCTTTTTTTCCTAATGCAAACTAATGCTTTGCCAGGGAGGCGAAAGATGCCATGAAAAGGCAACAATAATAATATAAGTAAACAAATAATGAATGAATAATTAAGTAAAGTAAAGAATATACAATTTATAAATAACCAACAAAATATACAAGGTGCAAATAAAGAATTAACTAAACAATGAGCAAAAAATTGTAAAAAAGTAAAAATTCCTCAATTGAAAAATAAATTCATAATGGTTAAAACCTTTTAATCCCCATCAAAGTCGCCATTCTGTTACATCCGATAGGACACAACTTCGGGACTCAACAAAAAATAGTTATTAAATTATTTAAAAAATAATTTAAAAAGAGAAAGAGAGTCGCCACCTAATTTTAGGAAAATCAGGAAACCTTATTAACAATTGAACAAATTTTAGTCTACGAAACCAGTTAGATTCTCGATAAGGGTTCAAGTTATTCCGAAGGAAAGAGGTTAGGCATCCTTCAGAATCTACAACGGTGGTTCCCGGCTGAACTCATTTTTTTAATTGAGGAGATAAAATAAATGCCTTGATTCTTTTGAGTTAGAGAAAAAGACTCTCCAAAACTCTAAGAATTCAAGGAAAAAACTTTTATGAAACGGCCTAATGTTTGCCTATCGTTAGCCAAAATGAATAAATACAATAAAAAATTATATAAAATCTTCGAATTTTAATTCAAATGCCTTCTTTGGAAAGCAACTCCGAGTACCTGTAAACACACTTAGTAAAAGTGTTAGTATTAATCGAATATTTATTAAAATGAATTAATATAATATCAAGAAAAAATAAAATCCGTCTTATATATAATGGACTTAGAAATTGACGAAAATTTCTTCATCGGCCATGTAAATTTATATTCGATATGAAATGATCGACCTCAAAATAACATTCATCTTTTATTATGGGGAGACCTCAAAAACCCGACGGAAAGATTCTTTCATTGGCCAATTAAATTGTTAGCCCCCAACTTAATAAAATGTAAGAGCAAAGGATTAAAAGAATTTTAAAATTGCCTAGTGATAGTGACATCCAAGTGACAAAGTAATAATAACAGTGGTGTTTCTCAAAAGTTAAACACTCAGTAACATAGAATAAAATAATAATGACAAAACATGTAGAAGAAAGATATGCAAAAAAGAAACAGAGATTATCTAATTGTGTACTCCTCCGACCCAATTTGCATACTATCAATTCATTATCAATTACTAATGCAATATATATAAAAAAAATGCCAAATAAACAGAAGTAAATAAGTAGCCATGACAATCGTACCTAATTTGTAAAGCAAACATAAACAAAACAAGAATATAAAAGAGAAAAAAGGGAGAAAAATGTGTGTCACCGCCGGAGTTTGGATTTCACTGGTTGCTGGTTTGATGGATCTTGGAGCTCGCTGGCGTTTGCTGTCACATTGTGAGTCTGGTTCAACAGAGAAGAGGATAGAGGATTGAAATTTTTCGGAGGTGGCGAGTGGTGGTTTAGATCTGGTTTCTGTTTGATTCGAGTTCCATCGGATGTTTGTGGTTGCGTTTGGTGGTTGGTTTCATTGTGGTGGTATAACTGTGAGGGAGAAAGGAGATCGAGGGTGTTGTTGGTTATTTGTTTAGCAGTGTTGTTGTGGTCAGAAAATAGTGGGGTGGGGTTGTTGTTGTTGGTAGCTGCTTCGCCAGAGCAACGAAGAGAAGAGGGAGGCTGAAGCGGGGTTGTGGAGAGAAGAGGCGGTAGTGGTTTGGATGGAGTTGTTGTAGGCTGGTGGTGTGGACTTCGTTCGAAGAAGTTTGGGTGGCGGGATAGCAACGGGGAAAGAGAAACAGTGATGGGTTTATGGGTGGTGGAGAACAATGGTGGAGCTTGGAGCTCGTTTCACCGAAATCCGGTGGGGGTGGTGGCCGGAAAAGTAAAAGAGAAAGAGAGTTGGTATTTCTTTTTTTTGGAAATTTTTGCCACTTTTGGAAATTTCCACCACCAAGGAGTAAGTAGTGTGTATGAGACACTTTATAGAAAACTTTAAAACCCTAAACCATCTATGTGGCAAAATAAAACTATGGGCTATCAAAACTGTGTGCTCAAAATCATGGTTTACCTTAAACCATGTGCTATTTATTTATCTGTGTAAAAAATATCTTTTTCGACTTATTTATTAACAGACTGTGTTAAAAATAATAATAAATATATTTAATAACATTTAAAAAATGTGATTTGAACAAAGACAACTGTGATTTAAATAAAATTGAAAAAGAATTTATTTACGTGCAAATGATTACGAAAAAAATTAATAATTAAAATTATTTAAAACAATAAAAAAAGTAGATAAAAATCTCAATATTTTTAAAAAATGAGAATAATTATCAATAAATTGTGTTAACATTAAAAAAATGTTAGAAAATTACATTCTGTGCAATTTAACAAATAAAAGATTTAAAAATGTTAACTTAAAAAAATATCAGGTCAAAATTGGGTGTCAACAATCAACACACTAATACCCACCAACCCACTTCTTTTCCCTCTTTAACCCGCCTAGCCCGCTCTCAATTTGTTCAGCCCAACCAAAGCCCACCTCTCCTTTTCCCTCTCTTTTCGTCTTACCCGTCCCACCTCTACACACACTTTTATACCAAACTCACCCGTATTCCCCTATACTTTTTCCCTCAACACCGATAACAAAATGAACCCCTCACATCTCCTTCTTCTCTCTAAACGACTGTCACGACCCAATTTCTCGGTCATGAAGGCACCTACAACCCCCGGTAGGTGAACCAATCCCCGTAGCCCAGAACAGTTAGCAATGGGCTACTATCTAACAAATAAGGGAACAAGACGAAGAGAACAGATAAAAGGAATATAAATATATACATATGTGGAAACTAAACTAAACCCCAAGACCTGGTATCATAGTACAGAGCCAAACTACATACATGGAGTGCAAATAAACCAAAACTATATATACAGATGTCTCTGAATGGTAATAGAGTACATGAAGCAAAAGATAAACTAAAGCTAAGCTCCGATCGCCAAGAGCTCACCCTCAGTCTGAAGTAGTCCCCAACAGATCTCCAAGCACGAATCACAACGATCTAACGGCGATGGCCCACGCTAGGATCTGCACCCAAAGATGCAGGGGGTAGGGGTGAGCACCAAATGCGAAGCATAAGGTACCCAGTAGGTATCATAGGCCGACTGGGCACATATAAGATAAAAGCGTAGTAATAGACAGAGTAGAAGCAAGTAGTCACAGAAATCAACGAAAGGTACACAAGAACTAGCCCAGAGGGAAATCAACAGAACCACATATGAGGCTAGTAAGCAGAATATACACACCATAGGCACATGTGAAAGTAAGAAATAACGCACCTGGGGTCCTTGCAACAACAGTGTATACAAAATAAGTTTACGAAATGGACGGTATACCGGTAACCTCAAGTGTAAGAAGAAGAGAGAAAGAGTGATGATAGACATGCTCAGAGACATGAATCAAACTCAACTAATCATATCAATCTCAAATCCAGAAACTAACAGTCTAGCAGTAACCAATCTCATACTTATCCATAATAGAGAACAACTCTGTAAGTAAAAAGAAAAAGTCTACCTACAGTCCCCCGGCCGCCCATACAACCGAGGAACACAAACAAGTGAAAACAAACCCTCCGGCATCCCATACTACCGGAGCGTACAATCAGCAAACAGCAAACAAAGGTGGAGCCTCAAACAATGAATGATATGATGCATGAAGATCTCAGGTGCCATGGTATCTCTGTATGTACCTCCTCCGGCGCCGATCCGGCCCAGCAGGTAGGTTCCACGGAAGGACTCTGCCCGTATACCTCTACTCCACCGTATACCCCTCCTCTGGAACACGCAGCCCGTAGCCCCTGGCCCGGATGGCAAGGTCCATGGAGGTCCCAGACCCCATACTAAAACTCAGTATCACAACATGTCGTCCGGAAGCAAGTTCGGTATCAGGATGGAGACCCAGTCTCGAATATGCAATGCCCAGACCCTGTCCAGGACTAAAAATAGTAGGAAAATATCTCAAAAACCCCTCCAAGGGTGCCGGGGCATAACCGGGTCTAAACAGTAAAAAGTCATCTCAGGTGCTCGGTCCGACCGAGGCTAAAAATCATCTCAAGTAATAAGAAAACTCAACTAGCACTCCGGCCCTGCCGAGTCTAACGTTAATCGTAAAACTGATGATTTAAAACATAATTTACTTTCTTTTACCCAAGAATACTCACAATTCAGGTCAAACCATTTCCAAATCATTTCCATCAAAAATGGCCCCCCCGGGCCATGCAAGGTTTAGAAAATAGTGCCAGTAGGCCCGAAGCCAAAACCATAGTAAAACATGGATAAAACCTATTTATATGCATGGAAATGGTATGATCACACACAATAGCTGCCCAGCAGCTCACAATCAACCTATCGACCCTGCACAGGCCCACAGCTACTCAGCAAGCATAACCAGCCTAGAAGGATAATTCTATGCCCGGGACTCGCGGACATTCCCAAATCCCACCTTCTATGTTCCAGAGTCAACAAGGCCTCACAGGACCACAAGGGTAAATAAAATATAACGGCAAATACTACAAGCAACGGAGGAACAAAAGTAGGCGGACATGAATAACGCGGTCGAGGTCTGTGGTGCCAACCTAATAATCCAACCCAAGGATGCCCATTAATACAATTTTATTCTATATATGCGGAGTCTAGGGAAAATAAACCATAACCTACCTGTCGTCCGACGACAAGCTGCTAGAACAAAGATGTCCAAGCTCGAACCACTTCGAGAAAATCCAAAACTAGATCAGAATCGGATTTGGGCTTGAATAACTTGACGTAGATAATTGATTTACTTTATCAAATATATTTTTCTCACAACAAAACCTCAACGTGAAGGAGTATTTAAGAATGTGCATAGTTGTATGCAACAGTAATATACATATATGTATATCAACTTTCAGCAAAGTCAAAAGGGGCTCACTTTAATATAATCTAAGCATGCAATTAATCATGCTGCCAACTTCCAAAAGATGCCACCATTCACTTGGTGATTGCTGGCCACTCCCTCCACCTACACGTGGAGTGGAGGTGGCAAGGCCAAAAAGAAGTTCTTATCCCGTTATTTATATACTCGGGTATTGCATAAGTTCGTGGTAAAATAAATATAATATTTTAAATATACCATAATTCATAGAAAATTATTTCAAACAAAACCTACTATATTATATTAATAAATTTCAACGTAATTAAGTTTACTATCTCCGTTAAAATAATACAATGTATAAAAACTTTATAAAATAAATACATATACAATTATAACGTTTCAAAAATATTTCCCATAAACCTTTAAAATATTTTGAAAAAGCAATACTAATATAGTTTTTACCAAATTCAACTTTTAAATAAAATATTTTCAAATACACGCACGATGCTAATAAAATTCTTAAGTTTAGGCTCGTAATTCGCCAACGCACGATTTTGATACTCAAGAATTCTCTCGGGATCCTCCCTTATGTTTTATTACTGTTTCGGAACTGAAATGGCGTTTTAAAATGTGAAGTCGAGGCTTAAATCGAGTTTGACCCGACCCGGTTCGCGACCCGATTCGCAACCCGTTTTCTGCCAGACAGTCCGCGGTAAAACAGTCATAACTTTTTACTCCGAGATCATTTGGATGTGAGGTTTTGTGCGTTGGAAACTAGACTCGTAGATCTTCGATTTGGTATTTTGGGGGACTTCTAACTCTTTATATATTGGGAGAAAAGCCCTGATACATTCGACCCAAAGTTCAGGAAATTTGTTAAAGAACTTACGATAACTTTTGTCGATTTGCTTGACTTCAAAACTTATACGTGGAAATGACCGGAAGGGTCATTACAACGACGAACCCAGAAAACCCTAAGTTCCACAACTTTGTTTCTCTCATCCACCCGTACTCCATCAGCGTGCTAAGCATGAGATTGTACCTCGAAGGTACTGGATATGAGCTACGTGTTCTCATCCGCACCTCCCTTCATCCTTTTGGGTGAAATCCCGCTCAAAGGTTGTACCAAAATGGTACAATCTTCCAGCTCATAGCCTTATCCCTTCAGGGATTTCAAAATCCTTGACAAAATCCCCAAAAAATCCCTCTGAAATCTCATCCCACATCGAAAAAACAGACCCAGAAATCCCCAAATCGTTCCTAAATAAACCCCCACTATTTCGAGTGTGAGGGTAACATTTTTTAGAGCTAGAGGAACCCTAAAAAGCTTAAAAAAGCTTGGGGATATTTTGGTAAAGAATTTGAAGTTTTTTGTTTTATTATACGTTTCAAAGCTGAGGGAATTCCAAACCGAAATCTCTATTTTCTCGACGGTGGTGAGGTTTCCTCTCCGGTGAAGCTCGCTTATTCTCAATCGCTGCTCTGAGAAAGGTAAATTCTTCACTCTCTTTATTTTTCTTTCATTATTTAGGAGTTATGTCAAGCGGTGTTTCTTAGAGATTTCTTGTTGGTTTTAAGCCTGTCTTATTTGTTGTGATGAATAAAGGTTTAAATCTGTTTTATGTGAAGTTGTTGTTGAGTCATGTATTCTTTGATTTCTCATTTACTTGTTGTTTCCATTGTTCATTCCGTTTAGCATTTGCCCTACAAGAACACTGATTTGATATTTGTATTAGTTAAGGATTAGAGAGGATATGTTAGATTTTATCTCGTTGCTTTCAAAGTAGAGTCATGGAAATTATAGCTGATGTGGTATGTTGTCTCACAACTGTTATGTGCTCATAAAGTGTCCCTTTGTGTTAGGATTTTTCAGTCAAGAAGTTAGTTCATCAAGCCATAAAGAAGGCTGTCTCTTGTTTTCAAGAATAAATTTTGAGCAAGTTCATTTTTAACTCACTGATTCTGTATGATTTTTGTGTGTTCAAAATTCATCCATTTATCATAGATTTAGCAATTAGATAATCATAGGTTTAGGCTTTTTCATGTTTCATAAAACATGAATAAAACAATAGGTGATATTGTCATGATAATCCTGTATTGATTTCTGTTAGTTTTTTTTAAAAACAAAAAGTTTTGTTGCATATTTGAGTTTTAACTAAGTCTTCATCCCTTCCCCTTATTTCTAGAATAACGTCTAAGGCTGCAACTTATTTGATCTTCTGAAAATGACCTTAACTTTCCAAAAATAGATTTCATGATCCTTAAGGCTAACTGAGCTTCCTTTAAATTCGTTTTGACTTGATTCCATGCATGTCTAGTAGGTCATTTACTATGATTTATAATCCAATGTTGCTTCTCTGCTCCTTTAGATTTCATCATTTTTTAGTAAATGCTGCATAAGAACACTAAGTTGCTACTCTAAACACCCACTAGTTAGACACATCTCTTGGCTGGTTTGGTGCTCTGAATTATCACTTGTGAGTCACAAATGATGTGAATAAAAATATGAATTCCTTCTTCGAGAAAATTTTCTCTGCTACTGATATTCTGGCCGATATCTAAAGCTCTTGAGCTTGCTATTACATCGTTTGCTGTTAAACGCCTGTCTATCTGGTTTGTTTATTGGCAATACATCTCTTTGTTCATTTTGCTACCTGTGATAGGTTCCAAAGTAAGGAAAGTTTTCTTTTCCTTAGATGACTTTCTTTATAAATTTGGTTTGAAACCTGTTAAATACTTGGTCTTGTTTGTTGTTTTATATATTTGGTGTCTTGATATTTTGACCCTTATGTAAAAAATGATAAGAACGGATTTAAGAAATCACTGATAAAAGATCATGTCTAGGAGTTGAACTTGTCTTACAAAATGATGCATTACTTAATAATCAGTGATTATTTGAAGTTTATTTCTCTATCTTTATTATATGATAATTGTATCGACTCACTGATCCTTATCATTTTCTTTGTTTATATGATTTGCCTGAGTCCATGAGGACTTATCCTCCATTGCATATTCTTGCTGGGTATTTGACCCAACAAAATTTCCGAGTCAACCTGCCATTTGCAATTATAGGTTGAAGAGAAAAATTAAAATGGGGCTAAAGCCCATGTACATCACAACAGCAACGCAAGAATGGGCCAAATCCCATAAGTTCGAGCAGTAGCAGCAGCCCAAAGATGGGCAAATTCTGAGAAATTGGACTAAAGTCCAAGATGCAGTGGAAATGGGTCAAAAGCCCAAAAAGAAATTAGTTTATGACAGGTTATGGGCTGAAAGTCCCACTTAATTAAGCCCAAGGTTTAGTCACTTTTCCTTCTCTTTAAACTCTTATTTATATTGCTTAGTATAGGTTACTTGTACTAATTTAGACTAACATTTAACTTAGTTGAGTTATCCCCAAATGAGCAAACATTTCTTGTTAATTACTTTCATTTTCTTCACGTAAAATGATCAAATGTCTTGTACTTGATATCGTTCAATTAGCATGTTGTTTTCCTTTAAAAAAACTCTTTGTGTATTTCTTGAACATTCCCAAAAAAAATATGTATCAATCTTCTTTTATCAAGTTTCATTCACTATGTTTTCTAAACCAATTTGAAAACAAGATGTTCTTCTCAAAAAATGAACAAGGTTCTTTCTTTAAAAAGTTACTCAAAATAAGTTATGTTTTCAAACACGTCCGGATAACCGCAAGTTAGCAGATATTTCGAATGCTTTAATACCCTTCTCGAATCATTAATAGGAATCTCTTACCCAAAATCTCTAATTTTTGAAGTTTTTATCTGTTTAAACTTTAGAAATTGCTTAAGTTTTTCTTGGTTTTACTTTTATAAAACTAAGTGGTGACTCTTGCTTTTAAATTGAAAAATATTTTGAAACTTTAACTTGGTTTTCAAAATGAATTTTCAAAAGTCGAAACATAAAACTATTTTTTCCAAAAACAGAAATGGCAACTCTGCTGGGGATAATTCAATTAGGTTCTAACCTTATTGTTTGCAACTAACTTATTTGATTAACTATTTGGATTGTAAGAATTAGTAATATTTATTGCTATCATTATTTATTTATTTTCCTGCAATTATAACTGTTAATGGCATCTTCCGCGTATCTTGGCAAAGCATTAGATTGTATTAGGGGTAAAAAGATAATTACGCAAGTATTTGCGGTCGTTCTTAATAAAAAACACAATTTTCAAAATAGACGAGTGAAGTTGTTGACCCGCGGTCGGTTAACAGTCACTTGTTGTTTTAGCCCTGGTTGTCCGTTCGGGTTTCCGGTCAATTTCAAAACCTATTCTAGAAACCTAGGATAGAGCGAAACTAAATCCTGAAATAGGCATTAGCCTAGGACATCTTAATATTCAAGGGATATTAAATCCATTAGTGGACCACCAAAACATATCAACGGGTTTGCTACCCAACGACATAGCATCCAACTATGTGTTGTTTGAAAGATGTATGTGTTACATCGGACTATTGTCCTGGGGTGGGGCCTAACAGGTTGTCTTTTTTTGTAGATGTCGAGATTTTTCAAGTTCGACGTGAGTAAAAAGGCCCCCCTGCTACTCCAAATGTGGCGGACTAATTTGGGTCCAAACCACCAAAAGACAGTCCGCCAATACGTGGGTTATTTGCCAACCTTGTTGAACATGGAAGCATGGCCAGAATTGATTGAGGTCCTAACCGCATATTGGGATAGCGAGAAAATGGTGTTCCATTTCGAAATGATGGAAATGACCCCAATAATAGAAAAACTTAGGGATTGCATAGAAACTGCGGGAACGGCCAAGGAAAGAAGGTGAAGACCTCAACAAGGCATCCTGATACCAGATAAGCCTACCCCAACCAAAATTGCCAAGTATCTCCACCTACGTGAACACCAATGTCTGTGGATAACATGTCCAAGTATCTCTTTCCAGGTACTCTATAACCGATTTGGGATTACGAGGGGATTCACTCAATACCAAAATGAATTCTATACATTTTTGGAGTTAGATAAGACCCGAGCTTTGGCGTTTGCTATAGCACACTTGGGTATCATGGTATTCCCATTAAACGAACATCTTTTCATCAACACCCGGGTAGTAATGGTGGCCAATATTATGTTTCATGGCCTATTAGAGGGAGAAACCATTAGTTACTTTCCGTTAGTTTCGGTTATTTTATTCGACATCTATCAGGTACTAGGAAGATGCAAAAATGGTCATCGCTACTTCCAAGAGTGTAACCTACTTCTGCAACATTGGATTCTCAAACATTTGGTCAAAGTCGATGAGAACCAGGAAATCCCCAAACCAGATAGACTCGATAACTTGGAAATATTAACAGAAGTTCTCCATCGCAGAGGCACAGGAAATAGGACCAAGATAGGATGGGCCCAAGATTTTTGTGAACTTGGAGAAGATAATGTTCAAATGATGTTCGACGACTTCCACTCAATAGAGGTAGTAATGATATATCATGAGTTAGCTTTCCTTCCCCTCCCAGGAATTCAGGGAATCCGACCCTATGCTCCTCAAAGGGTCCTTAGACAATTTAGAAGGGGCCAAATCAAGTCGGCAACTGTTCATGTGGGTTGCTACATTATTGACTATGATGAAGATGAAAAAGTCCCGAAGGCTTGGAAAATTTGCCATAATTGGAAGGCATGTGAAAATGGGCCCGCGGACATTAGCCCCAGACAAGTTCAATCCTAAATACGTAGATGGCTACAAAGAGTGGGTAAAGACAGACATCGAAGGAGTAGCTATATCAGAACCATGGGTTGATTCTAGACCCAATGTTTGTCTACAATTGTTGAATCTCCAAGAGGAAATGGCTAGGAGAGAATGGGAATTTCTTTTGAAACAAGAAGAAGACCAGCGCACCATAGCGGGTTTGACTCAGGAACTCGAAGACATGAGAATAGGAATAGCCAGCTTGACTCCAAAATGACCAAGAAAGCCTTGGAAACCGGGGCATTGCCTATGCATGAACAAGTGGTAAAACTTCAGAGCGACATGTGGTTAAGCCAATTCAAAATCAGAAGCATTATCGGAGCATCCAAGAGGAGCAGAACTGAGGACGGGCCTTCTACATCATACTTTTAGTATCTTCTCCCCTGCGCGGGTTCGATCTCTATGTATGTTTCACTAAATTGCCCCTGCATGGGCATGACTTTTATGCATTTATCCCTTCCCTTTAAATGTATCCCCTTTCGTTTGGCTTTGTATCCTTTTAAAAGGGAAGTTTTCCATATATATATATGCTATTTTTGGGGCAATAAAATGGTTTAAATACGACACATACGTCTTTCAAACCTAGTAGGCCTACCTTTGGCATAAAAAGGTCACCCAGTTAGGACGCGATTTTATTTTTGATATAAACTACTCTATGTGCTATGCGTGTTGCTTGAATCAAGGAAAATTGGTCCACTCCATGCCGAAATTTTCTAAAACACCATAGGCAAAATATAAAGCCCACTATGCAAAGTTTGACCAAATTACTCCTTGAGTCCTTCAGTTTCTCCAAAAACCCCGAACCTCACTCAACTATACCTAAAGAAACTTCTTTTCTATCCAATAAGAAGTTGACTAGCTATGGACATTAAGGAATCCAGACTCAGGAGATTGGAAGAAATCAATATGAGGATTGCCGAGGTAGAGAAACATACTAGGGAGGTGGAACAACTCACCGAAGCTGCATTGGCCAAGTTAGTGAGACTGGACGAAGAAATAGCCATCACAGAAGAGCAAATGGCTAAAGTCAATAAGATGTTGGCACAAGTCAGAATTTCAAAAGAAATCGAGGAGGTCCAGAGAAGAAAGCCGGAAGGTTAACCGACTAACTGAGGAAGCTTTAGCCAAGACAAGGGAAGTTGAAGAACAGACTGCTAGAGCTAAAGCCAGAATTATTGTGCTAGACCAAATATTGGGAAAGCCAAAGACAGTCCCAAAGAGAGACTTTGTTTGAGAAATCAAACAACTTTTTCTGGATTTTGAAACTGCCGTAGAAATGATTGGGAAGATGGAAAAAGGAAAAAGGAAAATGTTTGAAGAACCCAAAGAAGAAGTTCTCGAGCCAGTGGAGTTTCCTATAACTCTGGAAGAACTTATAGAAGAGATGAAGAATTGGTCCGAGACTAAGAATGCAATCTTCTGGCCATCTAGGTTCAGACAGGGTGACGAGCAGATTGTCCTGACTGTTCATTCTAGGAACTTTCTGATGGACCCTGAGGTCATGGAAATATCTACCATTTATCAAATCTTGCAAGCAATAGACACTTTGCACTCGGATAAGACCCAAGGACCCCAGTGTGATCCGAAAGACTAGTACAAGAAATATGCCTACCATCCATTCCAGAAAGGCCACACTACTGATGAATGTGGAGTTTTGAGAACAAAGGTCCATGAAATGATCAACAATGACAAATTGCTTATCTCTTTGGGTCCCACGCCATGCTAGCCTGTGACCAGGTCAAACCTGGAATGCCCATTACTAGGGATGTACTTATCCATCGCTTGGAATTCACTACCTTCAAGGATAACTATGAGGATATCTACTTCAAGCTGGTCTAAGCTAATATCCTCCACCCCGCAGAAAGGAAGGAGAGACGAGGTTCTGCTAAGTGGAAAAAGGATGATGACATCTGTCTCTATCTTAATGAAATGAAAGGTCACGACATCAAGAGGTGTCGCGCCTTCCGCTTTGACCTGAGCATCTAATTTGCATTGGGAAGATCAACCTCCAGTTTGCGCTTGACCACCTTTGAAGACTGGGGATCGAAACCCGCCACTATCCAAAGAAGCTTTAAAAATAGCAAAGCAGTAGTTATTTCCTTTTGTCGTTTTTACCTTTTCCTTTGTAATCAAAAGAAAGTGGAAGAAATGAAATGAAATATATCCCCTTTACCTAATCAAACTACGTAGGGCTTGAATTCTCCTTCGTGAGATACGTAGGCAGCCTTCAACACCCGGCCCCTATCCTTAAGCAATTTTCAATTCTCCACTTCGACAGAGATGCCAAAGGTTCGAAAGATACACCAAGTGCTCGACAAGTCAACTTTCCTGATAGAAGCCACTTATCCAAAATTGATGGGAAAATTCCTGTCCATCGAATCCTTGAACACCCGTGGATCAATTTACCTTGATGAAAAGTAGCTTTATGTGTTTAAAATTCAATTCTAGTGTGTTTATTTCTAGTCGAATATCTTGTATTATTAATCACTAATAGGATCTAACATATTGGCCTTTGAGTTGTTTTACTTTAACAGGTAACAGAAACTGATATGTGTTGACAAAACTGGCCGAACATCCCTACTTCACCCGCTCAAAGGCACTTATAGATTCCCCCTCTAACCCTCGCTTTTCTAAGGGAAAAATGACTGATAGTGAATAAGAGAACGCTTTGGCTGTGAGAGACAATGTTATTGCTGAACAGAGTGAGATGATTGCCAAACTGGAAAGAAAGCTAGAGAAGATGCAAGAAGAGGTGCAGAAAGCCAAGGATATGGCAAGCTTGGCTATTACCGCTAACACCCCAACTCTGGGCAACTCTCAGCCTCCTCTCCAGATTCCTCCACTCAACTCTCCATTGATTGAGAACCAGCCAGAGATACCCCTTCCTCTTCGATTCCCAGACCTTCCAATGAACCTACCTTCGATAACCCTACCCACATCAAGTCCTTGTACCAAACTCATACTCCACCTATCCAGCCTCCTAACCAAAACAATAACCCCTACAACCCATAAAATCTCCCTCTGAATTATCAAAATACGCCACTGAAAACCTACAACTCCAAGAATAGCCATCCTAATGTCACTAACCCACATAACTATACCCCAACATACCCAAATGCCATTCTACATGTCCAGCCTCCGCCTGTCCAGAATATGCCACCTAGTACTTTCCACGTTATGGTAGAACCATACACTGCTCTCCAGGAAATCCCTGAGTTGGACCACTACGAGGAGAAGGAGAAAGAGTTGAGAGCCACTTAGAAGAAACATGATCATGACATGGCACAGATAAAAGAGGAAATAGCCAGGATTAGAGAGTTTCGAGGCTCGCCTTATGAGAAGGGCTATGACTATGATGATCTCTGGATCTATGCGTAGATGGACCTGCCAGACGGATTCAAGACTCCTAAGTTCGAGACCTTCAATGGTGTTGGAAATACTGAAGCCCATTTAAGAAGCTATTGCGACCAAATGGTCAGTGCCTGGAAGAACGTCGCTCTGTTAATGAGACTGTTCAGCCGAAGTTTGAGCGGAGAGGCTTTAGAATGGTTCACCTCTCAGGACCTGAAGAAGTGGTCTAGGTGGAGTGACATGGCCAA
Organism: Jaltomata sinuosa; assembly: GCA_003996215.1. NCBI lineage: Eukaryota > Viridiplantae > Streptophyta > Magnoliopsida > Solanales > Solanaceae > Jaltomata > Jaltomata sinuosa. The sequence goes on from QJPP01007351.1 coordinate 105,411, forward strand.
AGACTTCTCTCAAAGGTTTTCATATAATGTTGAAGTCACCCCGAATCAATATTCTCTAGGACGTATCAGGAACAAATCGAATGAGAACTTCAGAGACTATGCTTATCAATGGAGAAAGGAGGTGGCGAGAGTTTGGCCTCCCATGAACGAAGAGGAGATAAGCATGGTGTTTATGCTCTCTCAAGAGTCAGAGTCCTACAACAAAATGATATCGGCAGTTAGTGCAAAATTTGCTGACCTAGTTAAGATTGGTGAAATTGTCGAAGAAGGTCTGCGTAGTGGCAAGATTACCAAAGCCTTGGTATCCTCAGGATCAGTGGGATTTCCCAAGAAGAAGAGGCAAGAGGTGTATTCAATATCCTCCAGTCTTAGCTCGAGATCACGAAAACCCTTCGGAGCCAACCATAAAAAATCACTTGTTCCAATAACCCCTCCCCTAACTCCACAAAATTCTCACTAATTTTCTATACTTAGCCTATTTACCAAGCTCCACAACCAAACTTGCAGCCCATATACCAAGATCCATAACTAAATATGCAACCCACTTACCAAGCTCCTCTCCAAAACTTCCAAGTGTATCAAAAGGCTCCTGAGAACCAAAATAATCGCCAGGTTTCCCCTCCTGCCAATGCAAATCTCCCTTGTCCAAATTTGGAAAAGAAAGCTCCTCGGACTTTCCACCCAGTTAGCTAAAACCAGAACTCAGTTATATGAGTGATTGAAGGATGCTGGGTTTATTCAACCCATACAACCTAAACCAGGCAATCCCAACTCTCGTTTCTTCAAGGCTGACCACTATTGTGCTTATCATTATGGAGGAGTCAGACATGATACTGAGGATTGCATTAACTTGAGGCATAAAATTCAGGATTTGATTGATCAAAGAGTGGTCACACTACAAACAACACTGGCCAATATTAATAACAACCCGCTCCCAAATCACAGAGGAGCCACTGTTAACATAATAGAGGTCGATGAAGAGTGGGTTGTGAGAAAGTCAATAGTGCCGGTTAACCCTAAAAAGCAGGAAATGTTGAAAAAAGCTATAACTATTTTGAGTATTGCTGAACTACCCTTTGAAGGGTTAATGCGCAACAAGGCCTTGCACGTCACTGTTAAATGTCAAGAGAAGATTATAAATGGAGTTTTTATTGATGATGGTTCGGGTCTGAATATTTGCATGTTACCCACACTCACTTAGCTAGACTATGATCCGGGAAAGGTTCACCAAAGCAGGATCAATGTGAGAGCCTTCGATAGGGGTCAAAGGGACACTATCAGAGAGGTCAGTTTGCATATCCAGATGGGGCCCACTGAGTTCCAAGTAGAATTCCAATTCATGGATATTACTACAAGCTACAACTTGCTTTTGGGGAGACCATGGATCCACCGAGCTGAGCCGTGCCATCAACTTTGCATCAAATGGTAAATTTATTTGGGAGGAGCATGAGGTGGTGATTCACGGTGAAGGGAGTCACCTGAGCCACACTAATGGCTGTGTCCCTGTGATCGAAGAAGTACTGAGAGGAAGCGATTTCTACACCGTAGAGATCATCAATGCCATCAGAGAATATCTCACTCCTCAAATTTTGATGCCACCTCTCTATAAGATGCTCGCTACTACGATGCTGAGAAACAGATACAAGCCAGGCTTTGGGCTGGGAAAGAATTCTAACGGTATGACTAAGCTCGTAAGCATTCCCAGATAGCTGACCAGGCATGGCTTAGGGTACATATCCCGAGAGGATAAGACAAAAGTCAAAGAGAAAAAGTAGTCAAGATTGCCAAAACTATTCCCTCACTTATATCAGTCATTCCTGGTGCATATTGGTCCCCCAAGCGACGGGTTAGAGGATGGAATAGGAGAGTTGTTTGATGAATGCGATTCCATAACAGAAGAAACCCTTGAAGCAACCATGATTAAGGATGCCAGGCCTGGTGAAAAGTTGCAGAACTGGGCCGTAACTCCCCTCGTGACTCTTTTCTCGGCTGGGAAGACAAAGACTCTATTTTATGAAAATTGGTGATAGTCCGGATGAGGCCTCGTGACCCACCCTTTATGTTTTTACATTCCTCGTATCACTTTACTTCTTTCCAAAAGGCATGAACCTACATTCATATGGGTTGTAGCCATAGTTTGTAAATATTTCTGAATTTTAATAAAAGCCTCCTTATTTTGAAATCATTTACTGTTAAAATTATTTATGTTTACTTGTTATTATCTAACCCATTTTATTTTGGTTTCAGTAATAATAAGTTAAAACCTGCCACTATCATGGAACCTTCCACGACTCGTGGACGTGACTCGTGGTCCCTGAAACTTGGATTTTTCTGAAGTTTTTAACTTGGTTAGCTGGATACGTGTACGGGGTGTCACAGATATGGTATGCTATCTCACAACTGTTATGTGCTCATAAAGTGTCCCTTTGTGTTAGGATGTTTTAGTCAAGAAGTTAGTTCATCAAGCCATAAAGAAGGCTGTCTCTTGTTTTCAAGAACAAATTTTGAGCAAGTTCATTTTTAACTCACTGATTCTATATGATTTTTGCGTGTTCAAAATTCGTCCATTTATCATAGATTTAGCAATTAGATAATTAGAGGTTTAGTCTTTTTCGTGTTGCATAATACATGAATAAAACAATAGGTGATATTGTCATGATAATACTGTATTGATTTCTGTTAGTTTTTTTAAAAACCAAAAAGTTTTGTTGCATAGTTGAGTTTTAAATAAGTCTTCATCCCTTCCCCTTATTTCTAGAATAACGTCTAAGGCTGCAACTTATTTGATCTTCTGAAAACGACTATAACTTTCCAAAAATAGATTTCATGATCCTTAAGGCTAACTGAGCTTCCCTTAAATTCATTTTGACTTGATTCCATGCATGTCGAGTAGGTCATTTACTATGATTTATAATCCAATGTTGCTTCTCTGCTCCTTGAGATTTCATCAGTTTTTAGTAAATGCTGCATAAGAACACTAAGTTGCTACTCTAAACACCCACTAGTTAGACACATCTCTTGGCTGGTTTGGTGCTCTGAATTATCACTTGTGAGTCACAAATGATGTGAATAAAAATATGAATTCCTTCTTTGAGAAAATTTTCTCTGCTACTGATATTCTGGCCGGTATCTAAAGCTCTTGAGCTTGCTATTACATCATTTGCTGTTAAACGCCTGGCTAGCTGGTTTGTTTATTGGCAATACATCTCTTTGTTCATTTTGCTACCTGTGATAGGTTCAAAAGTAAGGAATGTTTTCTTTTCCTTAGATGACTTTCTTTATAAATTTGGTTTGAAACCTGTTAAATACTTGGTCTTGTTTGTTATTTTATATATTTGGTGTCTTGATGTTTTGACCCTCATGTAAAATATGATAAGAACAGATTTAAGGAATCACTGATGAAAGATCATGTCTAGGAGTTGAACTTGTCTTACAAAATGACGCATTACTTAATAATTAGTGATTATATGAAGTTTATTTCTCTATCTTTGTTATATGATAATTGTATCGACTCGCTGATCCTTATCATTTTCTTTGTTTACATGATTTGCCTGAGTTCACGAGGAATCATCCTCCATTGCATATTCTTGCTGAGTTTTTGACCCAAGAAATTTTCTGAGTCTGCCCGCCATTTGCAATTATAGGTTGAAGAGAAAAATGAAAATGGGGCTAAAGCCGATCTACATCACAATAGCATCCAAGAATGGGCCAAAGCCCATAAGTTCGAGCAGTAGAAGCAACCCAAAGATGGGAAAATTTTGGAAAATTTGACTAAAGCCCAGATGCAGTGGAAATGGGTCAAACGCCCAAAAAGAAATTAGTTTAGGACATGTATGGGCTGAAAGTCTCACTTAATTAAGACCAAGGCTTAGTTACTTTTTCTTCTCTTTAAACTCTTATTTATATTGCTTAGTATATGTTACTTGTACTAATTTAGACTAACATTTAACTTAGTTGAGTTATCCCTAAATGAGCAAATATTTCTTGTTAATTACTTTCGTTTTGTTCACGTAAAAATGATCAAATGTCTTGTACTTGAAATCGTTCAATCAGCATGCTATTTTCCTTTAAAACAACTCTTTGTGTATTTCTTGAACATTTCCAAAAAAATGTGTATCAATCTTCTTTTATCAAGTTTCATTCACTATATTTTCTAAACCAATTTGAAAACAAAATGTTCTTCTCAAAAAATGAACAAGGTTCTTTCTTTAAAAAGTTAGTCAAAATAAGTTATGTTTTCAAACAAGTCCAGATAAACACAAGTTAGCGGATGTTTCGAATGCTTTAAAACCCTTCTCGAAATATTAATATGAACCTCTTACCCAAAATCTCCAATTTTTAAAGTTTTTATCTGTTTAAACTTTAGAAATTGCTTAAGTATTTCTTGGTTTTTCTTTTGTAAAACTAAGTGACGCCTCTTGCTTTTAAATCGAAAAACGTTTTGAAACTTTAACTTGGTTTTCGAAATGAATTTTCAAAAGTTGAAACATAAACCATTTTTTCCCGAAAACAAGAGGATCCGACTGTTTGTGAAGGGCTTGAACACTGACTTGCAAGTATTATCCATGGACATGACTTCAGTAGGGAAGGGCTTCAATGAGGTAGCAGATTATGTTATGAAATTAGAAGGGGTCAAGCAAATGAGGCAGGCTAAAGTGTTAGCCAAGATGCCCCGGAATGATGGAAACTTCATTGGCTCATACTCCAGGGGCCATAACCAGCAGGTATACTCAGCCCGTCCTATTCAGTCAGCTCTTCCATCTACTACAGGTGGTCGTCCGGGAGCTAATCAACAGCTTTCAGCTCCTAGAGTCCAGGGATCTTCTTACACATCTGCCAGCAGGCCTACACTTGATCGTGGTTGCTTTCATCGTGGTGATCTGGGCCACTTTAAGAGGGAGTGCCCTCACAGGCAGACTGGTAATTAGGTTCAACAGCGATCTAAGGCCGTGGTCCCAGTAGGTAGAGGTGGTTATGCTAGAGGTCATCCACAGGGTGGGCGAGGTAACTTTCAGGGAGGCCGGGGAGACAGAGGGAATGGCAGCGCGGGCAAAGGTGTGGAACAGCCCGCCAAGGAAGTATCTTGGATTGATGACCGGGCTCAGTGTTATGCATTTCCAGGAAGGTCCGAGGCTGAGGAATCAGACGCAGTGATCACAGGTATCATTCTAGTCTATGATAGGATGACTTCCGTTCTTTTTGACCCAGGTTCTACATATTCATATGTGTCTGTGAATTTCTCTTTGGGTCTGAATTTGATTTGTGATATCCTTGATTCCCCTATTCATGTTTCGTCCCAGTTGGAGAGTCCGTGATTGTGACTCATGTCTATCATAATTGTTCTGTTGTATTTGTGGGGTTGCATACTTGGGTATACTTGGTAATTCTGGATATGGTAGACTTTGATGTCATTTTGGGCATGACCTGATTATCCCCTTATCATGCCGTGTTGAAACTTTAACTTGGTTTTCAAAATGAATTTTCAAAAGTCGAAACAAAAAATTTGAATTAGAAGTAGTTAAAATTTCCCATTCTCATCTATTTTTCATCTATATAGGATAGGAGAGACAAATCATTCCTGGGATGATAAGTATAAGCACCAAAAAATTCTTATTTAAAAAAAATAACAAAATATAAGCAAGAATAATAAATTTAAATTCAAAAAAATGTGAAAACTAAATACCAAGTAAAAATTTAAAATGTGAGTATTTGAATTTTTTTTTAAAAAGTGAAAAGAAAATGTGAATATTTGAATTTAAATTCAAAAAAAAAAATGTGAAAACCAACTGAGTAACTAAATTTTAAAAACAATGCCAAGTAAATATTGTTGAACATTTAAATTTATTTTTTTTAAAACGTGAAAATTAATTTTGTAACTAAATTAAAAAAAATGCAAGTAAAATATCTTGAATATCTGAATTTGAATTCAAGAAAAATGTGAAAACTAACTAAGTAACTAAATTTTAAAGAATTGCCAGGAAATTAATTGAGGTATTAAGTAACCGCCTATTAAAGAAAAGGATAACATCAAAAGAAAATATAATATCTCAAATAATTCATTTCGTAATTTAGGACTTTTCGTAACAATTTATTATCTGTGATTTTCTCACTTTATCATAATTATAAGAATTTTTAAATTCAAAGATATATTTCAAAAAAAAAAAGTTACTACTTTAACCAAACATCCAGATAAAAAATTGGAAGATAAAAGGTTTAAAATTAAAATTTAATACTTGTCGTTTAAAAGATGGTTACAACTTCTCCACTTTATCTTAAGCATAAAAAAAACTAATAAAAAAACAAAAAAAATAAACTTAACTAACCCAAAACCAACCCCAAACCCTCACCCACGTATGCTCACCTTTCCCTTCTTATTCTCATTTCCCTCATGCATTATCATACATAGTAATAAATACCATGAGAAATTATATTCAAATATGCATTTTTTCAATCCCAAAGCCCTCACCTTGGTATGCCTAATCTCCTTATTCCTCATTTCCCTCCTGCATTACTATCATCTAATTTGATGTTATTTTCTCTATCATTTTATTGCAGGTATCATTTCGTCGTGAATTTTTTGTAAATTTTTCTGAAAAAATCATATTGTGAGTTCTCTTTTCTATAAATTTCTTCACATATTCAGTTTATTTTTTATTAATGTTCTTAAATTTAAAGTAGCAGACTTCAAATATATACACTCTTTTCTGAGACGGTATTATTGATATAGAGTTATTGATGAGATCATTAATAAATTAGGTTCGGTGATTTAAAGAATTTATCTTTGAGAGACTAACTAATATAGAATGATTGGTAAGATGGTATATTTTTTACTTTCTCCCATTTGTGATCAATTTTAGAGAAGATAAATATGAATAATATGAAGATAGGTCTAAAAGGATGATTTATTTTGATCAAAATCTTACTTCTATGATTGCTTTTTTCTCACAGATATTTTCTCCTGCACCAAACTATAATCAAGAGTTCTACGAGAAAGATGAAGATTTAGATTCTCTTCAAATACATTCTATATTGATGGAATCGATGATGTTGCTTGCTGGTGGATAGGCTCCTTTCACATTATTTATTGAATGAGATAGGAAGAGATTAGTGTTTGTTAGGACATTGAAGGCGTAGCGGAATGAGATTTATCGGTCAATACAGATATTTGAAAAAGCTCTAGCTCTAGCATTGAAGAACACAGGTTTATAGAAAAGAAAATTACAAATTAATTTCATTAATTTATTAAATTTAAAAATAAAATTTAATACCCAAGTTTACCACTCTTTGTTTTTGTGGGAAGTTATCAAGTGTTTTATCATATGTTTTATAATTATCTTTTCTTTATTTATTGTAAGAAATTATAAATTATTTACATTAATTTTTAAAATTGAAAGTGAATTTTAATAAGCATATTTACCAATATTTTTGTGAAAATTTATCAGATTTTTAAAAATATATATTTAAACTAACTTACCACAACTACTCCTTCTTTATAGCAAAAATGCTACAGATTTTTTTACATTATTTTTTTAAACTAAAAAGTCAATGTTAATAAGCATGGGTACCACTTTTTTTGTTGAAATTTGTCAGATTTTTTATAATAAATACTTAAATTAACTTCTCATTACTTTTTTTTGGGATAAGAATTTCCCATTACTTTTTTTTTGGTATCAAAGATTAGACTATATTATATAAATAAAGCTTGTTCATACAACTACGCGGCTGACTGATTGCCAGGCTCAAAAACAAAGTTATCAGGACGGAGCCTGTTACAAATGTTAGTGTCACAACCCAACCCGTCAGGGGACGGAGCCTGGTACAAGCTGCGGGTATGGCTCCAGCACCAACCAACCCACTCAGAATATCCCATGCCTGCTTAAAAGCTTCCGGTGTCATAGTAGGAAGGCATGCACCCCCAACTGGTGCCGCCTCCTCTTGAGCCCCTCCATCCTCTACAACCACTTCTTCTACGTCCTCAGCCACATGATCCCGAGGTGGGGGAGGGGTTACCTCACGTGCAGCAGAAGCTTGAGCTCCACCCCTGGCGGGTGCGACTCCAGCTCGTCCCCTGCCCCTTCCCCTACCTCTGCCATAAACTTCCGAGCCCACCGCTGGGATCGCTGGCCTTGCTCCATTGTTCCTTATAGTAACCATCTGCGGAAAGAAGAGTGAATGATGTTAGATACCAATTTGTATCACCAGATACCAATTGGAATTGAGTTATAGCACGAAGGAAAGAAGGAAGAGATAGTTTTTACTAAAGCCCCATAGCCTCTCGAAGAAAAGTACGAACGTCTCCGCACCATTCTGCAAGACTCTACTAGACCTGTTTGATATGACGAGATCAATGAACCTAAGCTCTGATACCATCTTTGTCATGACCCAATCAGTCGTGAGTGGCACCCACCCAACCCCCGGATGAGCGAACCAACAGAGTTCAACCCTTGCCTAGACTAACAGCCTAAAACCAACAAGCGAAAAGTAAACTAGCAATCAAACGAATCAAAAACTAATCATAATAATGAATCTGCGAAAAATCTCACCTAGGAACTGAAAGTCATCGTACCAAACATCAATACCAAATATCTATGTGGATGCAACCCCAAAGGATAAAATGAAATAGTTTTAAGTCCGAAACAAATGGACTGAAACTCTAAGGATAACCCAAGGTAGCTCGAATCAAGCAGCTCACCCTTGAAAGTCAGAATCGTCGGTGCTAAAGATGAGGTCGCGTCTCAGCCGCTGAAAGATTTCCTGTAATCACCAAAAGAAAAGCAAGTTCAGTATCAGTACACCACCACCGTGTACTGGTAGGATCATCAACTAGTTTTCAAGTAAACAATATATACACAGTACAACAAATTCAAGTAAATATATGGAAAACATGCAACAAGTCAACAGGTCCTAGACTACAGTCTCCACCTACCTTGTTCCCGCATGAATTCCATCTATTACAGTTCTATACCACAAATATGTACCAATAACCATACCTTTTCGTCTAGCCCGGACCCACCCTAGAATCCCCTCTAGACAATTACCAAAATTAATGATCAACCCGGCCTAAACCAAGACCAACACAACAGTTGTACAACAGTTCCCGGCCACTCAAGGACCACCAAACAATAGCACCTTTCAATAAACAACCCGGTCTACTCACGGAACCAATATCAGGTATTACATTCAGTAAAATAACCCGGTCCACACACAGACCAATAACAATCAATGTAATACAAAAGTCAACATGCAATATGCAATAAAGTAAACCCGTACCAGGCGTGGTACCCGTGCCAACCAATGTTATACCCGTACCAGGCGTGGTACCCGTGCCAACCAATTGTTATACCCGTACCAGGCGTGGTACCCATGCCAACCATTTATTATACCCGTACCAGGCGTGGTACCCGTGCCAACCATTTGTTATACCTGTACCAGGCATGGTACCCGAGCCAACCAAATGTCAATAACGACAGTCAATAAATGAACACACACAACTTGTAAAACCAAAAAGCAAACACCATTCAACACAGACTGTAAACATGAACCTAGACATTCCACACAACTTTCCTAAGCAATGTAAAGCATACAATCACTTAGACATGAGTACATGAATATACAACATTCACAGAGAATCATAAGCCATCACCTACCTCGAAATGATCCAAGCTCTATTCAACCCGAGCTTTCCCATGTTCCAGATTTCTCTCTCATTCTTGGTCTAAAATTAACACACAGTACATATAATTAACACACAAGGCCTTCACATTACCCGGATTATAACAAATCCCCAAACCCCCAGCCACCCATGATCATCCCACCCTTTTCCCGGGCATTCCCACCATTAATTATCCTAGTTCTATCATTTTTATCGATAAAAATGGAGAATTTAACAACCTATGATCATTTTAACATACTTTTATCAACACCCAAGAACGTACATGCTTAGAACCCCCTTCCTTCCCCGAATTCCACCATTTCTAGGTTATGCCAACCTTTCCCCAAATTCCCTCCGAGCAATTCTATCGCATAGGAAAGGTAATACAAAGGTTGGGGAACGAAAACCTTACCTTAGGGAAGAATTTCGACGGAAAAAGAAAGAAAAATGCCTGGAATCGCCTAGCCCTTCTTCCAAAACGAAGTTGTGAAAAATTGAATGTTTTGGGAACTGTTTCTGCATTAAAATCCCATTGGCCTGCTATAACGGTCCCCGCTCCGCTATAGCGGACAACTTCTGCTATAGCGGTCTTAAGTGGGGTTGACCGCCCTTGACCACCGCTATAGCGGTATTTTCCACCGCTATAGTGTAGATCGCTACAACGGACTATTGCACTCGTCAAGGATAGAATGTCCGAAAATCTTCCAGTTTTGGCCATTTTACAACACACTTGCTTTCCCCGATGAATCGAAACAACTCCTTCATGTCAAACGCAATTCCGGGAGTTTTACTTACCCAAATTCGATTATGAATAGTCCCCCAGATTCCTTTATGTCTTAGATACGTAGAGAACTAGCTCAAAACAAGAAACATAGACCAATCTTTATCCGGATTTCCCTAGACTCTACCTCGCTCCAAAATCGGCTGAGGCTAGCCTAGCCCAGAATTTCAAACTCCCAAACCTGGAGTTTTCTAACTCTAAAATTTGGCATGATTGGACTACCCGTAATGATGGACCTGGTCATTACAGTTAGTTTTCCTAGTGAAACTAGTTCCTGTGATGTCTTCCCATAGTGGATCATATGCATACACCGAAGGAACTACAAAAATAGTAGTTTTGTCAAAAACTTTCCTTCTTGCTTCTTCGTTAGCCAGGACATCAGCCACCCTGTTTTGCTCCCTGTAGCTATGTTGCACTTCTGGGTTTCCTAGCCTGCTTCTCCAGTACCTGCATTCATCAATAAGCGCAATATAGTTAAGGTTACCTTTCTTCATCATTAGGATGACTTCCATTGAATCCATATTTATCTCAATAGGCGTGATATTTTGGTTCGCAACTAGCTTTGGCCCTTCAAGAGGGGCTATAAGCTCTATTTAGTTATTAGTAGTCCAGGGGTAAGCCCTAGAGAAACCCAAGACACAGTCACCCTTATAGTTTCTGATCACTTCCCGTAACCTCCAAGACAAGGGTTTCCTAGGCAGTAGCCATCAGTATTCAGCTTGTAGGAGCCCCTTAAGGGGGGGGGGTTCCACTTTATACTAATGGTGGTGGTCAGGTGACTATTACTATTGGAGTTTTGGAGATGGTGGTATTCCATGGCTTCAGCATATGCTTTTCTAAAGGAGGCCTTGTTCTTTTTCTTGTTAAAGAGATTCTCATTTCTATTTTTATAGATAGCCCACATGCTGAAAGGAAGAATGACTTCCCAGGTGATGAGACTATTGTAATTTTCTTAGCCAAGGTGGACCAGGTGGTTGGCCAATTGTTAGAAGAGAAGGAAGCTTGGTTAATGGAGGAGGGATAAGTTTTTCCTTCCAAAAGGTCGAACCAAAAATCATGGGTAGCTTGACAGCCTTGGAAGATGTGATTAATATCTTCATCCCGTTAGTTGTAGAAGGTACATCAAGGGTTGATATTGATTCCCATTTTTACCAGGGTGGCATTACAAGGGAGCCTATTATGCTGAAGCTTCCAAAGAAAGAACTTAATTTTGTTAGGAATAAGAGTATCCCAAATCCAGTTGAAGCTTCTATTGATAAAAGTCACAGGAGTGTTGCTCCTTTCAGCAATGAAGTTGTAGGCACTCTTGCTAGTGAATTTTCCATTCCCAATGAGCCTCCAGATAAGGAAGTCATCTTCAACTATCTTGTTGTGGAACAAAGAGTTGGTGATAGTCTAGGTGGTGTCAGGAGGGAGGACAAAGAAGAGGTTGTTTAGGTTCCAAGAATTGCTGTTCCAGAAGGCTGAGAGGTTTTGTTGGCCATACCAGCAGGAATAGGGCCCTGGATAATCAGCCTGAGATGGGGATAGTTTGGGATCCATCTTTCTTCCCAGAAATTAACTCTGTCTCCTTTGTGGACAATTCATTGGGTGGCATCTTTACAAGAGTTTGAGCCCCTCTGGATAGCTTTCCAAGTTCTAGTGGTGGTGCATCAACTTTGGTTGGATGAGTTGCAATTGTTCCTAATCAGGAACTTAGCCCAGAGGGAGTTGGGGTTGTTGGTCATTCTCCAAGCTAAGCTGGCTAACATGGTATCATTTTTTATTTCAGCCTTCTGAATGCCTAGCCCTCCCTTACTCTTTGGCTTGGTGATGGTGTCCCATCCAACCATATGGAGTTTTCTCTTAGTGAGGGTAGTTCCTCAGATGAAGTTTCTCTGGAACCTATTGAGAAGTTTCAGGATGGAGTCTCCGAGCCTAATGAACTGCATGACAGGATTGAGAATGCTACTAAGAGAGGCCTTAGCCAGAGTGGTTCTCCCTGCCATGTTGAGGAACTCAGTCTTCCAGCCAGCAAGCTTGGAGTTCATATTGTCAACAATGAATTGGAAGTTTCCATTAGTAGGTCTTTTTTGCATAATAGGAAACCCCAGATATTTTCCCAAGCTGGTCTTAGCTTGGATAAAGTGAATTTAGGCTAAATTTTCCTTCTCCTCAGTTTTACAGTTATTGGAGAAAATGACCTTGGACTTAGTCTTATTGACCCTCTGTCCAGAATAGTGGCTGAAGGTGTTGAGGGTGTTAATGATGGAGTGGCAGTTCTTTTGATCATCTTTGGCAAAAAGGGTGAGGTTATCTGCAAAGAAGAGATGGGATATCTTTGGCCCTCCTCTACTGATAGAGATAGGGTTCCAATTCAAAGTGTCCACTTCATGGTCTATCATCCTAGATAGGAGTTCCATACAAATGATGAAGATGTAGGGGGAGATAGGGTCCCCCTATCTAATACCTCTGGAGGGGAGAAAGAGGTGGTTTTGATACCATTAACCAGGATAGCAATGAAGGAGGCGGAAATGCAAGACATTATGAGTTGGATGAGATTCCATGGGAAGTTGAAAAAGAAAAGGGCTTTCTTAATAAAGGACCATTCAATTCCATCAAAAGCCTTCTCTAAGTCAATTTTGAGGATCATGTTGGCACCTTTTCCTTTCATTTTGGAGAAGTGATTAATGTACTCTTGGACAATGATATCATTATCAACTGCTCTTTTATTTTGAAGGAATTTAGCTTGAGAGTGGACATTGATAGAAGGAAGTAAGGGCTTAATTCTATTAGCAATAATCTTGGTGATGATCTTGTATTGGGTATTGCACAACCCAATAGGTCTAAAGTTCTTCAGGTTGGTGGCATTCTGGCATTTGGGAATTAGGCAGAGGTAGGTAGAGTTTACTTTTTCTTACATGGAGTAAGTGGAGAATGTTTTCTTGCAGAAGTTGACCAGAGGGGGGGCCATGATGTTCCAATACTTTTGGTACATCATTAGATGGATGCCATCAGGGCCAGGGGATTTTGTAGGCTTGAAGAAAAACATAGCCTTATGGATTTCTAGGTCAGAGGGGATGGAAACAAGGGAGTCATGGAAAACACTGTCAATGGACCCATAAGAGGAGGGCTTAGACAAGAAAGTGGGGGTGGAGGAGACATGCTCAGAGGTATAGAGGTTTTTGTAGAAGAGGTGGAAGGCTTCAAAAATGTCCTTATTATCATAGATCCAATTCCTAGAGTTATCCCTAAGGGCTTTGATTCTATTCCTCCTTCTTCTGTTAAGGGTGGATGTATGAAAGAATCTAGTATTGGAATCCCCTTCAGTAATCCAATAGATTCTGGATTTGAGTTTCTAGAATTCACTTTCCTGCCTAAGGATCTCACTAAATTCTCTGGAAAGCTGGTCCTCTAGGTTATGAAGGAAGGAGCTCGTGGGGTAGTGGATGGACTTATGGATACCAGTTATCCTAGCAAGAAGCTTCTTTTTTTTTGGAAGATGTTTCCAAAGACCTCTCTATTCCAGGTCCTAGCTCTAGACTCAAACTCAGAGGTAGCATGAGTGATATCAGGGGTGGTTTCGAATGAATCCTTAATAAGGTTAAGGAATCCATGGTGGGAGCACTACATAGTCTCTACCCTAAAGGGTTTTTCAGCAATATGAATCCTAGAGGTCAGATCTACCTTAAGAGGGCAATGGTCAGAGTGGGTTCTACAGAGGTGAGTAACAGAGGCCTCAGGAAACAAGTGGATCCAAGCCTCATTATCTAGGCACCTGTCTAGCCTTTCCAGGATAAGATTGTTTATGTTCCTATATCTCTTGTTAGTCCAGGTGTATTTACTCACTTTAAACCCCAGGTCTATAAGCTTACAAGTATTAATGCAGTTCAAGAAGTGAGAGGCTCTATTATTATTTAGGGAATCGCCCCCAAACTTATTAGAGGCTTTAAGAATTTCATTAAAATCACCCCCAACCAACCAACCTTTATCATTCTCATTATCTACTATGTTAGCAATGGTGATCAGTTGGTCCCAAAGGTTCCTTCTATTATCAAAGCTATTGCTAGCATAAATAGTGCTAAAAAACCAAGAGGAAGGAGGGTTGCTTACCTTAACAGTGACATGGATGCCTTGAGGAGAGATGACAATGTCATTGATGGTAACAGAGTCCTCATGCTACCTAAGCACAATACCTCCAGAGTTCCCAACAACACTAGATTGGAGGTGCTTATAGAATACCAACTCCTCAGTAAGCTTCTTGTGGTCAAACATTCTTGTTTCCAAGAGAGCGACAATAGTGGGTCTATGGATACCCATCATAGAGGTACAGTGGCATCTAAACTCGGCACTATTAGCCCCTCTAGCATTCTATATTATGATGTTCATCATCATTTCCTTGGGTTGGTTCAGGGGTTCTCTCACAGTCTTCTTTCCCTTGCCCTTTGGGTTGGATGACATTGGACCTTCTGGCTGCTTCCTCTTCTTGACAAGAGTCTTTAGGATAGTCTGGAAGAAGCCCCATATGGTAAGTCTTGGAAGTCTGATGTCTATTTCAAACTTGGTTAGGCTGTGGGGACATAGCACGATGGCTGACTCGCTTACTAGTTCTTTGAACTTGAGGTCCACAGTTCCTTCCAAGACCATGTCATTGGTCTTTGGTACTTGCATGGAGGCTAGAATGGCTTCTAGTTCCCTGGTGTCCTCCTTCAGCATTCGTAGAGTTTTTTCTCTTTCCATCATTTCCATAGCTGGGGAGGAATGAGGTTTGTGGTGGTTGGGAATGGGCTGGGGGTACTGGGTTTCCCCCATTCCCTTTCACAAAAGCTGGTCCCTTCTCTATCAGGCCCGGGATAACTGGTGGGAAGAAAGGGAGGCTTTGGCTTACTAGATTTAGAGTTTGGGAGAGGACCTCTGGGGTCAGGATTTCCTCCAAGTTTTGGCTGATCACCTTCATTTGGGTAGTCATCCAAATGTTTTGTCCAAAGTTTGCTAGTCCTTGATTCATCCCCTCCATGATCACTTGAGCAAGGTATGACGGGTCTTGTACTAGCAATGTTACTGGTTTCCCTTCCACTTCCAGCTTGAAGATTATTCCTTGGTTCTGAATCCCCATTTCCAACCACGATGTTGGAGTGTGATTCTGAGCTAGGGGGCAATGGAGAAAATGAGAGGGACTTTGAGGGTGGGGATTTATGATGGGCTTCCCATTGGGATAGTTGTTTGTTAACTTATGAGTGGAGTTGAGTTGGGGTGTGGAGCTAATATTCAAATTATAGGGGGTGGAGGTAGTACTGACTGGAGCAATTAATTCTGGCATCATGAACATGACACTATTAGTCATGTCAACTGTTCCAAGGTCACTATGCCGATTGACAGGAGTCGGCAACTCCCTAAGAGAGTTGGATGATGTTTGGTTCCTAAAGGGAGAGTGAGTCTTGAGAGGAGAGAGAGTGTAATGATTATTGATAGCGTCTAATCCCATCGTGTCATTTGACTTTCCTAGAGGGGCTGTCAAGGCATCTGTTTTGTGCATATTTCTTAGAGATGCCTTCGGGATGGGTCAAGTTAGAATTTGGGCCTCTGAAGTCTTGTCCCATACTCGAGTAGGTTTTTTTTTTGAGCCCAATGCCAACTGGGTAATTATTCATATTTTTGGGATTTTTGGGCCCAGTATACGTGGATCCAGTCCCTTTGTGGCCCGATGTAGATGCTATCGCATCAACTTTGCCATCTCTGGTGTCTCCACCGCTGCTTCCGCCACTATCCCCGATGGTTCCCTTATGGGATCCATTGGGGAGCTTGTTGTCAACAAAGTTTCCAGTTTCAAGGAACTTACTTGTGTTGGCATCAAATATTTTGACTTTTAGGTTGGGGTTCGGACTAGTAGTACCTTGAGTTATCTCCTTGTTTTTTTTGACTAGTAGTACCTTGTGTTGTCCTCTTTTTGTTCAAACTTGGAGTTTTCTTCTTCTTTGGGAAACTCACCGTCGTCCACTCGTTGACCTCCTTAGCAGTTATTTTTCCCTCAGGTGTAGTAGGTGAGGCTGCCTTAATAATTTGGTGAGTCCAGTGGATCAGAGTACGGCCCAATTTACCGCATCCCTTACATACAATCCCTTCCCCTTCATAGCATATTGGTTGTTTGTGGCAGCCAATAGTAATGGTATTTCGTACGAGTGTATCTAGAGGAATCTGAATACAGATTCGAGCATACCTCCCTCTTAGAGTGGAGGATATTTTCAGTAGAACTCCGATTTTCCTCCTGATTTTTTCAAGAATAGATCTATCATAGAATTCAGTTGGGAGTTGTGGGAGTCGAAGCCAAATTGCTGTAGATTGGATTTGAGATTCCTTGGGTACAAAACTGGGTTCCCACTTCCTAACAGTCAGGAATTGTCCCGCTACAAACCACGGCCCATTTTGTAGGGCCTTCCTTTGATTTTCCTCTGAAATGAATTTAACTGTGTAGAAATCGAGACCCAGATCTATGAGGACTAGCTTCTCGGTAGGTTGCCAGAGGCTTTCCAGTTTCATTTTGAGGTATTAGTGGTTGAATCTTCTGCCGGAGATTTTGATGATGACTGAGAATTTCCATGGAGTGTATAGGCGCAGTTTCTCCTCCATGGATAGTGAAATGAGGTCATCCTCAGAGGTCTGGGGTATTGGTTCTTCAGTTAAGAGGGTTGAGTAGTCCTTTGATGTGTGGAGATTTTACCCTAAGACCACATCACTGTATGTTAATTTGGCATGATCTTCATCCATTTGGCATGATTCTGAGTCAGGGGGATCTGGTGGGATCGCATTGAAGGGATCTTTGTCCGAGATTGGAGGGCGGGTCATACCTTGTTGAGAATTGTTGGGGGATATTTTAGAGAGAGGGTGGTCTTTCTCTCTCTAAGGGTAAGAACTTCCCATTACCACTCCTTTTTTATAGCAAAAACATTAAATATTGTTTACATTTATTTTTTAAACTTAAAAGTAAATTTTAATAAACACGTTTATCACCTTTTTTCGTTTTCCTTAACTTTTAAGTATGTTTACTTCTTTATAATTAGCAAATAAGTTAAAAATTTTAAAATCTTTAAAATTGAATTTTGAACAATCATCAAATTTTTATTTTTTTTAAAAAGATCTAAAAAAGAAAAAAAATTAAAAATCAATTGTTTGATTGTGACTTGGGGGTGCTCCTAAATATTTTCTCCATTTTATCTCATGTCAAGTATCAAGTGTAAGCACTAAAATAATTAAGTGTAAGCACTAAAAGAATTAAATTTTTAACTACAAAATAAAAAATAAAAAACAAAAAACTCACAAGAAATGGTTATTACTAAACTTCCTCTGCCCACGTTTAACAAAAAATAATAATCAGAAATTTCTTTTATTATTAAAAAAATATAGAGTAGTTACTTTGAAATTTAAATTTAAATTCAAAATATATGTAACTAAGAAAATTCCTAAATTCCTATTAACCTAAACTAACCCACATCTTCTTAGAAAATAACTACAATGTGGCAATTGGCAAATAAATGATTTTGATTGGAAGTGGTTATTTTTTTGAATTTGAATTTAAAGTGATTATTTAAAACTGCTCATGTATTTTATCTCTGCATATTTATAAATAAATTTAATCTAATGAAAATGAAAAAAATTAATGAATCTTCTTACTTTGTTATATGTATTTTCTGAATTATTTTCGTTCTTTATATTTTTATCTTCATTTTCTTTTGAGATGTGTAGGTTATTAAATCTCTATCTGAAGAAACTTGGGTATAGCCTCAATATAGCCTCAAAGAAAGAAGTGAATGTACAAGTGGAAGAAAAAGAAGAAGAATCCTATCTTCAAAGTGGCTGGAGAATGAAAATAATGAAAGGTAAAATAGATATAGCATTAACAAAAAATAAAAGTGATAGTTGTTTGATATTAGAAGAGAGACTTTTTTCTTCTTCACCGTATTGATAAGACAAAAAATATTTTTTGTTTGATTCAGAACTAAATGAAAATATTAAGTTATATATTAAGATTTTATTATTTTGATTTTCAAATAATAAAAATGATATTAATTTATATTTTTGTTCTTTTCTTAATTTAAAGTTGAGATCTTTGTATAGTTAAAGGATAGAGATACATCTAAAACTGTAATGACCGGGTCCGTCGTTATGGGTAAACCATTCGTACCAATTTTTAGAGTTAGAAAACTCTGATTTTTTTAATGACCCTAGGGTGGATCAGGGGCTGAGCAACACCCCCAGACCTTAACATAAATAAAAACAAAGCAAAAAATACAAAGAGGAGGACATAAACCTAACCTTCGATCCTATGGTGGTTCATAAGTCGGCTAGCCTACTAAGGTCGGCCAACTCATCCCCAATACTAGAAAGGAAACCTAGAAACTATGCACCTACGAGAGAACTTCTCTCAACACAAAGTATCTAGGAAAACAATAAATAAGGGAGACTCTCCCCTTACAAAGTAAGAAGAAAATCAAAATAAACTAAGACTTTCTTCAAAAAAGCTATAACTAAAAAAGAAATAGCCTAGCCGAAGAAAATTTAGTAACACCAAAAGAATACAAGTGATCACCTGTACGAATAGTAAATAATAAAGAAGCTCAAGGTGGTTGCTTTATCCTTTTCAACTTCCTCCTTCTAAAGTTTGGTATTCCGAGCTTGTCAAGTTTGAAGTAGCCCCTTGCTTCCTCCGGTAAGTGATCATGAGTGTAGAAATGTAGCCGAGTGTCCAACTGATGACTATGTTTCGAAAGCTTGTCCACCATATAATTTGCTTCCCTGTAGGTATGATTGCATTGAAAAATCTCAAGCATGTTGGTTAAGTTTAGAAGAGTTTCCAGATACTCTTGGATATTCCATGGAGGTTTACTAGTATGATTGAGCCATTTAGTGAGCAACTCCGAGTCAACCTCAAGTATTACATTGCTATAACTATG
Source organism: Jaltomata sinuosa (assembly GCA_003996215.1). Lineage (NCBI taxonomy): Eukaryota > Viridiplantae > Streptophyta > Magnoliopsida > Solanales > Solanaceae > Jaltomata > Jaltomata sinuosa. The sequence goes on from QJPP01007351.1 coordinate 124,771, forward strand.
TTGAATGCACCAAGTGAGACTATAGATAGCCGCTTGGATCTCCGCTTGGTTGTTGGTACCAATTCCCAGTGGTGTAGCAAATGCAAAAATAAAATTGCCTTGGTGATCTCTAACTATGCCACCAACTCCAATGCTGCCCGGATTATCAATAACACTCCAATCCCTATTAAGTTTAACGATAGTAGACGTGGATTTATTCCAACAGACTCTAACCACACTAGTATCATGTTTACAATTTTCCACTAGTAAAGCTAAATCTACCCAGTGAGCAGGCCATTTAATATAAGGGAAGGCAACATTGAGAAGGTTGGTGATGTCTTTAATAATGGAGAACTTAACTCTAGCCGGATTGGATTGCTTCCCTCCATACTTACTTGCACATCTATTCTTCCATAGATTCCAACAAATAAAGATTGGAATAGCATGAAGAACAAGCTTGTGAATTTCATTGTTATGTTTGGAGATCCACCACCTCATAAGAAGGTTCCTTAACGGAGTATGAGAAAAATAAATACCCAAAGAATCTGAGAAACCTTTCCAGATATGCCTAGCAAAATGACCATCTACAAAAATGTGCTTGATAGTGTCTGGACCAGGTCTGTAGCAGCATGAGCAATCAACGGGTTCATATCCAAAAAATGTAATTTTCTCGTTTGTTGGCAGCTTGGCTCTAAGAGCTCTCCACAAGAGAAACGAGACTTTAAATGGAATATGCTTGTGCCAAGTGAGCATATTGGTCATAGTCTTGTTTTTCTTTTGTCTCACTATCTCCCATGCCGAAGAACAAGTAAACAGTCCATTAGCATTAGGTTTCCAAATAGTTTGATTCGGAACCACTTCCTGTAATTGTAAATGAGTGTTGAGAATCATGGGGGTTACTTGAGGAGGCACAATCTGTCTCACTAGCTCTTCATTCCAATGGCCATTAGTTAAGAGCTCCAAGATCTTGATGCTATTGGGTCTAGAATTGTCTCTTTTGTAGCTAGCAATAGAACCCACTTCCAACCAGTCATCCCACCAGAAGCAACATGAACCAGAGTGAATAATCCACTTGATGTGTGTTTGAGCAAATAACCTGTTCTTCGTCATGTGTTTCCACGTAAGGGATTGTCCAGTGTCCCATTTCTTAGCAATTGGGTTGGCTCTTTGACAATATTTAGCTTTAAGAAATTGCCCCAAAGAGTATTTTTGGTTCTGAATGTCCACCATTGCTTGTATTAGAAAGAAAGACAAATATCATGTAATGATCTTACTTCTATACCCCCTTCATCATAAGGAAAGCTTAGAGTTTCCCAAGAAGCCCAGTGATACTTTCTTTTCTCTTTATCCCAACCCCAAAAGAAGTCAGCAGTAAGACATTTGATTTGCTTGAGAGTAGTCTTGGTAGGTGATATAGCCAAGAGAATATGAATTGGGATGGATTGAAGCACAATTTTAACAAGAGTAGCTATTTCCCCAAAGCTAAGAATCTTAGTTTGGCAACCTTTGATTCTAGCCGCCACCTTGGAGACCATATCTGAAAAATATATCACTCTTGGGCATCCAATGTACAGTGGAAAACCTAAATAAGTGATAGGACTATCTTTATGAGAGAAGCCAGTGGTGACTTTAATAGTATCAATAATATCTTGTGGAGTGTCGGAAGGAATCATGAAATGACTTTTGTCCTGGTTAATAAGCTGGCCGGAGGCATTCTTATAAGTAGATAGAACACCCATAATAAGCTTCAGGGAACTTTCCTTAACCGAGGATAATATAATCACATCATCTGCAAAGCTCAGATGATTAATTTGAGGCCCATTCTTCTTCATATAGAAACCTTCGCACAAGTGGTAATTGTGGAGGTTTTTAAGCATCCTAGAAAGCATTTCAGCACCTAGAATGAGGAGAGCCAGGAAAAGTGGGTCACCTTGCTTGAGACCCCTAGTCGAATGAAATAAGCCATGCCTTGAACCATTTATAATGACCGAGTACCAGTTGTTTTCCATGATTCTCCATACCATATCAATGAATATCTCCCTAAATCCCATTCTTCTCAAAATAAGACAAATAAAGGACCAGGAAACTTTATCATGCGCTTTTGTCATGTCAAGCTTGATGACAACATTGTCACCCTTATTTGGTTTCTTAATGTTGTGAGTAATTTCATGGGAAAGCATAATGTTTTCCAAGATGCTTTTACCTTTAACAAATCCCGACTGGTTGTCCGAGATAAGTAGAGGAAGAATAGGGGCAAGTCTTAAACAAAGAAGTTTGGAAATGATTTTGTTGGCCAAGTTGCTAAGACTTATTGGTCTGAAATTTGAGAGCTTATTAGGATGATCTACTTTTGGGAGTAAAACCAAACATGCATGTGAAAAATATTTGGGCATGGTGTGACCACAAAAGAAGGATTAGACAACATCTAGAAGATCTGAGCAAATAATGTCCCAGCAAGTTTGGAAAAATCTACCATTCATTCCATACGGTCCAACCGCATAATTAGGATTCATGGAAAACACAACTTGCTTAATCTCCTCCATTGTAGGCATAGCTTGAAGACTTATGTTCTGTTCACTGGTAACCATTCTGGGGATACAACTAAGAGCCTCTTCATTAATCACTTTCTCTTCCCCGGAAAAAATCTCTTGGAAATGATCACAAGCAGCAGTAGCAATAACATCATCACCTTAAATATATTCACCCTGATCATACAAATCTTATGGATAAAGAGCCTTCTTCTTTTACCTCTCATTAAAGCATGGAAGTATTTGGAATTGGCATCTCCCTCCTTGAACCATTGAAGCTGGGCTTTTTGCTTAAGAATAGCCTCCTCCAATTTCATGTATCTTATATAATCAGCATTCACCCAATTGAGCTTGGTTCTATTCTCATCAGTGTTGTTGTTGATCATCTCTTCTTCAGCAATTCTGACCCTTTCCTCATACTTTTTTATAGTAGCATATATATCTCCATATTTAGCTTTGGACCAATTGCTAAGGGTAGAAGATACTCATTTCATTTTCATGTGAAATCTCCACATAGGATTGCCTTCAATATCTTTGTTCCAGCAGGTTCTAACAGTCTCCATAAAGCTCTGATTATCAACCCAACAGTTAAGAAATTTGAAGTACTTAGTGGGATTCTCATGATTCACAGTAATCTCCAGAAGTAATGGGCAATGGTCTGACCCAACAGTAGGAAGGTGAGTAATAGAAGTGTGAGGCATGATTTCCAACCATTTGTCATTGACCATAGCTCTGTCTAATCTTTTCTAGATTCTAGAGTTTAAGGATCGCAAATTGCACCAGGTGAATTTCTGACCATGGTAACCAAGATCAGTAAGACCACATGCTTCAATAACCCCTATAAACTCAAAGCTCTTGTTCATGTTGTAAGGAAGACCTCCCAGCTTTTCCTTCGGATCAATAATAACATTAAAATCCTCTATAGTGCACCAAGGTTTATCGGTGTTAGCATAATGTAGAAGTCTATCCCAGAGAGGTCTTCTCAAATGATCTTTGCACATAGCAAAGATGAAGGTGTTGATGAAGGTAGTAGGATGTTCTATATGCTTGATTTCACAAGTAATCTGTTGATCATCAACTTCTAAAACATTGCAGTCAATATCTTTAGTCCAAAAAATCTAGATTTTTCCATTAGCATTACATGTAGCATTATCCATGGCAAGTTGCACTCTGCTGATGTTGAGCTGAGACTTTTCAGAAAAAGGTTCAAGGATGGCTATCAAAGATAGCCTATGAATATGTTTGAGGTACTGAATTCTTTCCATAGCTCCCTGGTATTAATACCCCTTACATTCCAATGATTGTACTAATCACTGGAAACTCATGATTTGAGATCTGGTGTGAGGTCGGCCAATGCTGGAAGATGTACTAGAAGTAGCTTGCTTGTTGAAGTGAACCTTCTGTTGTTGAACCCTAGTGTAACGACCTGTTCCGTCATTACTGAAAATATCTGCGATCAAGGCAGGTGCCTCTCATTCGCAATAAGAGTTAGGATTAATTCTTTATTATGGGAGTACATTTGGTATGTACTAAGGTCATAGAATACTCTTAGCACAAAGTTAAGTCTAAAGCTTCCTTACCGATTTAGTTTCAGGCTAAGTTCAAACAAGGGTCAACTTCAAACGTGCTTTCCTCCTAGAATAAAAGCATTTAGGGGTCTCAATACCTACCAAATTAAAGATATCTGAGTCCTCTTTCCAACGCCACCAACCGTTCATCAATCCTCTTCCCGAGTAAAAAGTTATGACTATTTTACTGAAGACTGTCCGTACTAAAAAATTTGGTCCTCTGTAGCGGGATTTAGGTCGCTATAAACCGCCGTAGTGGTTGGCCGTCCGCTATAGCGGAATGACAGAACCAGAAAGCCTAGAAAAGGGTTTTATAATCTCATTCTCCCTTCTTTAATCAAAAACAGACAAGGGTTGCTCCAAAAACCCTCCTAGGCTGCTTCAAAGCTTGGGAGCCATGGGGAGGAGGGATTCTGGCTAAAGGGACACAAAACCATGGATTCAGACCTGTAGAATCTATAGGGAATGCCTTCACAGAGCTAGAAAGGGCATGGAACAGCTGCTCGGTATCCTGGTAAGCTAGGTTTTTCGTTGAGTAGACATTGACCTGTTTTCATTTCATACTATTGTGTAGATTGACGGGAGAATTCATATTATAGGCCTTTGGACACAGAGTATGGAGGATTATTGTATTGGTTTGGCTATTGATTGAATAGGGAATGATAGGGTCGGGGCGACATGTTCATTCGGGTATAATTTTTTTACTTGTTAGATTGTGTGGGATGCTAGACTCCAGGAAATTAGATTGTTGGTAAGGTTTGGGAAATCAAAAAGGCTATGGTTAATTAGATGACTAGTTTTAAGGGAGTTTCGGGGATGATTCTAGTATAAAGGAAGTAGAGTAAACTAGAATGATTAAAGTACCAATGTTGGGGGATGTCTCTCTCATGTTGTATTTATCTTAAGAAAAGGGCCCGAAATTGATGTATCTGTGAATATGTGCCAAAAAGGGATAAGTCGGGGATTAGTCCCCGGGTGGGCCTAATTATACGTTACAATTGTATTTGATGATGGCCCCATGAGTGGACCTGGTTAAATTATTGAAATTGTTTCTATTGCATATTGGCCTGTGAAAGGCCGGGTAGTTGAACTTAAGTGTGGGATTGGTCTAAGTGTGTACCGGGATGACATGTTGAACATTTAGGGATATTTATTAATTCTTGTATGCATTGTAAGTGTTGTGTACTGTTGACTAAGTATTTTTATGGTTTGCATTGCTTAGGGAAGGATTTAGGGAGGTCCAAAAGTCCTGTTTACAGTCTATGAAATGAACTAGGTGTTATTGCTTGTTGGTTTACAAGTGTTGATTATTCATTGTTCATGACTGTAGATTTGTATGACATTTGGTTGGCTTGGGTACCACGCTTGGTACAGGTTACTTATTGGTTGGCTCGGGTACCACGCCTGGTACAAGTTACATTCGATTGGCTTGGGTACCACACTTGGTATAGGTTACTAATTGGTTGGCTCGGGTACCACACCTAGTACAGGTTACTATTTGGTTGGCTCGGGTACCACGCCTGGTACAAGTTACTAATTGGTTGGCTTGGGTACCAAGCCTGGTACATGTTACTATTTGGTTGGCTCGGGTACCACGCCTAGTACAGGTTACTATTTGGTTGGCTTGGATACCACGCCTGGTACAGGTTACTATTTGGTTGGCTCGGGTACCACGCCTGGTACGAGTTTACTTTATTGTATTACTGCATTTTTAATAATGGTTCCCTGAGTGGACCGAATTGTGTTTATGAATTCTGATTGTGCATATGGTCCTTGAGAGGCTGTTTTTATCATTGTATTGATTCATAAGTTTGGTCTTGGTGTAGACCGGGTTGCATGTTAACACTTAGGTGTTGTTTAGAGGGGATCCTAGGGCGGGTCTGGGCTATATAGAAAAGGGTAAATGTCAAGTTTACTATATGTTGTACTGCTTTACTCAGTGTGGGTGTACTATTTATTCTTTGAACGTTGGGTTCCTGAGAGGGCCGAGATTTATTATTATTTTGTGCATAGTTGGTCCTTGAAGGGCCGGGTTAGTATGCTTGAGTGACAAGGTGGTTCTTCTGTGAAACAGGGTCGCATGTTATTGGTGTAGGTGATGGCCTAGGGATTCTTATTTGGTCCGGGTTATGTAAAAAAGTTATATGTTGTTGTCACTAAGAATTGTCTAGGTCGGTTAGACTTATTATGTGCGGTTGATAAGCTAAGCATGAGAGTTATCGTCTGGTTATGATGTTTGTTGTTGTTACTTGTTGAGTATGGACCTGGGGGTCATTAGGGGCAGTTTTGTACTAGTAGGTGATGGTAGGACGGGTGTGGTCTACGTCACCAAGTAGTAGGGTTTACTCTGGGTTGTTGAGTCATAGCGGTTGACTTGGGTAAGAAAATGGTAGTCCGGGTATGGGCATAGATGTTGGCAATGGTAAGTGTGACTTGGGAAGTCTAGGTGATAAATGTGACTTGGGAAGTCTAAGGGTTAATTTGCTTGGGAAGTCTAGGTGTCAAGGTGACTTGGGAAGTCTAGGTGACAAGGTGACTTGGGAAGTCTAAGGGATAAGAAGGTTAGTCCCAAAGTGGGTTTTGATAATGGTGGATGTTAACGGGTGGAAGTACTTGACTTATGTATTTACCTTGATTTGTTATATAATGGTAGGAGTGGATTCGAGTCGACCGATGATGCCTACCAGTACGTGTGTTTGTACTGATTCTACTCTTGGTATACCTTTTTGGGTATAGTCTGGTTGCAAGGTTAGTGATGTTTCACAGGTTCAGGATTGCGGTGATCTTCCAACAACTCCTACTTTTGCTTCTATGGTGGAAGTTGAGTCTTCTTTATTTTTGTATCACCTTGTAGTAGCTCTTGTACCGGCTTAGACTAGGTTCTAAGGAGGGCTGTCTCATATTGTAAATATTTTTTCGCAAGTTCTTTAAGTCATTTATTTTCTGAAAATTTTGTAAAGGAAGTTCCATGTATTAAAAAGGGTTTTATTTCATGATTTATTTCTTTTTTTGCATTACTTGTTGGTTTGGGTGGTAAGGGTTCTCCCATCTAGGTGGATTAGAGTAGGTGCCCGTATGGACCGGTAGTTGAGTCGTGACAAATGGTATCAGAGCCCAGGTTACCAGTCTCCCAGTACAAGAGCAAATTATCGAATAGAGTCCTACAGATTAGTATGTTGACGTCCACATCTAATCCTAGGAAGCTATGAAACATTCTAGGAAACACTTCTTTTCTTTCATTCCTTTTCGTGCGGTTTCGTTACTTGCTTGTATGGGTTGAGTCCAATTGGTATCTCTCGATTCCAATTGGTATCTCAATAAGGTGAAGGATGTCATTGGACTCCGGGTACGACAAACAAGCAAGAAGGATTGGAATCGGGAAGGTTCCAATTGGTATTTGGACGGGGAGGCTAGGTAAAGGTATGGATGGATAGGCTAATGGTCATCCATGAGGCAAATAAAAATTAATGAAACTGATTTGATTGACTGTTAAGCTTGAGACTTGAGATTGTGCTTATGTGTATTGATGTTGTTTGAATGACTGCAAATGTGTGGTGTGCAATTATTTGATTTGCTGTGAATGTTTTGGTCCGGGATGAGTCATAACTTGAATTGGTGTGCTTTGGTTGGTAATTACTTTGTATGTGTACTTAGATTGGTCAGTAAAGTGGTGTTACATTTCAGAAACGGGCTTGCCATTGGTAAAAATGGTAAGGGGACAAGGCTTACGACTATAGGGAAACTCCAATTTCAGGACAGTTGGGATTGGTTAGGAACCATGGGGGAAAGGGCTATCATTTCATGATGGCAGAAAATGCGGTAAGGAATTTTTTATGGTAACTCATGATTGTAACTTAAGGAAAATTTATTTCCAGTTTGAAAGTTGTGATTGTTTTAAATGATAAATTGCGATATGCCTTAAATTGGAATTGTTTGCATTACATTCGGGTATAGGCTTACCATTTATATAGATGGTAAGGGAACAAAAAGGGATTGTGGACTGTAGGGAAGCTCCGGTTTCAGGACAGTCGGGACTTGGTTGAGAACCAAGGGAACTAGGGGGTTGTTTGTGCTTGATAGCGGAAGTGTGTTGTTAAGAATAATTGCTTGCATAATCCTCTTGTTGATTTGTGATAACTGATGCTAAGTTTCAGTCTGTGTAGTGCCAGGAATGGTCTTGAGGGTTGTTTAAAACCATGGCAGGATTAACGGGATTAAACAATGTTAACAGGGAAGGGAAATGAGAGAATTTTTCAGAGAATGGTAAATTTTTTGGGCTACTACTTTTGGGGGTTTTCATAGCAATGTGCAAGTTGCTATAGCGGGATGGGCAGGGCATAATCCCTGTCCTATTTTCCCCCTGTTTTGTCTTTCATTTCCGGGCCATTTTAAATCACTATTTGAGTTACGAGCTATTGCAGGTATTATTTAGCATCTATGCGCAATAAGAGGAAAGGGTAGATACGATAACCCCGAGTATTGGTGAGATTTTGATTTACCACTGGTGGGAATAGTCACCTATGTAGAATTTGGCAAAATAATCCGTAATTGACAGAGTAGTGTTGGACTTTGCTCATAGGCTTATGTCATGAGAGTGATTTGGCTAGTTTATTATGGATGATCCTTAGTGGTGGGGTCAGTTGAGGGAGTGGGGTTATTTAATGGAGTCTAGAACATTGTTATCCCTTTGGTCGGTTATGATAATACCGGTATTACTGCTCATTGAGTGGTGAGGGTGTTCTCGCCATAGCATTGGTTAGGGTGTAAGTGCCCGGGTAGAAATTCCCCTAAGACGAGAGTTGATGAAAACCTCAAGCTAGGATGAGTTCCAATGAAATTTTTGCTGTTGCGTGGGTTAGAGACACGTGGTGTCTCGAGGCATAGTGTTGAAAGGGTAAGATGATACTATGATATGTGAGGGGCTTAGTAACCGAAGGAAGCATCTGGGATGGAGTTCGGGTTAGAAAACTTCTGGTTGAGGAGTTAGAAATCTCGGGTTAGGCTAGTCTCGGATGAATTCTGAGCAAGGTAAGGTGTAGAGAAATCCGGGTGCGGATTGGGTGTTATATCTTGGGTCGAGCTAGTTTTTCCATTAACCAAGACCTTAAGGAGTCCGGGGGACTTTTCAGAATCAAATTTGGGTAGATAGAACTCTCGGTATGTGGTTTGACGTGAAGGGGTTATTCCGGAACGTCAGGAAATTAAGTGTGTTGTAAAATGAGAAATTTTGGGGAAATTTATGACTTTCTGTCCCACGTCAACTGCCATAGCGGTTGGCACATCGCTATTGCGACCTCCGCTATAGTGGAGAAACTACCGCTATAGCGGAACTCAACAACAGTCAGCACCATAGCATGGGAATTAAGTTTTGGTCCGTTATGTTTGAAATTTTGAAATTTTTCACTCTAATGTTTCAACGAGGCCCCGAATTTCTTGGGAACTCGAGGAGGAGTAAATTAACTAGTCTCGTACAGCTCGAAGGAAGAAATTCCTTGACAGAGCAGAATCAAATTAAATTTTGATTGAGCTGGGGTACACTCGGGGGATTTGAGTGTTCGATGGTTCGCGTAAGGCTATTCTATGATGTCATAGTAGAGCGTTAAGGTTCTAAGGGCTGGTTCATTCTTTTCCTTCTGCCTTAGAAATCGTTCGGGGATGAACGACGGGTAAATTGGTATCTATTGTAACGACCTGTTTCGTCGTTATTGAAAATATCTGCGATCAAGGCAGGTGCCTCTCATTCATAATAAGAGTTAGGATTAATTCTTTATTATGGGAGTTCATTTGGTATGTACTAAGGTCATAGAATACTCTTAGCACAAAGTTAAGTCTAAAGCTTCCTTACCGATTTAGTTTCGGGCTAAGTTCAAACTAGGGTCAACTTCAAACGTGCTTTCCTCCTAGAATATAAGGAGTTAGGGGTCCCAATACCCACCAAATTAAAGATCTCAGAGTCCTCTTTCCAATGCCACCAACCGTTTGTCAATCCGCTTCCCGAGTAAAAAGTTATCACTATTTTACTGAACACTATCTGTGCTGAAAAATTTGGTCCGTTGTAGCAGGATCTAAGTCGCTATAGCAGAACCGCCGTAGCGGTTGGCCATCCGCTATAGCGGAATGACGGAACTAGAAAGCCCAGAAATTGGTTTTATAATCTCATTCTCCCTTCTTTAGTCAAAAACAGACGAGGGTTGCTCCAAAAACCCTCCTAGGCTGCTCCAAAGCTTGGGAACCATTGGGAGGAGGGATTCCGGCTAAAGGGATGCGAAACCATGAATTCAGGCCTATAGAATCTACAGGTAATGCCTTCACGGAGCCAAAAAGGCATAGAACAACTGCTCGACATCCAGGTAGGCTAGGTTTTTCGTTGAGTAGACTTTGACCTGTTTTCATTTCATACTATTGTGTAGATTGATGGGAGAATTCATGTTATAGGCCTTCGGGCACAGAGTCTGGAGGATTATTGTATTGGTCTGGCTATTGATTGAATAGGGAATGATAGGGTCGGGGCGACATGTTCATTTGGGTGTAATTCTTTTACTTGTTAGATTGTGTGGGATGCTAGACTCCAGAAAATTAGATTGTTGGTACAGTTTGGGAAATCAAAAAGGCATAGTTAATTAGATGACTAGTTTTAAGGGAGTTTCAAGGATGATTCTAGTATAAAGGAAGTAGAGTAAACTAGAACGATTAAAGTACCAATGTTGGGGGATGTCTCTCTCATGTTATATTTGTCTTAAGAAAAGGGTCCAAAATTGATGTATCTGCGAATATGTGCCAAAAAAGGGTAAGTCGGGGATTAGTCCTCGGGTGGGCCTAATTATAAGTTACAATTGTATTTGATGATGGCCCCATGAGTGGACCTGTTTTAATTATTGAAATTGTTTCTATTGCATATTGGCCTGTGAAAAGCCGGGTAGTTGAACTTAAGTGTGGGATCGGTCTAAGTGTGGACCGGGATGACATGTTGAACACTTAGGGATATTTATTGATTCTTGTATGCATTGTAAGTGTTGTATATTGTTGACTAAGTATTTTTGTGGTTTGCATTGCTTAGGGAAGGATTTAGGGAGGTCCAAAAGTCATGTTTTACAGTCTGTGAAATGAACTAGGTGTTATTGCTTGTTGGTTTACAAGTGTTGATTATTCATTGTTCGTGACTGTGGTTTTGTATGACACTCGGTTGGCTCGGGTACCATGCCTAGTACAGGTTACTTATTGGTTGGCTCGAGTACCACGCCTGGTACAGGTTACATTCAGTTGGCTCGGGTACCATGCCTAGTACAGGTTACTAATTGGTTGGCTCAGGTACCACGCCTGGTACAGGTTAGTATTTGGTTGGCTCTGGTACCACTCTTGGTACAGGTTACTAATTGGTTAGCTCGGGAATCACGCCTGGTACAAGTTACTATTTGGTTGGCTCGGGTACCACACCTGGTACAGGTTACTATTTGGTTGGCTCGGGTACCACGCCTGGTACGACTTTACTTTATTTTATTGCTGCATTTTTAATAATGGTTCCCTGAGTGGACCGGATTGTGTTTATGAATTCTGATTATGCATATGGTCCTTGAGAGGTCAGGTTATCATCATATTAATTCATGAGTTTGGTCTTGGTGTAGACTGGGTTGCATGTTTAATACTTAGGTGTTGTTTAGAGGGGATCCTAGGGTGGGTCCGGGATATATAGAAAAGGGTAAATGTCAAGTTTAGTATATGTTGTACTGTTTTACTCAGTGCGGGTCTACTATTTATTCTTTGCACGTTGGGTTCCTGAGAGGGCTGAGATTTATTATTATTTGGTGCATAGTTGGTCCTTGAAGGGTCGGGTTAGTGTGCTTGAGTGACAAGGTGGTTCTTCTGTGAACCGGGGTCGCATGTTATTGGCGTAGGTGATGGCCTAGGGATCCTTATTTGGTCCAAGTTATGTAAAAAGGTTATATGTTGTTGTCACTAAGAATTGTCTAGGTCGGTTAGACTTATTACGTGCGGTTGATAAGCTAAGGATGAGATTTATCGTCTGGTTATGATGTTGGTTGTTGTTACTTATTTATATAAAAAAATTAATAAAATAATAAACAAATAATAAAACCTGTCTTATATACATGGGGGGCCTTGGAAATCGACGGAAATATCTTCATCAACTAATAATTGATATTCGATATAAAATAATCGAACTCAAAATAACACCCGTCTTTTATTATGAGGAGGCCTCAAAAATCTGATGGAAAGATTTTATCATTGGCCAATTAAATTGACATTCGATATAAAATAATCTAACTCAAAATAACATCCATCTTTTATTATAGGTAGGCCTCAAAAATCCGGCGGATTTTTTTTATCATTGGCCAATTTAATTGTTAGCCCCCAACTTAATAAAATGTAAGAGCAAAGGATTAAAAGAATTTAAAATTTCCTAGTAGTGACATCCAAGAGAAAAAGTAATAATAACAGTGGTGTTTCTCTAAAGTAAAACAGTCAGTAACATAGAATAAAATAATAATGACAAAACATGTAGAAGAAAAATATGCAAAAAGAAACAGAGATTATCGGATTGTGCACTCCTCTGACCCAATTTGCATACTATCAATTCATTATCAATTACTAATGCAATATAAAAAGAAAAAATTCCAAACAAACAGAAATAAATAAGTAGCCATGACAAACGTACCTAATTTGTAAAGCAAACATAAAAACAACAAGAATATAAAAGAGAAACAAAGGGAGAAAAATGTGTGTCACTGCCGGAGTTTGGATTTCACTAGTTGCTGATTTGATGGAGCTTGGAGCTCGCTGGTGTTTACTATCGCGTTGTGAGTCTGGTTCAATGGAGAAGAGGACAAAGGATTCCAATTTTGTCGGAGGTGGAGAGTGGTTGTTTAGATCTGGTTTCTGTTTGATTCGAGTTCCATTGTAGATTTGTGGTTGCGTTTGGTGGTTGGTTTTGTTATGGTGGTGTGACTGTGAGGAAAAAAAGATATTGAGGGTGTTATTGGTTATTTGTTTAGTGGTGTTATTGTGGTCAGAAAATAATGGGGTGGGGTTGTGGTTGTTGGTAGCTGCTTCATCGGAGAAACGAAGAGAAGAGGAAGGCTGAAGCGGGGTTGAGGAGAGGAGAGGCGGTGGTGGTTTGGAGGGACCTGTTGTAGGCTGGTGATGTGGACATCATTCGAAGGAGTTTGGGTGGCGGGATAGCAGCGGGGAAAGAGAAACAATGATGGGTTTGTGGGTGGTGGAGAACAATGGTGGAGCTTGGAGCTCGTTTCACTGGAATCCGATAGGGTGGTGGCCGAAAAAGTAAAAGAGGAAGAGTGGTGGACGACCCAACTTGAATTTGATATGTCACTTTGAATGAGGTGACAACCCAATATGTCTTATTGAAAGGTGGACGACCCAATCTTGAATTTGATATGTCATTTAACGGGGTGACAACCCAACATGTCTCATTGAAAGGCGGATGACCAAATTTAAATTTGATGTCACTTTGAACGAGGTGACAACCCAATGTGTCTCATTGAAAGGCGGATGAACTAACTTGAATTTGTGGAGACACCTTGACACTATTTTGGACTGAATACAGTCACCTTGATACCAAATCTGAATAATTAGAGTCACTTTGACACCAAAGATTGAATAGAGTCACCTTGATGCCTATCTGAATAAATGGAGTCACTTTGACACCGAAGATTGAATAGGGTCACCTTGACGTCGGTCTGTATAAATGGAGTCTCTTTGACATCAAGAATTGAGTAGAGTCACCTTGATGCCGGTCTGAATAAATAGAGTCACTTTGACACCAAGAATTGAGTGGAGTCACCTTGACACCGGTCTGGATAAATGGAGTCACTTTGACACCAAAGATTGAATGGAGTCACCTTGATGACGGTTTAAATGTCACATGTCACTTTAAACAGGGTGACTTCCCAACTTCTCATAATCATTTGCACAAAATTTATTATTAGCAAATGTAATATTTCACAATGAAAGAGGTGATGATTTAACATAACATGTCACAAATACAGAAGTGACGATTCAACTCAAAAAATATGTCGTTTTAAATGGGATGACAACCCAATTTTAAAAAATATATCAATTTGTCAATTTGACAAGATAACAATTCAACATGTCAACTTGACAAGTTGACAACAACTTTAACAAGAAAAGGCACTTGCCAAGTATTTAGAAAGGTGGGTGGTCGTCCCAATTTTATTTTGAACAATGAAGCATGTGAAGAGACAATCAAGTCTTGATTGCAGTTGGTTCCAACATTTAGCATTGCATGAAATTTTCTCATTTGCTTCGCACCTAACTGAGATTGACTTCGAGATAATTCTTGTAGTTTCAAGTGGTACCTCAATTATACCTAAGTATCAACAAGATTTGTTCGTCTTTCTTCAAACAAAGGTTTTGAACTATACCTATCCTCGTGTTTTCAAGTGACCTCACTACAAAGAAGGTCCTCATTTGCACACATTTAAAGTATTTTGATTTGAGGATATTTTCAAAGAACACTCACACTCAGAAAAATATTTAATGCATGCAATTGTGATGCCATATGCTTGGCCTTCATGTAAATCTTCACTAATATGAGAACATTTGAAATGAGATCACGTAGGGATTGTATTCGGCTTGTAATGTAGGCTTAGGGACGGGTAGGATATTCATTTGGGATGAAAGTGACTTAATCCTTCCTTGAGCATTGCACTGAATTTGTACTTTTGTTGTGCTTCTAACGTTTGAACTTTTCATTGTCCCTTTCTCTTGTTTTGACTTCTTTTGAATTTATGCTTGTCAGAGTCTTCTCTCCCTTTGTTTGATGCTTTCATTTTTCTTCAACTTCTCCATTATTGTTGGAGTGTTTTTCTTCGTTGTTTCTCCTTGTCTTGACCTTGTGGAGAGTTTTTGACTCCTTTATTTTCTTTTGAAGTCATTTTGTATCCTTGACTTTAAGGGACTTTGCATCTTTTGCCTTTGGCATCTTTAAGCTTGAATCTTCTTCTGTAATTTACACGTCTTTAGTGCGCTCAAGAAGGCCAGGCCAAGAGAGGATAGTGCATGTGATCACTCATAAAGTATAGGCTAAGATGTGGTTGTTCAAAGAAAAGGCTTTCAGACTCAAAGTGGGGACACACTAAGATTAATTTCATTTGGTAGGTTTGAAAGGCACAAGCGGGTCAAAGCAGGCCTATGATCCTTTCCCAAATCTAATGTTACTCAGAATTTTGCCTCAACAAACATTTAGGTCAAGTTCTAAATCAACAGTGCAATGCAATTGAATCTAATCTAAAAGCTCACCACACAATGCCCATGAAACAATGAGGTTGATTTTATTCTTATCTTTGATGCATGCAAGAGAATATTTTCTAGTGTCACAAAAATATGACTAAGAGGTACCAAAAGTATCTATGGTTCACCTGAAGTCAACATTCTCAATCAATTATTTTACACATTTCTAACTGTTTTGGCACCAACCAAGTCAAAGATGTGATTCTAAAAAGAATATTTATTTATTTTTTGAATAAGGGATACCGAACCCAAAAAGGGCTGCCTACGTATCTCACCCCAAGGGATGAAAATCAGGTGTGTATAGTTCATGCAGCTATGTCATAAAATAGTTTATCTTTGAAAGAATGTTAAAAATATGCGCAAAAAATAATGCAAAGAGAAATGAGTGAAAATAGGATAATCATGAAAAAAATAATAAAATAGAGTGTAACAACTCAATTAAAAGCTCTCCTGATTTATCTGTTCGACACTTCATGGAGTTCAACATATGATGTTGCTCTCTTTGTTGTTCTGGTGAAATTTTTGAGGGCCTTCCTCTAATGAGCGGGTTCATCGTTACGGGTAGTCCAATCGTTTCAAGTTTTAGAGTTAGAAAACTCCGGGTTTGGGCGTTTGAAATTCTGGGCTAAGCTAGCCTCGACCATTTTTGGAGTGAGGTAGAATCTAGGGAAATTCAGGTAAGGATTAGTTTATGTGTCTTGCGTTAAGCTATTCATCCATGTAGTCAAGACATAAAGGAGTCCGGGGGACTTTTCGGAATCAAATTTGGGTAAGTAGAACTCCCAGAATCGCGTTTGATGTGAAGGGGTTGTTTTGGGTCATCGGGGGGAAACAAGTGTGTTGTAAAAAATGACCAAAACTGGAGATTTCTTGACATTCTGTCTGTGACGAGCGCAACCATCCGCGGTAGCGGCCTCCGCTATAGTAGTGAAAAATACCGCTATAGCGGTGGTCCAGGCGGTCAACACCGCTTAAGACCGCTATAGAGGGAGTTGTCCGCTATAGCAGGATTGCTATAGCTGAGCGGGGACCGCTATAGCGGGCCGATGGGATTTTAATGCAGAAATATTCCCCAAAATATTTAGTTTTCATAATTTTATTTTGGGAGAAGGTCTAGGCGATTCCAGGCAATTTTCCTCCTTTTCCTTCGATTTTCTTCCCTAAGGTAAGGTTTCTACACTCGAATCTTTGTACTACATTTCCTATACGGTAGAATTGCTAGTAGGAAATTTGGAAAAAGGTTGGAATAACCTAGGAATGGTAGAATCCGAGGAAGGAAGGGGATTCCAAGCATGAATGTTCTTGGGCATTGTTAAAAGTATGTTATCCTGATTATAGGTTGTTAAATTCTCTATTTTTATCCGTAAAAATGATAGAAGTAGGTGAATTAATGGTAGAAAAGCCCAGAAAAAGGGTGGGATGATCATGGGTGGCCTAGGGTTTAGGGATTTGGTATAATCCGGGTATTGTGCAGGCCTTGTGTGTTAATTATATGTACTTGTGTGTTATTTTAGACCAAGAACGAGAAAGGAATCCGGAACACGGAAAAGCTTGGGTTGAATAGAGCTTCGCTCATTTCGAGGTAGGTGATGGCTTATGATTTATATGAATGTTGTATATTCTTGTACTCATATCTAAGTGCTTGTATGAATTACATTGCTTGGGAGTTGTGTAGAATGTCTAAGGTTCTTGCTTTACAGTCTGTGATTGAAGAGTTTTGCTTGTTGGTTTACAAGTTGTTTGATCATCTATTTGACTGTGAGTTGTTGACATTCGGTTGGCTCGGGTACCATGCCTGGTACGGGTATAACAAATGGTTGGCACAGGTACCACGCCTGGTACGGGTATACTAACGGTTGACTCGGGTACCACGCCTGTTACGGGTTTACTTTTGTTGCATCATTGCATTTTTATCATTGTGTTGCATTGATTGATATTGGTTCCGTGAGTGAACCAGGCTGATTTTTGAAATGTGTTATTGGTTTGGTGTTCCTTGAGTGGCCGGGAATTTCTGTATAACTGTTGTGATGGTCTTGGTTTAGGCCGGGTTGTTAATTGACATTTGTGTTATCTAGAGGGGATCCCAGGGTGGGTCCGGGTTAGATGGGAAGGTATAGTTATTGGTATATGGTTGTGGCTTAGAGTATCGGTGGTGGATTTCATGCAGGTACAAGCTAAGTAGAGACTTGTAGTCTAAGTATGTCTGTTAATATTGTTGCTTGTCTTCCATACCTTTTACTTGATATTGTCGTACTATTTATACACTATTTATCTAAAAACTGGCTGATGATCCTACCAGTACACAGTGGTGGTGTACTGATACTACACTTGCTTTCTTTTTAGTGAGTACAAAAAATCTTTCAATGGCTGAGACGCGACCTCATCTATAGCACTGGCGATTTCTGACTTCAAGGGTGAGCTGCTTGATCAAGCTACCTTGGATTTATCTCTAAATATTCAGCCCACTTGTTTTGGGTTTAAAACTACTTTCGTATTTCCTTTGGGGTTGCATCACCCTATTCTAGATATTGGTAGTAATGTTTGGTACTGCGACTTTCAGTTTCTAGAGAGATTTTCTGTAGGATGATATTAATGCTATAGTTCTTACTTATTAAATTGCTAGTTTACTTCTGTTTTGCTGGTTTTAGGCTGTTAGTCTAGGCAAAGGGTTGAACTCTATTGGTTTGCTCATTCGGAGGTTGGGTGGGTGCCACTCACGATGGTCAGAGCCAGGTTCGTTGATCTCATCAATCTAAACAGGTCTAGTAGAGTCTTGTGGAACGGTGCGGAGACGTCCGTACTTATTGTTGATGACTACTCTAGATTCACTTGGGTTATATTTCTTGCTCATAAACATGAAGCTTTCGCTAACTTTGAAGTCTTTTGTAGAAAAGTACAAAGAGAAGCAGGTTATTATATTTCCACAATTCACACTGATCACGGAGGAGAATTTGAAAATAACGCCTTTGAGGAATTCTGCTCTCTAAATGGGTTCACTCAAAACTTCTCATCACCCCATTCACCTCAACAAAATAGAGTAGTTGAGCGAAAGAATAGATCACTTCAAGACACTGCACAAACAATGCTACGAGAACAAAGCCTTCCAGACCACTTTTGGGCAGAAGTAGTGAGCACATCTTGTCACATTCTAAATAGATGTCTAATAAGGCCGATACTGAAAAAGACTCCTTACGAATTATGGAAAGACAAGAAACCAAATATCAGCAACTTCCATCCCTTCGGCTGCAAATGCTTTGTTCATAACAATGGCAAATAAAATTTGGGTACGTTTGATCCACTTAGAGACGAAGGTATTTTCTTGGGATATTCTTCTTCTAGTCGTGCGTTTAGAGTATTCAATAAAAGAACTCTAAGTGTTGAAGAATCAGTTCATGTTGTATTTGATAATTCTAACCCTTCCATTCAGAATTCTAGTAGTTTCAATATTGATGAGGAACAGGTACATAAGCCAACTCAATCAGATCAGGCTACTGACTCAGTCGAAGTATTAGAGTTGACTACGCTCGAGCATCAATCGACTGACATAGATCAAAATAAGACAACTGTTCCTAGAGAATGGAGACACAATGCAAGTTATCTAAATGACTTCATTATTAGAGATCCAGCTGATAAAATACAGACTAGAGCATCATTGAAAAAACAAGCCTCAGTTGCTCTCATATCTCAGCTTAAACCAAAACGGATTAATGAAACATTAGGGGATGAATCATGGGTACCTGCGATGAAGGAGGAATTGGATCAATTTGAACGAAATAAAGTATGGACTCTTGTCAAACGTCCAAAAAATTGCTCTGTAATTGGCACAAAATGGGTATTTTGAAACAAGCTGAATGAAGAAGGTAAGGTCATCAGAAACAAAGCAAGACTTGTAGCTCAAGGCTACTCACAACAGGAAGGTATTGATTTTGATGAAACTTTTGCTGCGATGGCAAGGTTAGAATCTATCCGCATATTGTTAGCCTTCGCATCCTTTAAATGCTTTAAGCTTTTTCAAATGGATGTTAAAAGTGCCTTTTTAAATGGTTTTATTAAAGAAGAAGTTTTTGTTAAACAACCTCCTGGATTTGAAAATACTTCTTGTCCTGACTATGTTTTTAAATTGTCTAAAGCCCTTTATGGTCTTAAACAAGCCCCCAAGGCTTGTATAACACCCCGTACACGTACTCAGTTATCTAAGTTAAAAACTTTAGAAAATCTAAGTTTCAGGGACCACGAGTCAAGGCCACGAGTCGTGGAAGGGACTCGTGATCCCAGCCCTGCAGACCAGCTTCAGTACTGACTTCCACGAGTCACTTCCACGACTCGTGAAACTTTCTACGAGTCGTGCTATTGACTCGTAGAACTCCATCAGAGGCTAAACATTTTCCTGACTTCCATGACTCGACCCTACGGCTCATGAAAGCTTCCACGAGTCATCCTGTTGACTCGTGGAAAGTCTTCTGCAGACTGACTTCTTAGCCTGAGTTCCACGACTAGATTCTATGACTCGTGGAGTCATAAACTCCACTTGTGGACACTGAAGTTGACAAAAAATCCAGCTTCTTTTTAATTAAAACCCAGGGTTTATTTTGGTCATTTCCCACCCTATTATGTATTAAGTGAAGTCGTTTTGACTACTTTGAGAAGGGTTTCACCCATATTACCCTAAGTTCATCCTAAGATCCTCAATCTCCTCCCAAAAAGAGAAATCCCTCTTCAAGCTCAAGTCTCCAAGCTCCAAGTCAAGTCTCCAATTCTTTTCCATTGAAGTGGGTAATCTTCATCCAAGGTATGTGGGCTTTTAACAATGGGTTCCTTTCACCCTTGTGCCCAAAATCCCCAAGTCTTAATTTGAATTATGAAGTTATGAATTAGGGTTTTGATCTAAAATTGGAGAAAGTTTATGAATCAGTTTCTATGTTTAAATTTATAGTTTTCTATTGATTACCCATGATTTAATTATGATTCTCTTGTTGATTTTAAAAGCCCAAGCATGAAAGTTGATTTCTAGCATAAACCCATGAATTTCCATGTTTTCAAGAGAATGTTGGCACGATTAGATATCATGGCCACTATGTAATTGTGAAGTTGCATGCCTAGTTCTTATGATTCTATTAAAACATATTTTTTATGAAAATTGAACTAGAGCTATGCAAAATTTTACAAGTCATGAAGTATGCAAGTTTTTCCATGATATGAAATATGATGCAAGGCAAGACAATCGATGTTCCATCACTACTCATGAGCTATTTTCTAAACTAAAACTCATGAGTAGTATGACGATCCAGGGTACGAACAAGTATGAACAAGTACGAACAAGTATGAACACGTATGAAAAAGTTCGCATTAGATATATCGCACGTATATGAGCTTATGTTATTATTATATTTTGGGAGTAGTATTTAGCACCGAGAGACGAGGGTTCAGACAACCCAAGTCCAAAACTATGCTGCCACCGTAGGTTTCTCGTGTTGAGGCTTATTATGACAGGATCCTGGTACGAAATGGTTCTAACCTTGGCTGGTTAAGACAACTCTTTCAGTGTGGGTGCAAGGCACTGAACTCCATATAGCTCAGCATGGTTTAATGTCGGTTAAGAGAAACTCCCACGTATTATTTTCAAGCTATGAAATTATATGAATCTAAGTTATGAAAATTAAGCCTTGTTTCTGGTATTTTGCTTTACACCTTGATTTTGGTTTATGGCCCTTCCTTATGAAATCAGATCATTTTAAAACACGTTTTCCTTACTTATGCATCGCTCACATACTTAGTACATTCCATAGTACTAACACATATTGTGCTGCATCCTTTTATGATGCAGACTCAGGTACTCCTACTCAGATCTGTGGCTAGAGATCCGGCCACTCCTACCTAGCTATTGGTGAGTCCTCATAGTCCAAGGGCTAGGCTCCACCTCAGTTTATTATCTTCTTTCTTTTCAGATGTTTGAGTTAGTTGGGGGGTGTTGTCCCAATAACTCTCTATGATAGTATTAGAGTCTTTTCAGACATAGACCTTATGAGATGATTTCTGAGTTGTATTTTCTATTCGACTCTACATTTATGATATGTCTTCCGGTTTTGGATTTATGTTGATGCTTACGTTATGTCTTGTTTCTTTATTATGCTTGAGAATGTTATGACCAAGGGTTAGCTTGGGATCCTCATGGTCCCGAGTCCCGTGTTACGTCTAGGGGGTAACCTCGGGGCTTGACAAACTTGGTATCAGAGATAAGTTCAAGAGTCCTAGGAGTTCTGAAAGCCGCATCGAGTAGAGTCTCTTTCAATTGTGTGAAGTGTGCCACACATATGAAAGGGGAACTATGCAGTGTCTTAGAAAAAAAACTTCACTTCTTTCATGATCACATCGTGTGATAGAGCTTAAGTCTAATATTCCTCTAATTCTTTTCTTATGTGTTTCAGATTATGCCTCATCAATGTGTTATACCTCCCCGAGCCGCTCGAAATGCCATTCCTCAAGTTTCGGTTCCTGATGTCACGAATGATGAGTTTAGGAATGCTATTCACCTATTGGCTCAGACTTTGGCAAATCAACAGGCTCCTGCCCCCGCTCATGCTCAATGTGGGGTAGTAGCCCGAGTTCGTGATTTCATCCGTATGAACCCACCGGAGTTTTAGGGTTCAAAAGTGGAAGAGGATCCGCTTAACTTTGTTGATGAAGTGAAGAAGATCTTCGAGGTTATGCAAGTAGCGGGTGTTGATTGTGTGGATCTTGCATCCTATCAACTCAGGGATGTGGCTCTTATTTGGTTCACGCAATGGAAGGAGGCTAGGGTGAGGGATGCGATCCCCACGACTTGGGAGTGTTTTGAGAGGGCCTTTCTTGATAGGTTCTTTCCCCGTGAGTTGAGGCTAGCAAAAGTGGAGGAATTTGTGAACTTGAGACAAGGTTCGATGTCGGTGCAAGAGTATAGTTTGAAGTTCACTCAGTTGTCTTGATATTCTCCCTCCATGGTAGCGTACCCGCATGATCAAATAAGCAAATTCATCGATGGTGTTTCCGATATGGTGAAGAAGGAGTGTAGGTCTGCTTTGTTATTGAGTGACATGAACATCTCTCGTCTTATCACTCATGCCCTTCAGATTGAGGGTGACAAGTTTAGGGATATGGCAAGGGAGAACAAGAGAGTTATATCTGAGGGATCGAGTTTTGGTCATCATAGGTCTGGAGGTGGACATCGCTCTTCCTTCCAAAAGAAGTCATCAGGTCCTGCTCACTCTTCTGCTAGTGCTTCTACCTAGGCTCAGAAGCCTCATCGTGATCAGAGTGGTAGAGGGTTTGGTTCTTATTCCCAGTCTCAGAGAAGTGTTGCTAAGGGTCCTTCTTTCCCCGTTTGCACCAAGTTTGGCAAGAATCACCCGAGAGAGTGTCGTTTGGGCTCGGGTGCATGCTATGGTTGTGGACAGACTGGGCATTTTCTCAGAGATTACCCTTCAGCTAAGAAGGGGCAGGGAGGTGGCAGGACTCAATCCTCTCTAGCAGCTTTAGGTGGTAGACCAGCCCCGCAGGGCGCAGCTTCTAGTTCTGGTGGTCAGTGCCAGAACCATCTCTATGCTATGTCCTCCCGCCAGGATCAGGAGAGTTTTCCAGATGTGGTTACCGGTATGTTGAAAGTCTTCTCTCTTGATATGTATGCCTTGTTAGACCCCGGTGCATCCTTATCTTTTGTAACCCCTTATGTGGCGTGTAAGTTCGAGATTCATCCTGAATTGCTTTTAGAACCCTTTCATGTTTCTATTCCTGTTGGTGAGTCAGTCCTAGCCTAAAGAGTCTACCAAAATTGCCCTATCTCAGTCCTTCATAGAGTCACTTCAGCGGATTTAGTAGAGTTGGATATGACTGACTTTGATGTTATCCTTGGTATGGATTGGTTGTATGCATGTTATGCCTCAGTTGATTGCCGCACTCGTGTGGTTAGTTTCAAGTTTCCTAATGAACCTGTCCTAGAATGGCAGGGTAGTCCCTCTTCTTCGAAGGGTCATTTCATGTCTTATCTTAAGGCTAGGAAGATGATTTCTAAGGGTTATGTCTATCATATAGTTCGGGTTATGGACACAGAGTCTAAGACCCCAACTATTCAGTCTGTTCCTGTTGTGAATGAATTTCTAGAAGCGTTCCCCGATGATTTGCCCGGAGTTGCTCCCGAGTGGGAAATTGACTTTGGGATAGATCTTCTTCCAGATACGAATCCTATCTCTATTCCTCTCTATAGAATGGCCCCCGCTGAACATAAAGAGTTGAAAGATCAGTTGAAAGACTTGCTTGATAAGGGTTTCATCAGGCCTAGTATTTCTCCTTGAGGTGCCCCAGTTTTGTTTGTTCGAAAGAAGAATGGATATCTTAGGATGTGTATTGATTACCGTCATTTGAACAAGGTCACAATCAAAAATAAGTATCCCATTCCTAGGATTGATGACTTGTTCGATCAGCTTCAGGGTGCTAGTTTCTTCTCCAAAATTGACCTTACATCCGGTTATCATCAGCTTCGGGTTTGGGAATGTGATATCCCGAAGACAGTCTTCAGGACTCGGTATGGTCATTATGAGTTTGTTGTTATGTCTTTTGGTCTAACGAATGCTCCTGTAGCTTTTATGGATTTGATGAACCAAGTGTTCAAACAGTATTTGGATATGTTCGTGATTGTTTTCATTGATGATATCCTCATCTACTCTCGGAGTGAGGAGGAGCATGCGGATTACTTGAGAGTTGTATTGCAAACTCTCAAGGATAGACAATTGTTTGCTAAGTTTAGCAAGTGCGAGTTTTGAATGCAGTCGATTACTTTTCTAGGTCATATTATGACTAGTGATGGTATTCAGGTTGATTCTCAAAAGATTGAAGCAGTTAAGAACTGGCCTAGACCCACTTCTCCGTATGATATTAGAAGTTCTTGGGTTTGGCTGGTTACTATAGGAGGTTTGTGGAAGGGTTTTCTTCCCTTGCTTCCCCATTGACCCGATTGACTCAGAAAAAGGTTAAGTTCAGTGGTCCGACTCTTGTGAGAAAAGTTTTCAGGAGTTGAAGACTCGATTGACTACAGCCCCAGTGTTAGCTCTACCCGAGAGCTTAGATGATTTTGTTGTGTATTGTGATGCCTCCAGAATTGGTTTGGGTTGTGTTTTGATGCAACTCGGTAAAGTGATTGCTTATGCTTCTAGACAGCTTAAGACTCATGAGAAGAACTATCCCACTCATGATCTTGAGCTAGCGGCCATGGTTTTTGCTTTAAAGATTTGGAGAAACTACCTGTATGGTGTGCATGTGGATGTTTTCTCCGATCATAAGAGTCTTCAATATGTGTTCACTCAGAAGGAGTTGAATTTGCGACAAAGGAGATGGCTTGAACTCCTTAAAGATTATGATATGAGTGTGCTTTACTATCCGGGTAAGGCCAATGTTGTGGTGGATGCTTTGAGTATATTGTCCATGGGAAGTGTAACTTCCATTGAAGATGGTAAGAATGAGTTGGTTAAAGAAGTTCATAGACTCGCTCGGTTGGGAGTTCGCCTTATGGACTTAATCGAGGGTGGTGTGATTGTGACTAATGGTGCCGAATCATCCTTAGTGGCTGAAGTGAAAGCCAAGCAAGACCAAGATCCCGTTCTACATCAGCTTAAGGGTGCAGTTCGTCAGCAAAGGGTTGAGGTTTTCTCCCAAGGGGGAGATGGTGTGCTTCGTTATCAGGGTCGTTTGTGTGTGCCAGATGTTGATGGGTTGAGACAACAGATTTTTTCTGAGGCTCACAGTTCTAGATACTCCATTCATCCGGGTGCCACTAAGATGTACTATGACCTACGGGAAGTCTTTTGGTGGAATGGTATGAAGAAGGACATAGCCGAGTTTTTGGCTGAGTATCCCAACTGTCAACAGGTAAAAGTGGAACATCAAAGGCCAGGTGGTATGCTTCAGGATATTGACCTTCCCACTTGGAAATGGGAAGCAATCAATATGGACTTTATTGCGGGTTTGCCTCGTACTCGAAAGCAACATGACTCCATTTGGTGATTGTCGACTGGATGACCAAGTCATCCCATTTCTTGGCTGTTAAGACTACGGATACCGCAGATGATTATGCCAGACTCTACATTCGGGAGATAGTCCGATTGCATGGTGTTCCTTTGTCTATCATTTTGGATAGAGGTCCTCAGTTTACATCTCAGTTTTGGAGGTCATTTCAGAAAGGTCTTCGTACTAAGGTAAAACCTAGCACCGCTTTTCACCCTCAGACAGATGGCCAGGCCGAGCGTACTATTTAGACTTTGGAGGATATGTTGAGGTCTTGTGTTATTGACTTCAAAGGAAATTTGGACGATCACTTACCTCTTATCGAGTTTGCCTACAAAAACAACTTTCACTCTATCATACAGATGGCTCCATATGAGGCACTTTATGGCCGGAGGTGTAGATCTCCTATTGGTTGGTTCGAGGTTGGTGAGGCAGCCTTGATTGGTCCAAATTCTGTGCATGAGACTATGGAGAAGATTCAGCTTATTCGGGAAAGGTTGAAGACCACTCAGAGTCGACAGAAATCTTATGCGGATGCGCGGAGGAGGGAGTTAGAATTTGAAGTTGATGATTGGGTATTTCTTAAGGTGTCACCTATGAAGGGTGTAATGAGGTTTGGCAAGAAAGGAAAACTTAGTCCCCATTTTGTAGGTTCTTATCGGATTTCGAGGAGAGTTGGTAGTGTTGCTTATGAGTTGGAGTTGCCAACGGTGTTGGAAACGGTTCATCCAGTTTTCCATGTTTCCTTGTTAAAGAAGTGTGTTGGTGATCCGAGCTTGATTGTTCCTTTGGAAGATGTAGGCGTGAAGGATAGTCTCACCTATGAGGAGGTTCCCATGAAGATCCTTGATCGTCAGGTTCAGAGGTTGCGAAACAAAAAAGTCATTTTGGTAAAAGTCCTTTGGAGGAATCAACTTGTTGAGGGTGCTACTTGGGAAGCGGAGGAGGCCATGAAGGCCAAATATCCTCATCTCTTTCCTTCCGATTCATTTCCATCTTAAGGTACTAGTTTCATCCTTAATATGTCCCTCCGATTATTCTCCATCAGCTTCTATCATAATTTTAGCACGCATCCATGTTTTACGAAGTTAGTTTATCATGTTTTCATTTTGAAAAGTTCTGGTTTTATGATTACCCCTTGATTTCTATGTTTTGATGTTTGGTTGGGCTGTTTTCCCCTCAGTTTCCCTTGTCTAGCCTTCATTCGAGGATGAATGATCCCAAGGGGGGGGGGATATTGTAACACCCCGTACACGTACCCAGTTATCTAAGTTAAAAACTTCAGAAAAATCCAAGTTTCAGGGACCATGAGTCAAGTCCATAAGTCGTGGAAGGTTCCACGAGTCGTGGAAGGGACTCGTGATCCCAGCCCTGCAAACCAGCTTCAGTACTGACTTCCACGAGTCACTTCCCTAACTCATGGAACTTTCTACGAGTCGTGCTGTTGACTCGTGGAACTCCATCAGAGGCTAAACATTTTCCTGACTCCCACGACTCGACCCTACGGCTCGTGGAAGCTTCCACTAGTCATCCTGTTGACTCGTAGAAAGTCTTCTGCAGACTGACTTCTTAGCTTGAGTTCCACGACTCGTGGAAAAGTCTACGAGTCGTAGACTCCACTCGTGGACACTGAAGTTGACCTAAATTCTAGCTTCTTTTTAATTAAAACCCAGGGTCATTTTGGTCATTTTTCACCGTATTATGTATTAAGTGAAGTTGTTTTGACTACTTTGAGAAGGGTTTTCACCCATATTACCCTATGTTCATCCTAAGATCCTCAATCTCCTCCCAAAAAGAGAAATCCCTCTTCAAGCTCAAGTCTCCAAGCTCCAAGTCAAGTCTCCAATTCTTTTCCATTGAAGTGGGTAATCTTCATCCAAGGTATGTGGGATTTTAACAATGGATTCCTTTTACCCTTGTGCCCAAAATCCCCAAGTCTTAATTTGAATTATGAAGTTATGAATTAGGGTTTTGATCTAAAATTGGGGAAAGTTTATGAAATCAGTTTCTATGTTTAAATTTATGGTTTTCTATTGATTACCCATGATTTAATTATGATTCTCTTGTTGATTTTAAAAGCCCAAGCATGAAAGTTTATTTCTAGCATAAACCCATGAATTTGCATGTTTTCAAGAGAATGTTGGCACGATTAGATATCATGGCCACTATGTAATTGTGAAGTTGCATGCTTAGTTCTTATGATTCTATGAAAACATATGTTTTATTAAAATTGAACTAGAGCTATGCAAAATTTTACAAGTCATGAAGTATGCAAGTTTTTCCATGATATGAAATATGATGCAAGGCAAGAAACCGATGTTCCATCACTACTCATGAGCTATTTTCTAAACTAAAACTCATGAGTAGTATGACGATCCGGGGTATGAACAAGTATGAACAAGTATGAAAAAGTATGACCAAGTTGGCATTAGATATGTCGCACGTATATGAGATTATGTTATTATTATGTTTTGGGAGTAGTATTTAGCACCGAGTTCAAAACTACGCTGCCACCATAGGTTGCCCGTGTTGAGGCTTACTATGACAGGATCCTAGTATGAAATGGTTCTAACCTTGGCCGGTTAGGACAACTCTTTCAGTGTGGGTGCAAGACACTGAACTCCATGTAGCTCAGCATGGTTTAATATCAGTTAAGAGAAACTCCCACGTATTATTTTCAAGCTATGAAATTATATGAATCTAAGTTATGAAAATTAAGCCTTGTTTCAGGTATTTTGCTTTATACCTTGATTTTGGTTTATGGTCCTTCCTTATGAAATCAGATCATTTTAAAACACGTTTTCCTTACTTATGCATCACTGACATACTTAGTACATTCTATAGTACTAACGCATATTGCGTTGTATCCTTTTATGATGCAGACTCAGGTACTCCTACTCAGATCTGTGGCTAGAGATCCGACCACTCCTACCTATCTATTGGTGAGTCCTCATAGTTCGAGGGCTAGGCTCTACCTCAGTTTATTGTCTTCTTTCTTTTCAGATGTTCGAGTTAGTAGGGGGGTGTTGTCCCAACAACTCTCTATGATAGTATTAAAGGCTTTTCAGACATAGACCTTATGAGATGATTTCTGAGTTGTATTTTCTATTCGACTCTACATTTATGATATGTCTTCCGGTTTTGGGTTTATGTTGATGCTTCCGCTATGTGTTGTTTCTTTGTTATGCTTGAGAATGATATGACCAAGGGTTAGCTTGGAATCCTCGTGGTCTCGATTTCCATGTTATGTCTAGGGGGTAACCTCGGGGCGTGACAACTTGGTATGAAAGACTTAGTAACTTTCTACTAAGCAATGAATTTCAGCGAGAAAAAATTAATACAACTCTTTTTATAAAGAAGGTTGATTCTAATATTCTCATTGTTCAATTTTATGTTGATGATATTATCTTTTGAAGTCCTAACCCGTCTGTGTGTGAGAACTTTGCAAATCTTATGAAAGGAGAATTCAAAATGAGCTTGATGCCTCTTACATTCTTCCTTGGACTACAAATGAGACAGTCTCCATGAGGAACTTTCATAAATCAAAGAAAATACACAAAGGAACTCATCAAAAAATTCGAAATGGAAAAGGGAAAGGCTCTTGGAATACCTATGAGTCCATCCACATGTTTGGAAATAGATGCACCAGGAAAAGACGTGGATGAAAATACATATCGAGGAATGATAGGGTCCCTGCTGTACTTAACTGCAAGTCGCCCAGACATCATATTTAGCGTATGCAAATGTGCCAGATTTCAATCAGCACCCAAAGAATCGCATCTTACAGCTGTCAAAAGAATAATTCGATATCTTATTGGAACTCAAGAATATGGACTATAGTATCCCCACTCACCAGATTTTGAACTAATTGGTTACTCAGATGCAGATTTTGCAGGTGATAAAACTGATCGAAAAAGTACTAGCGGAACATGTCATATTCTTGGGGAAGCACTAATTTCTTGGCACAGCAAGAAACAAACATCCGTAGCTCTCTCCACTACAGAATCTGAATATATCACGGTTGGTAGTTGCGGTACTCAATTATTATGGATAATGCACCAATTACTTGATTATGATTTATTGTTTGAATCTGTCCCTATTTTATGTGATAATACCAGTGCCATTAGTCTGTCTAAATATACTATGCATCACTCTAGGTCCAAGCATATATATATTAAGTATCATTTTATTAGAGATCATGTTGAAAATGGAGATTTTGTGCTTGATTTTATTAACTCTGAAAATCAATTAGCTGATATTTTTACTAAACCTCTTTTGGAAGATAGATTTTGTTTCCTTAGAACTCGCCTTGGTATTACTTGTTTTAATTGATTTTATGCATCTCATTAATTGCATCTCCTTGTTCTCCGAGAAAACCCTTTTTTCAAAATCTCTTTTCTTTAAACGTCCCCTCATTCTGACTGACGCCTCTCTTTCTATAGCACCTCTTCAACTTCCCCTCTCACTATTTCCTTTCTTTTTAAGACCCTCTCTGTTCTCTCGTCCTCATCCAACCTCCCTCTTCTCCTCTGCTTCTCTTCACTATGAACAAAACCAGATCTATGGGATCCTCTGTTGTTCCACCCTCTGAAAAAGCCTTGTCTCAAGATCCTCACATTATGTCTCTCTCTTCTGACTCTTCTGAAGGAGAGTCCATTGCTCCTCTACCCTCTCTTGCATCCAAAAAATGCCCCTCCACTGGAAAGAAAGGGAATAACAAGAAGTTCTGAGTGGATCCAACAGATTCTCTTTCCCCTGAGGACATGCATAAATTTTGGGGTGTTGATCAGAAGAAAAAGTTTGAATCCCTCAAAAATTGACAGATTGTTCCAGGCTGGGTAATCAATCTAGAACAACTCGAAGAGACCCACTGCTCGGTAAGTAAGTTCTTCAAGGCTCAAAAGTTATCCTTGCTACTTAAACTTTGTGGGTTAGAGTATTATGAAGAGCCCGTTAAGCTTTTCTATGCAAATCTGCGTATATCTAAGGACAACCATGAGTTGGAAACCCTCGTCCTGGGAAATCGCATAATAGTCAATGACTTTCTGTTTGAAAAGGTTTTTGGGACAAAATTTTCTGGTATGGTTCCTTATATGAATGGTAATTGGCCTAAAAACTTTGAAGTATCTCTGGATGCTGCTAAGGAAGCAGTCGCTGAAGAAGGTGTTGACCTATCTGACTTTGGTCCTCGATCTCTATGCTTTGAACATCGTATTCTTGCCCACATGATTGCTACCACTTTGGTTCCCAGGAAGGATTCTCTCAACACTATTTCCAACCGGGATGTTTTTGTGCTATACTGTCTACTCAAGAAATATCGGATAAATTGCGCCTCATGGTTTCGCGAAAATATGCTGGATAGTGCACAAGACTCCAGCACTACTGCAAGTCTGCCATATGGTCTGCTGATCTCCAGGATTCTAGTCGACTCTCGAGTTGACTTATCTGACTATAAGGCAGTTGAGATATCAACCACATATGACTTTAGGACTTTTGCAAGCATGGGATACACACTGGTGGATAATAAATGGTACAGGAAGGAATCAGTTAAGGTCAGAATCCATCAAAACCACCCGCATCTCTGCCGATTCCGCGTCTCTCCTAATCAAGAAAGTTGAAGTTATGAATGGTCGTCTACTCAGTCTTGAAGAAAAAATGTCTGCTCTTCAGAAATCAGTTGACAAATTGTTGGATCTAGGAAAAGAGTCCAGTACAGATGTTGGAAAGTTGCGCCTTGCTGTAGATGGATTGAAACAGGAAGGAGTGTCCACTGTCAACAAACTCATGAAGCAAGTCAGCTCTCTCAAGAAGGAAGCCGACTCCTCTCAGAATAAGCTTGCCATCACTATCCAGACCTCCTATTCAAACTTCTGCAAGAACATTGAACGCTCCTATGATACCTTCTGCGGGAATATGCATAACACCCTGTCGTACTTTCTCCAGAAAAAATGATCTCTTCTCTTAAACTTTTTTTTGAACTCTCTACTGGGGGGTCTGTCCCCATTAAACTATCTTTTGGTTTGTATCTGGGGTTTCTTATACCCCTGACTCTATTTGCTCTATCTCCTGACTATCTTTATATGCTGCTTGTATATGCTATCTGTGCCTTTCTCTGTATGTGCTATCTATGTCTTCTTTTGTTCTTTTTGATTATGCCAAAGGGGGAGAACAATACCTCACAAATTCAACAAACGAGGGGGAGCTAAAAGATGAAGCATGAAGACAGGGGGAGTCAAATGACTGAACATGGAAGTAAATTACAAATTTGTTTTTTTGTTGTCATTATCAAAAAAGGGGAGATTGTTAGCCTCCTATGTGTTATTTTAATAATGACAAGACTAATCCCTTACTTTATTGCAGGAAACAATCAGCAACACCATCAACTAAATAAAAAAGATTCAAAAGGAAAGAAGATTGAGGAAATCACGGGATCCTCCATGACCCTAGCAATATGTCCAAATATGGCGAAGTATAAATACTAAAATCAAGAGAGCAAAGATCTATTACAATCAAGCATACATGGAAAGCCAACAAGGCGATCTCTAGACAACAAGGAAAGAAGATCAAGTCTACCACAAGCATAGAAGGAAGGAAGAGCTACGGACATATCTGATATGGACGTGGCTGCCACAAGCATAGAAGGAAGAATCACGGACATATCTGATATGGACGTGATTGAAGTCAATCAATCAAGGAACAAATCCAAAATCCTTGATTGAGCAAATCCCTTGGGTATTTCCTTTACAAGAGCAACTGTAGCCTTATCCTCTCAAGTATAAAAGCTCAACCATCCAGAAGAAAGAAGTCACACAACTTCTCTTGAACAAGACCACTGTCTAGCTTTTATCTTTCATAATACTTTGTATTCTCTAGTGTCTACAATTGTAATCAAAAAGAAAAAGAACAAAGTCAGTACTAGTTATACAGGTAGAGGCTGTGTCACTACGAGTGTCAAGAAAGACAATTTTGAATTGTCAAGTCCCTCCATTGTAAACCTCATTAGATCAAAGGCTCTAAAGGAAACCCTTGAAACCCAAGGGGATTGGAATAGGCACTACATTGATGATCCGAACTAGTATAAAAACTGTGTATCTGATTACTTTCAGTTCCTGCTTTATTTCATAAACTGCTTCTTTAACTAACTTGCAGGTGAGTCGACTAATGCGTAGCCATAGTCGACTTGGTGGTAAGAAATTTCAATTCACCCCCCTCTTGACTTTCATACCTAACAAACTACTGCAGTCTTTCAATAGTCAATTTCCGAACTAATATCCTCTAACTCAATATCAATTACATGGAACTCACCATACATAACTGGTTCTACATACTCCAATTTGAACCCAACGTTTGAGATTTTGGTTATATCGAAGTCCCAAATTGATCCTCGTACAACTGGCTTCTCATTCACTTTCTCTACTTCATCTGCCCACGATCTACTCCCACAACTACTGGATTTCTTCCTGGAATTAGTTGAAGCCTGGACAAGTTCAGTCCATTGAGCCTGAGCTTTCAGTTGCTGGATCCGTTCTGTGTGCAAATTGCTAGTTGTTGTTCCATCGATCTCTGCTACTGTTGCCTTTCCATTCTCTTTCTTCTGCCCTCTGTTTGATTGGGCTTGTGCCTTCATCTCTTAAGCCTCTATTGCCTTCAGAGACAGCGTGCGTTCTCTCTTCTCCATGACCGGTGCAGGTTAGCTAACACGCACCGAGAGAGATTACTTATGCATGTATTAATTATACATGTATTAGTTATTCCATCTTCTATCCTGCATAAAATAATACATAGATTCTCTCATAGCTTATACATGTATTAATTATGCAAGTTTTTAAATTGCAAACCAAGCACTGTATTAATTTTATATATGAATAACTTAACTCCTAATTAGCTACCAAACATGATACTATTTATGTAGAATTTAATACCTGCATAAATCACTTCCAAATGACCCCTTCAAGCTTAGAGCATTTTTTCACCAAAAAGAAAAAGAAACAAGAAAAAAGAGGAAACTTCCTCTTGTACTAGTTTTTCCCCTTTCCGGACCGTAAAAGCCAAAAGACACAAGGCGACGATTAAACATCACAACCAATTTTCCTTCCGGTTTACGGGAAACATAAAACTGAATTAAAAATCAAAATTAAAACAACTAATTAATTAAAAAAGAACGTAAAGAACAAGAGACTAGTTGTTGGCAAAATTGAACCCTCCAAGTTTTATTCTTTCCCTTTTCCGGCACTAACTTGATTTCTCCGATTATTTTTACAATTAAGATAATCCGCTCCTTCCGACGTAATCTCCGGCGATCATCATATCTTCCAATTCGCCTTTCCTTTTGTTTTATCACTTTGTTGACTTTTGCTTTTATCTTAATTCTAGGGTTTCAGGGTTTTGAAATGTGTAGGTAGGTGATTATCCATAGTGAATTTTCCGATTGTCAATTTTCCGATGTCGAACGCCGGTGAAGAAGATAACGACGCCGTATTGAGCGACGTTGAGGCCGATGATCCGGTACCTATTGATATAATAACTGAAGATGTCTCAATTGAGAAATTCCGTGAGATTCTCGCCGAGCTGGATCGAGAACGACAAGCTCGATTAGCCGCTGAGGATTCTAAATCGCAATTGCAAGTTTCATTCAACAGATTGAGAGTTCTCGCTCATGATGCAATCAAAAAGCGCGACGAGCACTCCAGACAACGCGATGAAGTATCGGCGACAGTTGAAAAGTTAACCGAGGAACTCAAAGAAGAAATTAAACAGAAAGATGAATTGTCTAAGCAGTTAGAGGAAGTGAAGAAGGTGAAAGATACAATGAGAACTGAGATGGAAACTGCAGGTTCAATGTTAGTTAGTGGAATTGATAAGATATCTGGTAAGGTTAGTCAATTTAAGAATTTTGTAGCTGGTGGATTACCTAGGTCACAGAAATACACTGGATTACCAGCGGTGGCTTATGGCGTGATCAAAAGGACGAATGACATCGTAGAGGAGCTATTGAGACAGATTGAATCAACAGCAAAGTCAAGAAATGAGGCCCGGGAACAAATGGACCATAGGAATTATGAAATTGCAATTGAAGTTTCGCAGTTAGAGTCGACTATTAGTGGTTTGAGAGAGCAGGTTGCAAAGAAAGCTTCTGTTGTTGAGAGTTTAGATAAATCTGTAGGTGAAAAAGATGAGAAAGTATCCGAATTGGAACGAGAGATGTGTGAGAAGCAAAAGGCTTTGGAGAGTAAAGTGGTTGAATTGAAAGATTTGGTGAAGGAATATGAAGGTAAGTTGAGCAGTTCAGAATCAAAGCTGGAAATGCAAAGATCATTACTTGCTGAGCAATTGAAATATGTTACGAAAATACACCAACAGATTCATAACGCTGTTAAGGTTGTTGATTCAAGGAAGGCATCTGAGTTGTCGGAGTCCTTGTTTCTTGCTCAAGAGATGGATATGGAAGAGAATATACGGGCAGTTTTAGCAGGATTGGAATCTATATATGAAATGAGTGAATTTGTTGTCCAGAAAACAAAGGATTTGCTAGAGGAGAGGAGCCATGAAGTGAAAAGCCTAAATGAGTCAGTTTCTCAGTTAATAAAAGAAAAAGAACAAATTGGATCTTTACTAAGAAGTGCTCTTTCAAAGAGAATTTCAGTCGATTTGTCATCCAAGACAAATGAATTGTTTAAGATAGCTGAAAATGGATTGAGAGAGGCTGGGATAAATTACAAGTTCAACAATCATGTTGGTGATGGTAAGATCCCTGATTCTGATAATAAAATGGATGCAGCAAATACAGAAGAGGATGAAGTATATGCTTTGGTAAGTCCTTTATAAATACAAATTTGCCTTCAAAGTTTCTTGTTATTTTATTAATTCATTGATCTTCTTGATGTAGGCTGGTGCATTAGAGAATATAATTAAGCAGTCTCAGGTTGAGATCATTGACCTTAAACATACTGTTGAAGAACTAAGGTACCTCCTGTCAAGCTTATATTGGGTTAACCTGTTGTCTGAGCTGCATCTTTTCACTGTGTTATGCAAGCAGATAATGCATAACCTATTCCCCTTTGTCTTTTTTCCCTCTCTAGAAACACTCGAGTATGAACATAACCTATTCTTACCCCGACTTGGTTGTTTTGTCATTTTGCTTTACTGAATCAAAGGGCAGAGTCAAGTTTACTGAAGGAACATGTGGAAACTCAAGCGAAGGAACTCAGTCAATGGAAGCAACGTGTGGAGGAACTTGAAGAGAGGGAGAGGGTGGCAAATGAAAATGTAATCCACTTCCTTATCTCTATATAGTATTTCATCATACTAGTATTTGGTTCATAGAGTTTAATGTCATTCGTAGAGGTGTGGAGATTTACTTTCGAGTAGCCTTATGCTACGGGGTGTCATTTGACACCCCTTCGCCGGAAAATTACATTGTAGCTAGGTTAGAATTTTAGTTTTATGTATATATACACTATATGTTGACTCCCCGTATTTTCTCTGTGTGTCTACTTTTTTTATGTTGTGACACCCTTGTCACTGCTTACAACAATTGTGGAAAACTGATATGCATATTTAATCCTTCTTGTCATATTATCAAGTCTTACAACTAACTGTTTCTTTGTAGGTTGAAGGGCTTATGCTGGACATCACTGCTGCTGAAGAAGAAATTACACGATGGAAAGTGGCCGCACAGCAAGAAGCTGCTGCAGGTAAAGCTGTTGAGCAAGAGTGTGCAGCACAGGTAATGGATGCTTAAATCCTCTTACTGTAATTTAACTAATGATTCTGAAAATCATAAATGCATTTTTAACAAGTAGAATCTGATCTATATTTAGGGGCAGAGCTAGCTTGTAAGTTACGGATTTACTGAACCCATTAGCTTTTGCTCAGACCTTTTTATATGTATTAGGAAATCCACTAAATATCTGAGTGTGTACCCAGTTATTCTTGTATAATTAACTTGAGATTGCCGTAGAAACCCATGAACTTCAAATCCTGGATCCGCATCTTTTATCATGCTGAGGGTTTGTGTTCTTCTGTTGTTCTGTTTTCCATTAGACACAAGCTAACACATGTTGTCATAGTTGTGGTTGTTTTTCCAATATAAGAAACTGTTAGCACGTTTCTGATTTATTTGTCAGGCTAAAACAGGTTACGTCATCACTCCTGCCAAAATCTTTCAACTTTTTTTGTCAGCTACTATATTTTTAGAATGAAGAAGAAAGTATGTCCTTCTGGCTGATTTTTTTTCTTCCATCCAGACATCTCTTCATGGGTTTCAAGTGTAACCCTTGTTTCCTTTGGCCTTTAAATCTCTTTGGAACGATAAAAGATATTTAATACTTCATGTATAGAGATGGATCTTAATATTGTTTTAGTAATTCTCTTCACTTTCCCTTTTTCTTATTTCGGGATGTGGGTTATGGTGGGTGGGAAGAGGTGGTTATTGGTCTTATGTTTCTCAAATTTTGGTTCGTAGAATCTCTCTTTTTTGTGCTTGTAAGATGTGTTGATCACTTAATTGTTACTTGAGGCATGCAGAGGAACAAAAGTTCTATGCAAAATTTGTATTATCCTGCTATTAATCAAAGATAACTATGTCAGTTTTGTAAAAGGGATATTTCAGATTTAGGATTTGAGAATATGCCTCGTGGCCTAGAATACAGTGGAATTGCTGTTCTAAGTTCTAACAGCTTATAATGCAAGAGGTAATTTTAGAAAGCTTCGTGTTAAAAGTGTTCTCAAATTGCTTTGCAATCTGTAACAAGATCTCTAGACGAAATTTGTATTATCCTGCTATTAATTAAAGATGACTATGTAAGTTTGTAAAAGGGATATTTCAGATTTAGGATTTGAGAATGTGCCTCGTAGCCTAGAATACAGTGAAACTGCTGTTCTAGCAGCTTATAGCTAAACATTTAACGCAAGAGGTAATTTTAGAAAGCTTCATGTCAAAAGTGTTCTCAAATTGTTGCTTTCAATTTGTTTCAATGTTTGAATGAGGTTAAAGATGCCACAACAAGATATTCAACTTCTAAGTACTTTTTTGAAAGAAAAAAAAGGATCAACTTCAAACCTTACCAAAAGAATTTTTTTTTAAAAACTCAAAAGTCTTAAGTTAGTAGGAGGAAGTACATTGTGATATTAAAAGAATAGATGGGTGAAATTTCATATTATTAAGAAAGTTGGTCCAAGCATGTAAAAGCACTTGAGAACTTACCATATGTAGTGGGCTCGACATCCTTATGTAAGCTATGCTTTTAGGAAACAGCAATTTATTAAATGAATATGTATAGAGCCGAATGGATACAGAAGATTGACACAACAGACTCAAGTCAACTAGTTGGGGATTGAAGCTTAGTTGATTGATTGATTGATTTTGGATTTGGGTTTGATATATCTGCTGGCTCTTTTTAGATAGAACGTCTTTAGATAATTGAGATTTCTGTGCTGTCAGGTTTCTTTTTGCTCTCCTGGTCAAGAGTGTTCCTTTAGAAATGCCAGTTGGTCTGAACAATATATCCGGGTAAAAACCATACCCAATGAGTTCTCTTCTGGCAAAAGAAACTTGTGGATTTTTCTTGTTTTATAGTGTTACGGATAAATAAAAAAGGAATAATAGATATGAGGAGAAAAAGAGAAATGGAAGTCCACTATAGAAATGGAAGCAGTTTTGTCATCATCTGTCCCAAAATAAAATAGAAGAGTGTTAGCGTTTGCTAGAGTAACATGCTTTAGTAAGCAAGTCTTATTGGCTTTATAATTTAGAGCTCTGTTTTATGTTCTATGATATACCCTCCTCTCTGTCTCTCTATAGTTGATATGCTTGTTAATAAGGACTGGAATAGTTTAGAATATGAATATCGTAGCAACTGTGGCTACAAAGAGAGTGGAAGAGAATTAGAGTGAGTAGAGTGCTTGGTATGAAGACTTAGGTGTCCTATGAAAAAAATAGTAGTAGTGATTCATGATGTAATGTATGAATGCTTGCTAAGCGGTATGAATTTTGGCATGCAGAAGTTGTTTCAAAAGAACTGTCATTTAGATGTTTGAGATTATGCACTAGGTTGCAATTAACTATGCCCTGTTAGATACTTATGTTAAGCTAAGACACAATACAAGAGTATGATGTCCACAAGTTATTGCCCCTTTATCCAGCTTTAGCGCTCCAATGGCAAACCAAAGTTCTTGGTATCTATTCTGTGGAAAATCAGAATCTACTAAAGCGGGAAAGCACTTTTATATTTGGGGTTACTCACTTTAATACCTAACTCCGCTAGAATAATAATGCACATGGAGCAATGCGTAGACAATGTCACATTTATTTACTGCATTAACAAGATAAACCTACCAGAATGAATGGCCAAGCACTACCGACCACAGACAGAAGAGAAAGCTCTATGTATGTCAATTTTGTAATGCAGGTCTTAAATGAATCTTTAAATGTCATAAGTGAAATCTATAGCCATTATCGGAGAGAAAATCAGAGTCTAGTGAAGCTCAGACAAGCACTTTTTATTGGACTCTTGCACTTAGAAATTTACTTCTACTAAAAAACAGTGCAGCTTACTTCTACTAAAAAACAGTGCAGCCATGGAAGTGCATAGACAATATCACATTTCATTATATTAATCAACAAGAAACTCTTACCAAAAAAAGGAATGGACAATGCACCATTGGCCACTTGTCCCTATGCAAATAATTAGGAATACATCTTAGAGACAGCCTATGAAATTGTCTGTGGATCATGGTTTAGAGATATTGAGAATTCTTAAATCATCTATAAACCAACAAAATATAAGATATTTAATGGGATTCTAGTTTCATGCGGTGCAATTTACTAGCAGAATACAAAAGCAAGCAGTATGTGTACGGTTTTTTCTGTTCTCGGACAATTCTTGTAAACAAACTGCTGCATATGCTGCCATTCCAGCTATTCCCTCATAGACTATCACTAAGAAAATCTTCCGATGGTTCTTGTAGTTGTCGGCTGTACGCCAGGAGCTTGAGGCAGCAAAGGAGGCTGTAGTAGAGTCCGGGAAGAAGCTCAAATTCAAAGAAGAAACAGCTGATGCAGCCATGGCTGCAAGGGATGCAGCTGAGAAATCATTGAGACTGGCAGATTTAAGAGCATCGAGGCTGAGGGATAAAGTGGAAGAGCTCACCCGTCAGCTTGAAGAGCTAGACGGCAGGGAAACATCAACAACTGGTCTAAACAGGCCAAGATACATGTGCTGGCCATGGCAATGGCTTGGCTTAGATTTCGTAGGTATGAGACGTGTAGAAACACAGCAAGAGGGTGCCAATGAAATGGAACTTTCTGAACCCCTTCTTTGACATCATCATCCTCTTTCTTTTGATAATAGTAATCTCCCCGGGTATTTTTTTTCTTTCTAATTTTCTCTTTTTGTAATTCATTTTTTATTATTTCCTCTGCATTCCACCCGCTGTATATTTTTTTTGCGATCTTTGTAAGAAAAGTAATTAGACAAATGATATAGAATATTGATTGTTCAAAGTTAAATAAGCCTTTTGGCTTGTACACAAGTAAGACCGGCTCTGTCGAGAGGAAGTCTGCCTCAGACATGCCTTTTTCTAGTTATGAGCATTGAGTGATTGGAATTTGTTGTTGGCCTCAATAACACCCCATTCCTTGAAAAAGGAAGGTAAGTTTTGAACTGAGCTTATAGTTCAAAACTTACGTTCCTTTTTTGTTGGTAAGGTATTTTCTGTAATCTTGATCAAGGAAAACGGTAGCGTCAAAGTCTAAAGGAGAACATTTAGAATGCATAAATGTTGACCCTTTCTGCAGTATTGACAACAACAAATTGTTCAAGAGCTTTCGTCTATATCTTGTTTAGTTATCGTTGGTTAGAAAGAAGAAGTAGAGGGTTTCAAGTAAAATTGAAGATAGTAATATTTGAGAAATATTTGTAGTGGGAAGTGTTTCGAAGAAAGGCGAATTGGGATTGTTCAGTTCGTCCAAGTTGAAAAAGCAGACTTATTTATAAAAGTTGCATAGTCTTTGGTTGAGAATGCATGTCCATTTTTTGGGTCTTGAAAATAAGAAGATTTCAACATCCTAACTCCTAAGCATTAACATTTTCCAACAAAGTGGTCAGCTACGGATGCATGTACTGTAAAATTTTCAAAAGGGCCACATTTAAGCACTTCAAAATCAATAAAATTAATTATGAGTCCCGCAGTTTTTATCTATCGAAAAATTACGGGTAACAACAAATTTTAAAACTTAATTAGCCAACTCAACTTAAGTTTGTATTATTACAAACGGTAGTCAGGCATGTATTTAAAAGCAAGATTTTG
Organism: Jaltomata sinuosa; assembly: GCA_003996215.1. Classification (NCBI taxonomy): domain Eukaryota; kingdom Viridiplantae; phylum Streptophyta; class Magnoliopsida; order Solanales; family Solanaceae; genus Jaltomata; species Jaltomata sinuosa. Next base: position 165,470 of record QJPP01007351.1, read on the forward strand.
AAAAATACGCTACACACATGCGCATTTCCCCAAAATAGAGTGCACAATCCGTATATCACGCTTTTAGTTCCATTCTCTACTTCAATTATTACTCTCTCTCTCATTACCCCAATTTCTATTGGATTTTCTTCCGTTTCCTTTTCAAATCACATCTCTCCCACGATATCCTCTTATATAAGAAGCCATGGTTGGACTGTGAAGGCATGAGTCCCGCTTCGAAAATTTTTATACTCTTCTCCATTTTAATTTATTTATGTTACATTAAAAGTATTATAAATCACAATAAAAAAATTACATTTAAAGTATTATAAATCACAATAATTAATAACTTAAAGTATTCTTATATGAATTTCATTGATCTAAATAAAATAGTGTATGCATATCTAAAAAATTCATTGATATAAATAAAATAATAATATATGCATATCTAAATGGGTGGCTGAAGCAGGTAGGACATGGATGACATGCCTGCTTCAGCGAGCCTCACTCCGATTTTTTTATAACTCTTCTCCGTTTTAATTTATTTGTCTTACGTTAAAAATATTATAAATCATAATAATTAACAACTTATTATATATTGAAAAAATTTACATTAAGAGTATTATAAATCACAATAAAAAATTTACATTAAAAGTATTACAAATCACAATAATTAACAACTTAAAATATTCTTTTATTCATTGATCTAAATAAAATAATTTATGCATATCTAAAAAAATCATTAATCTGAATAATATAATAATGTATGCGTATCTAAATTAGGCATATCTTACAATTTTCAAGCATTAACATTGAGCTCATGCATAGCACGGGGTTTGATATCTAGTCAATCCCTAAATCGTGAATACTCATAATCAGGTAACATGCATTTGTAGTTTTAGGGTAGTTTTTTAACTACTTGTATCTGTATTTCACTAAATTTCTACTTCAATTCAGACATTGTTAGTTTTTTTGAAGAATATCCTATTTTTTATTTCAATGGTGGACGACACTACTCCGAAGAGGGTTACTAAAGGTATACGCCTATTGATCATATAGTGTAGATGAGATGACATCTTTTGATTTGTGCATCTCTCAACTTCAAGATGAATATGCATGATCTTCTTTAGATGAGATGCCATCTTTTGATTTGTGCATCTCTCAGTTTCAAGATGAATATGCAGGATCTTTTGTTTCCGTTGAAGCAGAGAGATGAATTAAGAATCGTCATGACCCCATACGAATGGTACAAGTTAAAGAAGAACAAGTTTCTAAGTCAACAAAGAGAAAAGAAGTTGTTGGTTCATCTAAATCTTCAGAAGAAGTAAGTGCTATTGAAAAAAAAAAGAAGGAAAGTTACAGATGTTGCTCCGGGTGGCAACGACAATGATACCATCTAAGAGTTAGTTGAAGAGGTATTGAATCATTCTAATTTTTTGGTTTGATGCCGTATACTTTATTATCAAAATTCTAATAGTGTAAAATTTGTAGTAGCACTTTATTATCAAAATGCTATAAATTGTATTTGTTATGTTGAAGAATATTAAGTGCATCTTATGTCTATGTATCATGTATCTTTATGTTCAATTGGTACAAGCCGTGTTGTGCTAGTTGATATACATTATTTTTTGTATTGTGTATTCATGTGCTACTCACATACATGCTTGTATTTACGTTGTATTCAAATTATTTCTTCAAAAACAATGAATTCTAGGCACTATTGATACTGTATGTGCTATCCAGATATATGTATGTATTTACATATTTTTATACTATATTCAACTTAAGTTCTTCAAATTCAATGTATTATAAGCGTTATATGTATGTATTTATAGCACATACATACTTTATACAATTTAATGTTGGAGTTTTATATGCAGGACGTCACATTTCATGTTATAGAACTTCCTTTGGAATCGCCTCACATGTATTGTTACTCTAACGACAAAATAATAAGTGACTTGAAGAAAAAACTTACAGATGAGCAGTTTCAGAAGTTTAGTAATATTTATTTTGGGGTATACATGCATATGCACGAGTGTTCTGTTCAAGCAAAACTGGTTAGGTGCTTTATGTCGCTGGAGTTAGAAGACATTTCAAGAGAAGTTTTTTTTATACATATAAATGACAACACATTACGCTTCACACTTAGGGACTTTGTCATTATGATAGGGTTAAATTATTTTTTCAATGAAGATGATTTTGTAACAGGAAACAAAGAACCTAACATGCTTGTTTTAGAGTATTTTGGAGGTCGAAAAACAGTTAGGAAAGCAAAGTTGATCAACTGCTTTAATAATCAGGCATGTGGCGAGGGTAATGACGATGACGCTATCAAGATAGCTATATTGTATTTCATTAATACATTCATTTTATCTGGTGAGAAGAATAATGTATCGATCAAAAAGACCCACTTTATCGATAAAAAATTCACGAATGTGCGCAGTGAATTTTTAGGGAGGAAGAGAAGAGAATAGAGGAAGATTAGATGTTATATAACAAAAGTGATGAAAGAAAAATGAAGGTCGTTAGTAAATGATTGCATGTGGTGGAGTAAGGTGAAAACACGTTTAGATACATACGTTGTTTTGGGATTAAATACATCATTATTTTAAAAAATTGATAATTAATTAAACGTAGCCGGTTAGTTACATTACAGGGCATATCGACAAGTTATTGAAATATAGGTTGACCATCAACTAAATATGTTGATGTTTAACCAATTGATGGATACTGACTTTATTGTAATGGTTGACCATCAACTAAGTAAGTTGATGTTAAACCAAGCAATGATGACCTGCCTTTAATATTAGGTAGACCATTAACTGTATAAGTTGACACTCAACCACACGTTTATGACATTTCTTCTATATGAATGTAATTTTTTTATATTTTTAATTCATAACTTTAAATGGTTGAACGTCAACTCGTCCAAGGTTATGATCAATCAATTAGCTCGAAGGCTCGAAGAGAAAAGAAAATTAAGAAGTTACAACTTAGTAGCCTTGTAGGAGTCTAGTATAGGGTTGTCATCATTGTTGTACCATTATTTCGGACAAATAAATCCTGAAAGTTGACTTAGGGGAGTTAAATACTCTTTCCCACTCGCACCACATGCGCATAAAATGCAGCACACAAAAGCATCATTAATTATAATGCAGACTTTTCACGCGATTTTCATGATTTTCATGAAGAATTTTCATGATTAGAGATTGAATGTACATGTCATCCCATGAGAAAATGAGATCTCTTGCCCTTTTACAATTTGAATAGAAGAAAATGGTCTTTTCAGATCTCTTCTGTATAAAAATGAAATCTCTTATTTGTAAAAATGAAGATCTCCTGTAAAAAAGTCATAAAACTTAAAAATATCATCCCCCACCCCACCACACCCTACGAGGAAATGAGATCTCTTGCCTTTTTATAATTTGAATAGAAGAGAAGGGTCTTTTCAAATCTCTTATTTGTAAAAAATGAAGATCTCCCGTAAAAAAGTCATAAAACTAAAAAATATCATCCCCCACCCCACCACACCCTACGAGGAAATGAGATCTCTTGCCTTTTTATAATTTGAATAGAAGAAAAGGGTCTTTTCAAATCTCTTATGTGTAAAAATGAAATCTCTTGTTTGTAAAAAAATGAAGATCTCTTGTAAAATATGGAGTACAATAGTCATGAAAGGTTATAATATTCCGATTTGTGTAATCACCATCTCAAACTAAAAATGATTCATCTTTTCTCTATAGTGAGAAAAAAATACAGATCATGAACACAAACCAAACTAACAATTCTTTTTTACGTTCTTTTAACAAACTTATGGGTTAATTTGATTTTGTTTAATTGAGCTAAATTTTACCTCCCTATTTCTTAAAGATCAAATTTATAAGTGGTAAGGATTTTCACTCATGAACGAACTTAGGGAACTTAGAGGTCGTATCGATATTTATTATGAAATAAATGCCTAATGCCTTTTAATAACCCGATCGTATAATATTTTTTACAGTGTGAGTTGTTAAAATTTGAATTCTACTGAAAATTAAGAATATTAGCAGCAAATGAGACCCTAATTAAGAAGGTAAAGTATACAAATTCAAAAATGAAACATTATGTTTGGGTGCCAAAAAGTGATGTGGTAGCAGTAAGATAGTATAAAAAGAGGAGGCATCAATTAAGATTACTTGCCTTCTTTGCTTCACTTAATTCTTATTCTTTGCCTTTTCATCAATCCTCCTTCCTACTACAAGTCTTGATGAAGCCATCTTCTTCACAACAACAAATTCTGTCTTTGTTTTTCAATCTTCATCTTCTTCTCTTCCATCTCCAATATTTTGATCATAATGCACCATCAGCGCGAAACCAACCCCTATTTTCTTCCACCACATGTTCCTCCCCTTGAACAACATGAACCACAACATCCTCCTTTCTCTTCTCAATTTCCACCAGTACTGTCTTCTAATGCAAAAGATCAAACACTACAACCACATTCTCCTGCTGATTCTTATTTTCCAAGTCCAACAATGCCAGTCTCAACAAGACATCCCCAGCCACAGCTCCATTCAGGACCACAACCACATACCGGTCATGACTCTCATTTACCACCACCACGACATCAGCCACATTCAGGATCTCGACCACATAGCCAACATCATCGTCACTCTTCAGGTGAGTCCAAATGTTGTTAACAGGCTCACTTAAAACCCTGAAGCCAAACTAGTGCGCTTCACCTTGCTTAATTCCAGCTTTAGCGTAGGTACTAAGATGCAACATCACTGATGAGCTAGCTCCGTCTTTAAGAGCACAACACTAGTACTAGACAATAAACATGGTTAACAAAGTGACGCATTAATTGTTGACGAACGTCATCACTGAACTTTTATCAATTAAGAATAAGAAATTACGGATCTAGTATAGGATGCCAGCCACGTCTAAAAACCTAAAGCTACATTTTGAGCTTATTGACATGATTTTAACTGCATATATATATGCTTCATTGTAGTTTTTTACTCTCCTGAACAAATAATTATTATTTGTGATTATAATAATTACATTAAAGACCCAACAGACTTTGATGCTTTTCACTTTTGACTAATTTGTTCAGGTCTAGTGCGAGTGCCCACTAGGCGTAAAACTAGACCATTTGCATGGCTAGTGGCAGGTTTTTGTGCACTTTTCTGGGTCATGGTAATAGTGGCTGGCCTAGCAATCCTCATCATCTATCTTGTATTTCGCCCAAGAAATCCAAAGTTTGACATAAATAGTGCCACACTCAACGCAGCCTATCTTGACATGGGATACCTCCTTAATGCTGATCTTACTATACTTGCAAACTTCACAAATCCAAACAAGAAAGGGAGGGTGGATTTCCATTACGCCATTCTTGATCTTTATCATGGTGGACACCTATTGGCTTCCAGTTACATGGACCCTTTCTCCACGATGAGTCACGAGTCGAGGTTTCAAGATGTTCACTTGGTAAGTAGCCAAGTGAGACTTCCTTTGGAACATAGCCAACAACTGAAGAAGGAAGTGGATAGTGGAAGAGTGAAGTTTGAAGTGAAGGGATTGTTTAGAGCAAGGTCTAACTTAGGGAGCTTCCTTCAATACTCCTACTGGTTGTATGCCCAGTGCACTATTGTGGTTACCAGCCCTCCAACTGGTGTCTTGATTGGCAGAAAGTGCATAACCAAGCGCTAACAGTGAACAGAGCATATTATTTTGACTTCAACAAATGGCTTCAGTTATTACTTGTGCTGGCTGCTCTTTCACTCATATTTTGATTCTCCATTCTTTTATTTTCTGTCAAAAGATGTGATTTGGAGCTTTATTACCTCTTTGTACTTCTCTCTTTTGTCAATACTATTAATGGGTTGGTAAATCAATGCTCAAAACTAGAACGCAGCAATCGTATAACGTAAAGGCTAATACCAGGATTTTTCAGCACCTGCATAATCTTGGAACCGTATAGGTTACATAGAGATGCGAACTAGAGGTTGCAAGACAAGTCCAAATGCAATAATGTTTACTATCTCGACGAAAATAGACATACTATATATTGCACATCAATACAATTATCTTATTGCAGAAGGCAAAGGTTCCGAACAAAAATTTGAGACTGCCACAACAATAGAATTTCTTGAGAGATTGTGAAAGAGGACATTTCTTCTCAAGCATAATACATACAAGTTCTCCCTCAGACGAGGCACATAACTTCACTAACTATATTCTCTTCTCATAGAAATGCCAAATAACTCGATACCTTGAGATTACAATACAGGTATGAACAACTGATGCAGGAGATGACAAACCAAAATGCACCCTCTTATAACCTCCGGAATTGGTCTCTAGTGAAAAAGGGATGCCTTAGGGCATCACGAGCCGTCATTCTGATAGATGGGTCGAATCTAAGGAGACCTTGCAAAAGGTCTATAAGATCACCAGCTGAATGATCAACATGCTGCATCACCAAATTCTGCAGCAAAGCCCAGAGAATTTACGTAAGATTCTGGTGAATGAAGAACAAGTGTAAAAGGAGAATACAAACTATTAATCCACCTGGAGACGAGGCAACTTCATCACAGACTTTATGCTCTCTCGGGAAGTGGCACCTTCAGGCCAGTCTAATCTACCCCTCCTTACATATTTCTCTGCATGTCGGCTATCCAAATAAAAAGGAATAAGTCAACTGCTAATGATAACTGATGACATGAACATACTAAAATGGAACTCACTCCACTTTATTTAACATTTGTGATGGTAATGGACCCAATACTCTTTCCATCATGGCCAGGTGCTCCAAATTCTCGTGTGTCTGGAATAAAGCTTCACCCTGCAAAACCACCACAATGAATACCTAGTGCATTTTCCATCAACAACATCTGGCTTCAAACAAACAGATTAATAAGAATCAGATGCTAGCAATACCGAGCATAGTTCTACCAAAATGCAGCCCACGCTCCATAAATCACACGGGTAGCTCCATCCAAGGCCTGAAACAAACATAAAGCCCAGTAATCAAGTAAGAGAACAATGCTAAAATTAGTGGGACTTCGTTGCGGGGAAGAAAATCTAAACCCACCAAGAATAACTTCAGGTGCACGATAATGTCGTGTGGACACAATATAGTTGTGATCTGGTCGTTCGTAAGCAGTGCTACCAAAGTCGATTACTTTGATAGCACTTGACTTTGGTAACCTTTTATAAAATGATCTGTCTCTGTGTGACCATGGTGTACCCTGCAAAGGCAAGTAAAGGAACATACGCAGACAGAGATATAAATGATGTGGCATGATCTCCAGAGGACTAGTTAATTCTAGTTATTAAAAGAGTATCACACACTGCCCTAAGAGCTTGAAAAGCAGAACCTTACATACCTTGTAGTCGGGCACTTTTATGTAGTCTGCAGAAACAAAGAGTATATTCTCGGGCTTAAGGTCTGTATGGATGAGACGCATATCATGCATGACTGTAAACAAAGGACACAATAAGCATTCACAGTCCAAGAAAAAGTGTCTTAAACACAGTGATGGCAGTATAAAGACAGTAAATTGACTAACAAATTAGCAAAGTAAAATGCAATAGGTAAAACTCTTGAGAGCAAGAGACAAAAAGATGCCCAAGTATCTCATACTAGAAAAGTGAATTGAAGAAGTATAGACCACACACATGCTACACATTCCAACAATTGCCTCCCAATTTCACGAACTAGATCAACTGGAAATGCGCGATAACTGTTTTTCCGTAGAAAATCGAATAAACTTGGTCCAAGCTTCTCAAATACCTGTTAAGACCATTAAATTCATTGCAAGCCTTAAGTCCCCATAGTATTCGCAAAGTTGGGGATATCAGGTTACCACAAATCAGTAATGTACTTACTAAGCAAATATGGTTACGATAATCAAACCAGTTCCGTAATTGTACACAACTGCAAAGAAGGAATTTCTTTAACCATCACATGCATAACTTGCATTTATATGAAGAGCCAATATATTCAACATAGACAAGACATACCGGCTTCCACCACTATCATATCTCCCTAGCAACTGAAGCACGTCAACTTCTACCATTGCTGCTTCACGATACTTCTTTATACTTCGGATAATTTTGATGGCAACAAATTCCTTCAGCTCTCTGTCCCAGCATTCTAGAACTTGACCAAACGTACCTGATGAATTATAAAACATTGAAGAAAAAGATCCATGGCCAGACAAAAGTGATATTAAATAGTAAATCAGGAAAAGAAAATTTAGACTGACCTTCACCGATCTTTTTGAGGATTTTATCTGCAATTACAGGAATGAAAATGAGTGAGAACATTATGGAGGGAACAAGCCTATACTTGAATGCAACTAAACTAAAGGTGTTCATGATATGCAGTCAAACATGGACATGATGAGAAATAAATTTTGAGATTTCAAAAAGCAACGAGTATTCTGCCTGGGAGAGGAGATATGTTACTCCTTGGTTTGCCCCACACTAGGACGGGAAGGAAGGTCAACTCCTGAAGTTTATGCAAAGCAAATACATCTATAAAACAATGTGCAACCTCATTTCTTACACTTCCATGATGGTCATTTATTATGCCTGGGAAGAGAAATGGATTGTTGAGAAGAAAAAGAACCCCTCCCCTATTATTTTTTAACTCCAATTTCTTCAATTAGTAAAGATATCTCTTGCATAAAAAAAGGGGATACTTTCACATACTTAACACATGATGATCAGGAAGAATAGCTGATTTTCTACGCATTTTTTGGTTTCTATTTGCTAATTACAAAACCGCAATTACGTAATTTCCTATGGACAAAATGAACTTTAGCACGAATCCGACACATAATTCCAGAAAGAACTGGAATATAAGAGCAATCAGAAAGAACCTAACATATACTTTGATCAAGGAGAGCCTAACACATATATAACATGGTGATGAAAAAAAAGTAATTACAGCGAGTTGTTAAATTCTCTCCAAGCTCAAACATGTAATGTCCATCTTTGTCATCTTCTCGCCGTGGGGGAGAGCCTTTTTGAGCCAGTCCTTTTACATATAAATTATCATGATCGGGTAGTAACCTTGAATGCACATAGCTCGATGAATTGCCAACCTCTTGCCCATAATAAATTCCTGACTGAGCCTACAGACAACCATTCATTCATATTCTTCTGAAAAAGATATAACATAAAACCTACCCTATATTTAAAACTGAACTGAATTTTGAAATATTTGCAAGAGTAACAACCAAGATGAATATTTTCACACAATCCCCACCTCAACAAACTCACTAAGCTGGACATAACTATAAAATCACTACAAAATTATTGACATGACAAAAAACAAATAAAAGTTTGTCCAGTTACAAATATTCTCACCAACATCAGACTTAGTTGAGTTGATGGGTGATCCAAATACTACTACACCTTTCCAGTTTATATCGCGCATAAATCTTCCTATTCTACTGGGATGGGTTTGTACCTTTTTCATCATGATTCAATTCATCTAATTAAAATGCCAATAACACTCAAAAGAACCTCTAAAAAAAAGATATATTCTTATAAAATTGCAGATTTCAGCAAAAAAAAAGTTACATATTTTTCTCTTTTTCCCCCTCAAAGTCGAGTCCCCAAATGGTGTAAAATATCAGATCCAAATTAAATAAACAAAATTTTACTGATATCCAATTATACATTTCTACTCAATATTTAAGCATCAACTTATCCTCCAATATTCATCAATAACTTATAACCTCCAACGGCTCGAAAAACTTTCATTGTCATTGGACAAGAACTTCAACCGTAAACAAAATACTCAATATCGAACTATCACTTTTGTGGTCATTTTTCGAACTTCCCACAAAAACAAAAACAAAATCAAAATTGAACCATGTAATCAAATGTAATCAAAACACTCGAAATTCGGCTAATATTTTCTCATTTTCCCAACAACATCTCATCAAAGAAGCAAAACTTTGATTGAACCATGACTTCAATTCAAATCAAAATTGAGCTAAATATGTTTCATTTTCGAACAACTTGTCACAAAAAATAAAATTAATAACAAGAAAAAGACGAAAAAAGAAGAAGAAAAGGTGTACCTTGGGAGTATGGGAAGGATGCCAATCTAATCTTGGACGTTTCTTAGGACGACGATCCATGTAGGAATGTGGATACTCCGTTAAGTAATCCATTTCCATCGATCAAATCGATGACTACATGTTCAACACACTAAACCCTAATCCCCCAATTTTTGTTTGTCAACTAAACTAAGGACCACCAAAAGCTAATGCTGTGGAGGCGTACCATTCACAATCTCACCCTTGGATTAATAATTCACCTTTAATCACGACCGACTTTAAACACTCATAGGTTACGGAAACTAACCATGGTTACTTTATTTATTTCTTCTTTTTGATTATTATTATTATTATTATTATTATTATTATTATTATTATTATTATTTACTCACCAAAAGAAAAAAATTGTATGTACCTTTTTATCTCGTGCGTTTCCATTCCGAATATTCTATCCTCCGGGGAATACATTTTCTCCATGGTTAAATATAATCCTGTACTTTGGAAATAATTTAAATATATTTTTCATTATACTTTCAATCATATCTACTTTTTTGTTATACTTTGGACCTCTTCTTTCATTATATTTTGGCATAAATTTATGAACATAGAGAGCAATTAATCTTTCGGTGACTGGGTACTGAATTTCTTAAAAGAGATTCAGTAGTGTGTTTTCCTAATACTATTGACACTGTAAACAAAGCTCAAGCACAATCGAAAATCGTCATTTTAATGTGACTTTGCCTCAATAACTCACAATTATATATCTATCTATATAAAAAAAGACCTTAATCTAAAAGAAAGTTCTAACTGTTGCATATGACAAATCATTAGCTTCTTTTAAGAAGATGAAAAGAAAAGAACTCAAAGCGGGGTAATAGGTCGGGATGAGGTTAAACAAGTGGGTTGAAATTAAGTATTTAAAGTTGAGGTTGGGTCATTTGATTATGATCTTGCTTATTCCTACATCAAAATTATAGGTAAATTTGTACAAGTATGATAAGATGGTATATTTAGATCAAAAGTATAATAGAAAAAGTATATTTAGATCGAAAATATAAAGGGGATATATTTAAACTATTTACAATAGTATATGCGTATACTCCGTCTTCTCAAACCCATGAGGAAAAGTGTCCCTATTAGGTAATTTGGTAAGATTCCTACCATTATAAAAAATAATGCATGTATTAGTTTTATATTTATAACATCTTATTTGGTATATTTCTTCAATTTATGTATAACTATTTTATTTGCTATTATATTATAGATAATTAATACATGAAAAATCATGATATTAGTAATGTAAGAGTTTTTAATGCATGCATTAGCATGATTAAGGATACAATTTCTCCTCAGAACATTTTTCAGATCCTTTCGACAATATTTGTAGAGGATATTTTTGAACATAAATAAAATTTTAAAAATCATGCAATGTATGCTATTTTTAATACACCAAACCAAGCAGTACATAAGAAATAATCTCATCTTAACTAATTAATACTAACATTACTAATGCCACCATTAATAAACATCATATTCGACACTATTCCTATATATACATGACTCTAGTTTGGTACATAGCTGATTAGAGTTATGCAAATATTAATAATACATAAATTAGTTAGGAGGGTTTATGTATTATTATATGTAAAAAATAGTTATGCAAAATTTAGTTATTCATGTATTTGTTATTTCACTGTCTGTTCTACATAAAATAATACATAGATTCCCTCTGTTTTAGGGAGTGGCTATGCCGGCGAGCCGGATGAGGAGCAGAGGAGGTTTGAGAGGTTTAGGAAAATGGATCCACCTTAATTTTAGGGAGAGCAGATTAAAGATGCATACGAGTTCTTGATGAGTTGTCATGAGAGGCTTCAGGGTGTGGGACTAGTGCGGCTCACGAGGTTGATTACACAGCTTTGCAGATGTGTGGTCCCGTTAAGCAGTGATGGAGCTCTTATGTTGACTCTAGACCTGCAGGATCTCCCCTATGATTTGGGAGTCGTTTGCTCAGGCTTTTCTTAATTTATTTGTTCCTCGTAGCTTGAGGGAGGAGCGTAGATATCAGTTTGAGCATTTGACTCTAGATGGGATTTCAGTGATCAAGTATGAGATACAATTTTATGCTTTGTATCACTATGCCTTTGTGATTCTACCAGACGAGATTGAGAGGATTCACAGGTTTGTGAGGGGTATTACCTTCGTGAGGCGGTATTTTATTCAGCACGGTCATAAGCTACTTTTTAGAGGGCCATTGAGGTAGCTAAGGAGTTCGAGCTAATGCACCATGAGGAGTTTGGTGATCTGAGGGACAAGAGGTCCCGCATTTCTGATCAGTACAGTGGTACCTCATTGGGAGGCCTAGGTTCTTTTAGGAGGGGTTTCTGTCCTCAGGATGGTAGACCGGTTCAGGTAGCCCTTCAGACGTCTGAGGGAGGATATTCTGAATAAGATTCTTTCAGCCCATGGTAGACTTCCCATGGTTCTTCTCAGAGGTTCTCAGATCGTGGTGGTCATTCTGATTATTCGGGATCTTTTCAGCAGATGATGGTTCCAGATCTTGTTATGAGTGTGGTAGTCCTGAGCATGTTAAGAGGGATTGCCCCAGACTTAGAGGTGGAGGCCGATAACAGAGTTTCCAGACTTCGGGTAGAGTAGCATCACCCCCAGCCAGGGGTCAGGGTATATCTCAAGCAGGTAGAGGTACACCACCAGCCGGTCGGGGAGGTGGTAGAGGAGTAGTTCATCCAGGGGGAGACAAGGCTCAGTGTTATACTTTTTTGAGTAAACCCGAGGTGGAATCTTCTGATGCTGTCATCACAGATATCGTCTCAGTATGCAATTGACCTACTTCATTTGTTATTTGATCTTGGTTCTACTTTCTCATATATGTCTGCTTACTTTTCATATGGTCTAGTTATAATGGATGAGTCTCTTGGTATACCTATTCGTGTCGCTACCCTAGTAGGTGATTTCTTATGGTGGATGGGGTGTACTGATCCTGTGTTGTGACTCTTGTGGGATATGATACATGGGTAGACTTAAATATTCTTGATATGATAGATTTTGATGTCATTTTGGGTATTGGCTTTCCCCATATCATGCTGTTGTGGATTATAGTGCCAAGACGATCACTTAGCTATGCCAAGTGTACCGAGGTTGGAGTGGAATGTGATAACGCTTAAGTAACACTCTCCATAGAGAGGTGATAGCGATTGTCAGAGCAAAACAAAATTTATATTCCGGATGAGAGTCGGGGTCAATCCCACAGAAAATGGTAGAGTCGCCTATAAGATTGTCGTATATCAATCATCAATAGAATAATCGTCCAAATAACATAAAAATTAAAATAGGGAGAAATCAGGGAATTGAGAATCTATCACAAATCGCAATTAGAGCAAAATAATAAAGTAAACAGAGATTTGTATCAAGAGAGATGACGACTAGGGGTATGTTTTTTATGAGACTTAAACATGGGTTAAGGTACTTGCTTAATTATGCGAATTCTTGATAAACGATATGTGTAGCATTAGTTTTAGTCATGAATGTAAATCTTTTGATCTCACAAACATTTATCCAATGGTCTCTATTTGAGCACCATGATTTCAACACAAAGCAACCAACTTAGGGTTGGGGAAGTCATACTATTTCTAGCTTAGACTCTTAAATGGGTGTTTTCTGGCGATTGAACTATTTCTAGCCTCAATCTAGATGGAAATCCCAAGTAGCCACTATTCAATTCTCATCCGAAATCATGAACCTCTCTTTCAAGCAAGAACACAACCAAGCAAGTTCAATCAATATTTGCAACCATCAATTTAGCAATTATAAATATAATTAAGCAAGACCCATACCCAATATCAAATACCCATCATTCACGTATCCCTAGATAAGGAAACTAGCCGCTCATATTAAGGAAATAAGAGATTATATCAATTGAGTAATTCAAATTTCCATTCATTGTAAGCTAATATCTAATATTCAAGCTCAATTTGTACAATCAATGGTGGATTCACAAGGTTGAAGAAGAGAAGAAGAAAGTACTCTCTATCTTCTTTGGGAATCTTTCTCAATGGAATACTACTCAAAGGCTATTTAGAACTGAAAAACTACTGAGTACAATTCCCAAAACTGGATTTTAGAATGTTCCCAAATCGTCACATAAAAATTAACAAAAATGCTCTCCAGAAGATGTGCAACGCGATGTGTAGTGCAACGTGCGGTTGCACCATGCATTGTGCACATTGCACAACTCTGTTTTAGAAGACCAATGACTTCAGCCAATTCTGGGTCTTATGCGAAGGGGGTGCGGTCCACACCAGCTATTGTGCGTGTCGCACGACGGCTGCACCTCTGGAAAGACTCTTCTTCTTCTTTGATCACCTTAGCACTTTAACTCCTTTTGAGCTCTTCTAGGTCCAATTCCTTGTTTTCTACTTTTGGCCAAGAGTACCCGCATTCATATCAATAAAGGCCATAAGAACTTCTAAATATCATCAAAACATGACAATAATTCATGATTAAAGACTCAATAAGTTGGTAGATTACCAACTTATCAAACCTTCAAATTTGAACTATTGCTTGTCTTCAAGCAAGATACTCACAAGGTAAGGAATGAATTATGCTCTAAAACACATGAGTTGCACTCTAGATTACTCTACTTCTAAAAAACTAAGAAAAATAACAAATTAAAAGACTCAAGCAAAAATACTCAACTACAATGCTCATCTCAATTTGGACCACCACATTCTCAAGACAATTGATCATTTCAAAACATTCATCAAAAAGACTTCATTTCTCATTCAAAAACAGGGGAATTTGTCATTCAAAACAAGATCAAGTTTCTCAAGTCATTGGCATGGAACTTCAAGGTTTGCCTCAAGATTCGCCACACAACTTGTCTCATTCATTCCTCTTAATTAAAATAGAGACTTCATGTTTCAATTCAAGTGTATAATTCCATTCACCACAAGAGAGAATCTCACTCACAATCATGCAATTCATAAGACAAAGGGATTATAAGAGAACCAAAAGACTCTCACTCTCTCAAAGAAGTTCAAGTGTACATATATCAAATCATAGGCTTGCCCTTCATGTAATTCCCCACTAATATAGAGTTACCAAGCTCAAAATTACTAAGGACTTGTGAGTTACGATGTCAGCTAGGGCTAAGGTGAGGATTGCATTTGGATTAAGTGACTAAACCTCCCTAACACTCTTCGTTATCATTTCGAACACCACTCACATTTTCGAACTTTGACTTCACCTTATTTATCCCTCACACAACCCAAGCTTTTCCCTTTAACTTGATCATTCAACCTCCTTGAATCATCTTCACTTGGTAGCACCAATTCTTTTCTTTTCATTTTGCTCATTGCATAGGATTTGCAGCAATTTTTTTTAATTCGAGTATAAGGTGCTACCTTGCACTTGGAGTGCATTCCTTTTCTTCTCCATATTGAGTGTATACACCTCTAAACTTAGGCTTTTGCCTATGTTATCATTTCAATTCCCCCCCAAACTTACGATTTTAGCATATGTTTCACTTTCAATCCATTAGGGAGGACGGGTGCAAATAATTAGGTTAAAAAAGGGTCAAGGTATAAGCTGCCAAAGAAAAGTCACAAGCTCAAAGGGGTTCACTAGGATCATTGTAAAGGGAAGTCATTTGAATTAAGTGGCTATTCAAAAAAGGCATAAGGTCATCTTCCAAGCTCGATCACTTCTAAGATTTTCCCTTGAATCACATTCGGGGCAAGTTCTAGACGATATATGCATACAAGACTAGGTATAGTCTTACCACACAAGGCATCACAACACAAGAATTATCACAACGAGTTTCACAATCAATTGGGATAAATGACTTTTGACAGCTATTCTAAGTTTTTTTACACACTCATTTGTGAATCGATCAAGCCAAATCAGGAGTGTACAAGTCATGACAAGAGAATGCTTTACTCAAAATTATTTTTCCCTCTTCCTTCGATTTTCAAAAACTTCTTGCTCAGAAGTTTTTTTGGTAGGCCCATTTTGAGACAAGCAAAACACAGACTCAAATATAACTAAAACTTGGCATTTTTCCTTAAGAAAGTCACCTCTCAATCTATCATAGGGAAATACCAATCTGATTTGACACAAAAATAAAAGAAAAAGAAAAATAAAGAAAAACCCTTGCTCCTTGGAAAAGAATCGTGGTATTAAGAAAACCCTTGGAGTTTATTATTAATCTACTATTAACAAGGCAACTAGAAGTTAAAAGCGCTCATGAGTCATTTAAAAACAAGCCTCGACATAGGCACTAGCGCATTTGTAAGGCACGGGTAGTGAAGCAATGGAATCGTGTAAGACTAACTCTGTAATACAATCAAAATTTAAAAATATCAAGCCTGACGAGGGCACAATTAAAGAATCAAAATAAAATAAATAGGCCCGACGAGGGCAATATCACAATCTCCACACGTGCCCGACAAGGGCTAAATAAAATATCTAGCAAAGAAGTAAAAATGTCAAGCCCAATAAGGACAATAAAAATATCTCAAAGCCCAACACGGGCAACCAACCAAGAAAATAAGCACCACCTCAATGCTCTAAACTCAAAGAAGTAAGGAAAAGGTGCAATAACTCCTTGGGAGGACTACTCCTCATCACCATCCGTTGCCTCTGCACTAGTGCCTGCACCACCCTTTCGGGAGTGCAAAGTGAGTGTCGACTCTCGGAGAGTATCTTGGAGTGCTGGATCCTCATCATCAGGCAACTCTGCATCATCATCATCATAAGCTGCAAACAAGTCATCCAAGGGACCAGGGGTGTGCTGGGGTAGAGGCATGTCACTCCAATCTGCATCATCAATCGAAGCTTTCCCTTTTGCCTTAGCAACATCCTTTCGGATCTCCTGCATAACTCTCTCAATGACATCCACCCTCTGGCAGAGTTTGCTCACGCTATCCACTACTCCCTTAATGGCCTTCGTGACAACCTTGTTAATTAAACCTGGTAACTTATTAGCTAAGTCGGTTAACTACCTATCATGATTGTAGGTCTTGTCAACCATATCTTGGAGGCTACTCTTGGTCAATGGCCCTCTAGGTGCAGCAACTGCGGGAGTAGATGCTTTTGAGGCTTCCCAAGAAAGAAAGGAAGTATTTGCTTTAGCATCGAACTTATCAACTTCAACCTCATTTGAGGGCTCCATCCTGCGCCTCTTGAACTTAGGAGAATCCCTTTCAATTTTCTTATCAAGGTCCAACATACCAGTGGCAGGGGTAGGAGTGTCACAGTTAAAACAAGGGATGCCAGCCTTAGGACAAAGCTTCTTAATAAGCACCGGGTAGGGGAATGAGTCACCACCCTTACGTGCTTTTCGCCTTATCACCATAGCCACGATTTCCCCAAAGTTGACATGTTCTCTCATCATGATGTAGGCTACAAAAATGGCTCTATCCTGGGTTCCTTTTTGATCATTTTGTGAGGGCAAGAATCGGGAGTGAATAAAGTCATACCAGAGATGGGCCTCGAAGTACAAAGTCCTTCTTAGGATATCTCCCCATAATGGCCCAGATAAGAGTATTAGGAGCAAGAATAGGAGCAGTCTCCTGATATGGCATTGGTTCAACAGTGAACTTTACCAAGAGTGCAGGTGTAGGCTCAATTGGGTGGCTCCAATAAATTGTATTTATATCTTTCGAAGTGATGCAAATCTTCTTTCCCCGAACAATAACTGAGTCCAAGTTAGGGAATTTCTCTACATTCCCCTTGTACCCTTTAGAATCTTGTATGGCTTGATAGGAGGCAAATAATTCCTTAATGACCTCCTCATAGTAACCTACGGGTACCTCTTGGAATGGGTACCACTGACGGGCGGCGAACTATTGAGTGATGTTGGGTAGATCATCCCTGACTATTGCTAAGTTGAAGCTCATCTCCGTATTGACGGTTCTTTTCTTATCACGGTCATAGATGGATTTCATACCCTCAACCCCAAAATGAATTCTTGCCTCTTTTACAACTGATAGCTTCTTTGGGTTGTGCCCTGTACTTCCCCTGCTTGAAGACATAGTCTGCACATAGAGATTGTGAGTACTCAAAGTAAAAGCAAAATCTTTTTGTATTTTTGACATATGTAAAAAAGAAAGGATAAAAGAAGATAACCAATTAAAAAGAATGGAATGAAAAGAAGAAGAAAAATAAAACAGGTAATTGATGGCTTATGCGAACCTCATGTAGACCGTACCATGAGAAGTGCGCGTCGCACGTGGCGTCGCACAAGCTACCAGAACTTGTGTTGGTTTCTGCTTTAGGGTGTGAAGGCTAATGCGAACCGCACCAACCAAAGTGCGCATCACACAGTATTCACCCCATCAATCCAGTGAACTGGCATCAATTCTCAACAAGGCACAAAACCTTGTGCGTTTTGCACGTAAAGGTTTGCGCTTCGCATGCGAAATGCACAAGGAAATAGATGGAAATTTTCAATTCCTTGTCTTTTTGTGTGTTAAGTATGTGATTCGCAGAACAATACCTGTGGAATGCACTACAACAAGCACCACACTAATAATTTCCACAGGGCTAAACATAATATGACCAAAATCAAATCATACGGGTACTCAGACTTCCCTGGAATCTAACAATACATTCAAAACAAAATAAGAGCTTCACAATTTCCCTTAAGAAAGATGTTGCGCCGTCCATCATTGGGAACATCAAGCCTTCAATTACAACTCAGGAGGCACATTCATTCAACAATAATTTCATACCCCCCAACCAAGAACATTAGCCCAATTATCATATTCAATTTAAGTAACTCTCGATATAACAGTAAAAGCAAGACGTGTAGGTGGATCGACTCATCAAGTTCCCATTGAAATAGGATCCACACAAGGAAAAACACTTGCCATTCATTGTTTATTAGTGGCACACCGAAAATGTCCGGGTCAAAATATGGCTTTCAAATTGAGTTCTGAATTAGTGGATGCTGCCAAAGGGAGTGACGATGCCATACGCAAAAAGGAAGAGACTCATAGAATGGCAGAGGCAAATAGAGCTTTTGCACATTTTCGTTAATCCATGAACATGATCTATACATCTCGATCGAAAAAGAATTAAGAGAAAAAGAATTCCTCAAAAGTCCTTGCTAGTACGTTTAATACAATTACTGCTTTACCTTAGGCCTCAATTAGCAATCATAAGGCCGACATATCTTCATCCCGAAATAAGTAGATGCGGAATCTCAAAATCATGGGCACAATGATAGTAGTAATATCAGCCCCAAATATCAATTTCTAACAAAAACCTCATGAAGATGACGATTTACCCTTAAGAATGACATCACCCAATCTATCATAGGGTCAAATCATGCACCAATACAAGTGGATTACTCAAACTTCACCCAAAACATAAATTTTTAAGGCTAAAAAGTACCACAAACAACATGCAGCATCATAACTTCAAGTTCTATTAAGTTAATCCTAAGCAAAATCAATAATATAACCAAAATTGAGGACCTAAATTTTTGGATCTCACCCAAAATCAACATGGCAGATTTAGTGATCATGCTTCACAATATGAGTTCTCAATCAACATAAAAACACATATTTAACATCGAAAAACTTACCACAAGTGAAGATTAGAGGGAGAGAATAAAAAATTAAAGCTTTTGAAGGCCAACAATGGAGATCTACTTTTTAATCAGAAAACGACGGCAGCAACGGGTGGAGAGCAGCGGCAGAGAGATTTGGGTGAGAGAGGAGGATTTTGGTGGAAGTTTGAGGGATTTTGGAGGATTTCTGAGGAAGTTATGGAGGATTTTATGGGAGAATATGGAAAAGAAGAAGAAGGGTGGCAGTTTACAAAAAGAAAAAGAAGAATAAAAGTCAATGGGTCAGTCTCCGGATTGGGTTGGTCAACAGATAGGTCAACCAAATTTAAGAACTTACCTTGGTGCACCACGACATGTGATTCGCACAAGACCTTGTACGACTCGTACATCGCCTTGCACCAGCCAAATTTTTTCCTAAACTTTCCCCAGTTTTCTGCTTAGGTGTTCGATAGAGGTGCGATGCGCACAATGGCTTGTGTGAAACACACAGCCCAACAGACGTCACCTCCAACTTAGCATTTTTCTTCCAGTTTTCTGGTTTGGGGTGCATAGCCCTGTGCGATGCGTACAACAGCATGTTCAAATCTCACGGGTTTCTGCACGTCACCTTTTTGTCTTGTTTTTCCACTTGGTCATTTTTTCTCTCCATGCATTCCTAAAAACACATCAAAAATAAAAAAAGGTAACAACTAAAGTAAAAACACTTGGGTTGCCTCCCAAGAAATGCTTGATTTTACATCGCGGCTCGATGATAGTACCTCAATCCTCAATCATTATCAAAGAGCATTCCAATCTGATTGGCGTGGACCCATCTCAAGCAAGGGAATTGCTCCATCAACATCTTCATAGCATCGTATTGTTGCTAAGGTGGCAACCTCCAAGGCTTGGGTATCTCTTTCATCACAAATTCCTTATGGGCATCCATAAACTTTCCCTCAACATTTATCACGGACACTACTCAAAGCTTATCTGGTGGTCTCGGAAGTTGGCATATATTTAAGGTCACTTTCTCGCTTCTAACCCAGAACTTGAGTTCCTCGAGTTCCATGTCAACCAAAGCTCTCCTGGTTGCCAATAATAGTCGCCCCAATATGATGGGCACCTCAAGATTCACTTCACAATCCAAGATAACAAAATTGGCGGGTAGGATAAACTTGTTGACTTTGATCAATACATCAAATAAAATTCCTACCGGCCATTTAATGGACCGATCGGCCATGAGCAATCTCATCGGTGTAATCTTGGGAGTACCCAAACCTAAATTCTTAAATATAACAAGAGGCATTAAGTTTATACTTGCCCTTAGATCACACAAAGCCTTCCAGAATACAAACACCCCGATAGTGCAAGTGATGGTGAACGCACCCGGGTCTTCTCATTTTGTAGCAATAATGCTTGTTATCACTACACTACAGCTGTGTGAGACTTCCACAGTACCCACGTCAACAACACGCTTTTTCTTGAGAAGATCCTTCATGAATTTTGCATACCCGGGCATTTGCATTAAAGCCTCGACCAAAGGGATGTTAATAGAAAGCTTGCTGAACATGTCAACAAACTTTTTGAATTGATTCTCCTCCTTCTTTTTGGCAAATATTTGCGGGTATGGAGGAGGCCTCTTAGGTATTGTGATCATCCTACTTGGAACATTATGAGTGTCCTCTTCAATATCTATGGACACTTGAGAAGGAGCATCAACCTCTTTCTCCTCTTTACACGTATCATCATTCACATAAACGTTGGGTGCACTAAGATTCACCCTAACTTTCAGCTTTTCATCATTCTTCTCATTCATAATCTTAGCCTTGCTGATAACCTCGACTCTACAACGTCCTCCATACTAGGCTTCTTCACCATACCACTCACTCTTCCGGTCCTTGTGATAATAGCCATGACATAGGCATCATTCTTCAGGTTCATCGTAGTGTCATTCGGGAGTGTCTTTTTTATTCGAGGATTTATTTGGGTGGACAAGTGGTTCATTTGTGCCTCGAGATGCTTGATAGAAGACAAGTGTAGGCTCACTGTTTGATGAAGAGTCAACACTTTGCTCTTAAGATCCTTCACCCCACTATCGGTTCACTTAACCTTTTTCAAGACTAGAGATAACATATCTTCAATTTTTGAATGTCCAGAGTTGCTGTTGCTCATGGTGGGATGATAAGTGGCATCAGACTTTGGAGGAGGCACATAAGGATTTGAACTTCAGTGATTATATCAGTCACCTTCTTTTTCATGATCCCTCCAATAGCCATCACACTTTTCATCCTTGATCCAACCTTGATTCTCGTCCCTCGGGTGCCAATACCCAGGTCGAGAACCCACTGAGAAATAGCAAATCTTCCTATCAACAATAATAAACACCCCTCTTCACTAGCTTGAAGCTCCGGAGTACTCACGATATTTACATTATTAGTATTACCGGGCCCCATCATGTGCTTGGCCAAGAGATCAATTTGCGTTAGCATTTTGGCCATAGCCTCATATCTTTCCTCATCTTTATGGTGCATTCATTTGTCAAAATAGATGATGGCACACCTGTGGGTACATCTGTCTCCCGAGTATGCCAAGAATGATTCGTCTTGGTCATTCTTTCTAGAAGAGCTGAGGCAATACCATATTGTTGATCCATGAAGGTGCCACACGCAAGGTTGTTGGCTATGGACTTGTTCATTGAATTCAAAGCCCTATAAAATCTTTAGAGAAGGACATTATTCGGCAATCCATGATTGGAGCACAACAAGAGTTTATTTTTAAACCTCAACCACGCCTCATGTAATGGTTTGTCTTGGAGTTGGCAAAAATTAGTGATTTCATACCTCAGTTGCATCATTTTTGATGGAGGGAAGAACCTCACCATAGATGCTTTGACAAATTCCATGTGGTTATTGATCCATCCAGAATCTCTTCTAACCATGCCTTCGCTTCTCCCCTGAGGGAGAAGGGGAATAAGCGAAGCTAGATGGATTCTTGGAGGATGTTGTGGAAGATAAATGGCAGACATATCTTGATGAAGTTTTGAATGTGCCTATTTTCATCTTCATGTGCAGCTTCTCCGAACAATCCTTTCATTTATACGAGGTGGAGTATCGTACTAGTGACGTGAAATACGGCATTGCAAACCGTGGGAGGTAAGCGCATTGCACCTACCCTTTGGATTGTGGGCTTAGAGGCTGCATCTATGTATTCATCTACGCTTTCATTGTCGTCCACTTCGCTCATGGGTGGACTGCTCAACAATCAAAAACAACAAAACAAAGTAAAACTCACAAAAACTCACAAAGTGATTTCGAACGTCAATCTAAAAGGCTACTCAAAAACCATTCCCCGACAATGGTGCAAATTTTTGATAATGCTCAAGTAACACTTTCTATACGTAGGTGATAGTGATCACCAGAGCAAAACAAAATTTATATTTTCGATGGGAGTCGGGGTCAATCCTACAGATAATGGTAAAGTCGCCTCTAAGATTGTCATATATCAATCACCAATATAGTCATCGTCCCAATAACATAAAAAGTAAAATAAGGGGAAACCAGAGAATTGGGAATCTATCACAAATCGCAATTCGAGCAAAACAATAAAGTAAATAAGGATTTGTATCAAGAGAGAAGACGACTAGAGGTATGTTTCCGATAGGAGTTAAACATGGGTTAAGGTACTTACTTAATTATGTGAATTCTTGATAAACGATATGGGTAGCATTGGTCTTAGTCATGAATGTCAATCTTTTGATCTCACAAACATTTATCCAATGGTCTCTATTCGAGCACCATGGTTTCAACACAAACCAACCAACTTAGGCTTGGGAAAGTCATACTATTTCTAGCTTAGACTCTTAAATGGGTATTTTCCGGCAATTGAACTATTTCTAGCCTCAATATAGATGGAAATCCCAAGTACCCACTATTGAATTCTCATCCAAAATTATGAACTTCTCTTTCAAGCAAGAACACAACCAAGCAAGTTTAATTAATGTTTGCAAATTGCAACCATCAATTTAGAGTTAAAACATGAAGAATTCAATAAACCAATATAAATTTAGCAATTATAAACATAATTAAGCAAGACCCATACCCAATATCAAATACCCATCATTCATATACCCCTAGACAAGGAAAATAGTCGCTCATGTTAAGGAAATAAGAGATTATACCAATTGGGTAATTCAAATTTCCATTCATTGTAAGCTAATATCCAATATCAAATCTCAATTTGTACAATCAATGGTGGATTCACAAGATTGAAGAAGAGAAGAAACAAGTACTCTCTATCTTCATTGGGAACCTTTCTCAATGGAATACTACTCAAAAACTATTCAGAACTAAAAAACTACTGTGTACAATGCCCAAAATTGAGTTTTAGAAGGTTCCCAAATTATCAGATAAAAGTTGACAAAAATGCCCTTCGAGAGAAGTGCGACATAACGTGCGGTGTGATATGCGATCGCACCATGCATTGTGCACATCTCACGACTCTGTTTTAGAAGAGCAGGGACTTTGGCCGATTTTGGATCTCATGCGAAGGGGGTGTGGTCTACACCAACTGTTGTGCGTATCGCACGATGGCCGCACCTTTGGACATACTCTTCTTCTCTTTTGATCACCTTCACACTTTAACTCATTTTGAGCTCTTTTGGGTCCAATTCCTTGTTTTCTACTTTTGGCTAAGAGTACCAGTATTTATATCAATAAAGGCCATAAGAACCTCTAAATCTCATCAAAATATGGCAATAATTCATGATTAAAGGCTCAATAAGTTGGTAGATTACCAAATTATCAGAAGAGTACCTAAGGATCATATCCTAAGAGGGTGATTTTCTTCCTTAAGGCGCAATGGTTGGTTGAGAAGGGGTATTTAGCTTATCTAGCTTATGTTTGTGATCTGACGTGTTTCCGTTGGAGTTGGTGAGAGTGGTTAAAGAGTTCCCAGATGTGTTTCTTATGGACTTACCGGGTGTTCTTCTCGATAGAGATATTGAGTTTGGAATTGAGTTAGAGCTGGGCACTAAGCCCATCTCTATTCTTTCTTATAGGATGGCTCCAATGGAGTTGAAAGATCAGTTGTAGGACCTGTTGAGTAAAGGATTTATTAGACCCAACATTTTGCCTTAGGGTGCTCCTATTTTGTTTGTGAAAAAAAAAGATAAGACTATGCAGATGTGTATTGATTAAAGGTAGTTAAACAAAGTGACCATCAAGAACAAGTATTCTCTTGTTGACACCCAATTTTTGCCCTCCATATTTCAAATCAATTTTGAACTTCTTCAATTTTTAAGACAATTTCAAAATAATTATTCTTATAAAATTAATTATCCTCAAAATCAATTTTCATGCTAACTTTGCCATTTTAACTAAGAGTATATACGCTCTGTACTTAATTATGTTGATTTATATGGATTTTACTTAAGAAAATACTTGTAAAATTACTTTCGAGTGAAAACCGCATTTAAATTGAGAATGTTTTGTTTTTCCCCAAATTTGATTTGAAATTGGAGATTAATTAAATAATTAGTATCTTAATTTTAAATAAGATGCTTATGCTTTGAATAAATGATTATTTTTCTTTGTTTTTTAATTAAAAAAGCTAGAATATTAATTTATCTATTTTAATTTTAGCCTAAATTCACTAATAGTTCCAATTTGGCTATTTCTTTAAACCAAATCTGGCCATATTTACAAAAAATTGTGGCCATCTTTTAAACCACCTTATGCCCTTTATAATCAACAAATCTTAGCCCAACCATCAACCCAAGATTTACCCTCATACCCGTACACTTCGCCTTTCTTTTCTCGCACCAGAACAACACAACATATACACTCATATATACACATAGCACCACACGCTCTTTTTTCTAGAAAGACCGTACCTTTCTTTCTCATGCACACAGAAACCATAAAATCTCTCTCTCCCCCTTTTCTTCGTTCATTCTTCTTCACACGAGCAAATCCATAGCTCAACAAGGACATCAACAACAACATTAAATGATGCCTCAATACCCCTCCCTTTTTACTATTTTGGGGATCAAAATTAGGGGTTGAGGTTGGAAATTTGGTTCAAGAAATTAGACCAGAAGCTTGGGTCAAAGTTTGAAGAGTTTCAATCAATTTTGAAGAGTCTAAAAGTATTGATAAGTCCTTTTCTCTAAGATTTCATGGTATTCTGGAGGATCCTTTCCTCTTGCCATTGAAATCAGAGAAAACTCTAGTTCGTCAGAAGGTCGAAGAAATCCAAGAACTCAACTCATTTATTCCCAGTTCCTGCACAGAAAAAGGCGAGCTTTTCTTTGTTCTCATTTTTACGCTAAACAATCCGCCTTCTTTAAAATGTTGTGATTTTATGTCCCTTTGTTACTAGTGTATTTGTGTGGTACTTAGATCAATTGGTTAAAGATGTACTCGGGTTCCCTGTTAGTCAAATAATTATTGTAGCATGTAACTTGACGAGTAACCCCTGTTGAATCATAGAATAAATTTCAACTGGGTTTTAAGATTGGTTATTTGGTAGCATATCATCTTGCCTTATGAGCTTAGGAAATAACCTACAAGGAAACCTTAGAACCAGTTTGAGCTCTAGGCGAGGCTTCGAGTAATTAACTAAGCCTTTGCTAAGGTGCTCCTGGGCTTAAGTCCTTGTGTCGTTCAATTAACTCACTCTATAAAAAACCTTTCCTAGTTATTTGTATAAAGCACATTCTTTTATTTGATATTACAATTTTACAATTTTTTTCAGCTATCCCAAATTTCACAATTTTCAGTCTTTTTAAAGGACGTCTCAATTTATCTACCTGATTCCTTCTCGCTTATCTTGTTTGTTGCTTCACGAGTTTAGCTACTCATCCTATTAGAGTAAAATATAAGTCTGGCTTATTGTCTAAGTAGCATATTACATGCTTGTAAGTTGTTTTGGCTGAAATAGTTTGTTTGGTATGAGACAAGGTGTGTATGGTTGGCTATTTTCTTGTAGTTTGTTGAGAGTAAGCTTGAAAAAGGGAGTTTGACAAATAAGAGAAGATAGATTTGATCGTGAAGGATTCTGATCGAGATTTCAACCATTGATATTCATTGTAAGGTAAGTTCACAAAGTTTATTTTCATGGTCTGAATTGTTAAAAACATCATTTACATTATTTTGCTTTATAGAATAATTTTATTGTTGATTTTCCTCTAAAATATGAAATAAAAAATGTACTTTCTGATGCCTCATCTCATTACATGTTATATAAATGTATTTTTAATGGCATAAAATGACATTTTCTAGAAAATAGCTTATAATGGTGTAAATTTGCCTTAACTTTCTATAGTGAATGACTATCTTTTTTACAAATAATTTGCAAAATTGTGTCTATCTTGAAAAAATAAAATTATATGTCAAAGTTGATAAATATGAACTGCTTACTGCGAATGGGTATGGACTAGACTTTTTTGTTGTTGTTAAGTTGGTGATGGGGCATAAATAAAAGGATCAAGAGTTGTAGTAGATGGAGAGGAATGTGAAGGTGTCACAACCTAACCAGCTGCGAGTGGCACCCACACTAAACCTCCGATGAGAGAACTAATTAAATAAGCCAACACTTAACCAAACTAAGCAGCTAAAAATCAAATTCGATAGATAAATCAAGATTCACATCACTTAACAAAATAGTAAATCCTGCGAAAAACAATCCCCTAAAATCTGAAAGTCGTGTACCAAAACTCTAACATGTATAAAAGATGAGGGTGCAACCCTAAAATAAAAGGAATCCAAGTTCGAACAATGGACTAGAACAAGTAGATGAATCCATGATAGCTCGGAAGATGAAACTCACCCTTAGATTCAGAAAACATTCATGTCATAATTGAGGTCGTGCAGTATCCACCAAAATATGCCTTGTACTCAATAAAGAAGAGCAAGTGCAGTATCATTACACAAAAATATCAGTGTATTGGTAGGATCATCGGTCAGCTCCAAAAATATGAAATATGAACACACAACTATAACTTAGTAAAACAAGAAAAATATGTATAACCCAATTCAGGAAATATAAGCAAAACTCTCAATCATCAACCTGACTTAACAACCACATGAGACATGTCCAAACCCACAACAACAACCCATATAAAATTTCAACACACCTTTCAAGTAACCCGGATCATCCAAGGATTCCTAGTACATCGTCTACAGTGTTTAACATGCAATCCCGATCTACAGAAGAACCACCCCATCATTTAAATACACCAATCTAGCCACTCACGGACGAATATGTAATAAATACATCACAAAAAAATAAGCTCAATTCACTCATGGAATCAACACATAGAAAAACAACCAAACATGTACCAAGTGTGGTACCCAAGTCAACTATAATAGAATTTATACCAGGTCAGGTACCCGAGCCAATTGATAGATATCTTGTACCAGGTGTACTCAAGCCAACCAATAAAATGTACCATGTGTGGTTCCCGAGCCAACCGAAGAATCACAAATATTACAACAATTACAACCATAATGAATACAACCGCACTTGAAAAGCCAACAAGAATTTAAGGCAAGTTCATTGCATAAGATTGACAACCAGATATTATTTAGCATTCATTTCTTTTTTCTCTAAACACGTATTGTACAAGAAATACTAATGAAAATGTTAACATGCACACATAACGGAATTTGGGTCACAAGTTAACCATCACCTACCTTAACTCTAGCCTGAATGCTCTACTGGATCGGAGTTTTCCCATTTCTTGAAACTCTAGCTTGATCGTGATCTAAAAACAATAATACAACAAAAAGTCAACCCAAATGGCCTAAATATTCCCGGATTACATCTTAATCCAAAACTCCAAGCCAATTTCATGATCATTCCACTCATCCCAAGGTCCTTCCACCTTAAATTCACCTATTTACTACCAATTTCATGGTTACCAGTGAATTACGGTAAGGAATCTTTAAATAACAACCTAAATCAAGAAACCCAGGTTTTTCATCCCAACATTCCCCTTTTACCCCAGAAATTTTAATCTAGGTCAAGTTAAACCCTTTTCCAAGCCTGTAACTGATGATTCTAAGCCACAAGAATCAAAGTACTAGATTAGGAGAACAAAATACTTACCTTAGCAAAGAATTTTGGTGGAAAAGTGTTGAGAATCGCCTAAAATTTCCACAGCCCTCCCCAAAACATTCTTGGAAAATAATAAATATTTTTGAAAAAGTTTCTATATTTACAGGGACTAATCCTGCTATAGCGGCCCAATCCCGTTATAGAGGCACTTCCATAGAGGATGTCGCCCGCTATAGCAGAATTGACCGCCTTTGACTCCCACTATAGCATGAATTTTTCGGCTATAACGGCATGGCGGTAGCAACGTGTCACCCGCTATAGCAGCTACATAGGACAAAAACTCAGGAATCCTCCCAGTTTTGCCTATTTTGCAACACACTTTCAAACCTTGACTTTCCAGACCAACTCCTATACATCAAGTTTGATATCGGGAGTTTTACTTACTCAAATTCATTCCCGAAAAGTCCTATGGACTCCTTAATACCTTAGATAATAGAAAAACTAGCTCAAACTCACCCATTTCATCTAATCTTTTCTCAGATTACCCTAGCCCTAACCTTGCTCAAAATTCATCTGTGACTAGTCTAGCCCAAAGTTTTCAACTCTCTAACCCAGAAGTTTTCTAACCTGATTTCTCGCATGAATAGATCACCCATAATGATGAGAAGGGTCATTACAATAGATACCAATTTATCTATCGTTCATCCTTGATTGATCAAATAAAAAAATAAGCTAAATCAAGAAGAAGGTAGTACCTGAATCCTCAAAAAAGTGAGGGTACTTGTCCTGCATGTCCTTTTCGATTTCCCAAGTGGGTTGTTCAACCAGACGATACCTCCATTGAACCTTCACTGATCTGATTTCCTTTGTCCTTAACTTTTGGGTATCCTGATCCAGAATAGAAATTGGATCCTCCTCGTACTGAAGGTCCTTATCTAACAAAACTGAATCCCATTTGATGATGTAGTCCCCATCCCTATGGTATCTCTTCACCATAGATACATGGAAAACTGGATGGACTCCAGACAAACTGCACGGTAATGCTAACTTATAAGCTATCAGCCCCATACTTTTGAGAACCTCAAATGGACCAATATATCAAGGGCTAAGCTTACCCATCTTGTCAAACCTCATTACTCCTTTATAGGTGACACCTTCAACAGAACCTGTTCACCAACCTGGAATGACATGTCCCTTACCTTGCGATCAACGTACTCCTTTTGCCTACTCTGGGCTGCCAATAACTTGGTTTGGATACCTCTCACTTTTTTTGAGCTTCCTTTACCAAATCAATACCCAAAGGCTTCACATCACATTTTTTGAACCACCTTATGGGTGATCTACATACCCTCCCATAAAGTGCCTCAAATGGTGCCATGTCAATACTGGAGTGACATCTATTATTATATGAGAATTCACACAACGGTAATAACTGATCCTAATGGCCTCCGAATTTAATCATACATGGTCTCAGCATGTCCTCCAACACCTGAATCATCCTCTCCGACTGACCATCCATCTGAGGATGAAAAGTTATGCTAAAAGTGAGCTGGGTGTCTAACTCTTCGTGTAACTTGCCCCAGAACTTAGAAGTAAATTGCGTACCTCTATCTAAAATGATGGAAAGGGGAACCCATGCAACCTCACTATCTCCTTGACATAGATTTTGGCCAACTGCTAGAGTTGTAATCCACCCTGACCAGAATGAAATGGGCTAATTTAGTCAGCCTATCCACGATGACCCAAATTGAATCATACTTTCCCAAGGTTTTAGGAAAATCCACAATGAAGTCCATGGCTATCTTTTCCCACTTTTACTCAAGAATGGGCATCCTTTGAAGCAATCCTGCAGGCCTTTGGTGCTCATACTTCACTTGCTGACCATTTTGACACTTGGACACATATTCAGCTATGTCTCTCTTCATCCCAGGCCACCAATAAAGTTACCTCAAGTCCGGTATATTTTGATTACGCCCAATGAATTAAGTACCACAAACCATGAGCTTCAGCTAATACATTTTAAACTAAGTAATCAACCCGAGGGACACATATCTGCCCTTTAAAACACAATACCCCACACACGTTAAGTGTGGCATCTGAGGTCTCACCAGACACCACCTTGTTCCAGAGCTTGTTCAATTGCACATCTTAAACTGTTTGGCCTAGATTTATTCCAGAAATATGGACTTAACCTTAACACTGGCCAACACTCTACCCTTTTCTGAAAGGCCCAACTGTATGAACCTGGATGCTAGAGTTTGAATCTCTTTTGCCAAGAGTCGCTTGGACACCCCCAAACAAGCCAAACTACCCATGCTTACCGCTTTTTGGTTAAATGCACCTGCCACCATATTGGCCTTACCTGGATGATACTGAATGGTCACATCATAATCTTTCAACAACTCCATCCACCTCCTCTGTCTAAGATTAAGATCCTTCTGTGTAAACATATGTTATATGCTGCATTGGTCTATGAACACCTCACACTTGACACCATAGAGATAGTGTCTCCAGATTTTAAGTGCAAATACCACCGCTGCCAACTTCAAATCATGGGTTGGGTAATTCTTCTCATGAGGCTTTAATTTCCTTGAAGCATAAGCTATGACATTCCTGTCCTGCATTAACACAACACCCAAACCAAAATGTGAAGCATCACAAAATATAATAAAGTCCTTACCTTCAATCGACAATGAGAGAATATGAGCTGTAGTCAAAAGTGTCTTGAGCTTTTGGAAGCTCTCCTCATATATTTCAGACCAAAGAAATGGTACCTCCTTCTGGTTCAGCCTTGTCAAATAAGTAGAAATTGAAGCAAAATTCTTGATGAACCTACGATAATATCCAGCAAGATCCACAAAACTCCTAACCTCAGTCACAGATCTAGGCCGGACCCAACTCTTAACTACTTCAATCTTTCGAGGATCTACCATCACCCTTTTTTTCGAGACCACATGCCCTAAGAAGGCAACCAAAGATAACCAAAAATTGCACTTCAAAAATTTAGCATACAATTTCTTCTCCTTTAGAATTCCGAAAACAACACGAAGATGTTCTGCATGCTCCTCCTTATTCTTGGAGTAAATCAAAATGTCATCTATAAATATAATCACAAAAGAATACAAAAATGACTTGAAGACACCATTCATCAAACTCATAAAGGTTGTCGGTGTATTGATCAATCCAAATGACATTACTAGGAACTCATAATGTTCATACCGAGTTCGAAAAGCCATCTTAGGTATATTCTCAGGCCTAATCTTCAGTTAATGATACCTTGACCTTAAGTCAATTTTAGAAAACACCAAAGCACCCTGCAACTGGTCAAAAAGGTCATCTATATCGGGCAAGGAACACTTATTTCAGATAGTAACCTTGTTCAATTGCTTGTAATCTATACACATTCTCATGCTACCATCCTTCTTCTTAACAAACAAGACCGGAGCACCCAAAGGTAAAGCACTAGGATGAATAAATCCCTTATCTAGGAGTTCCTGAAGCTAAGTTTTGAGTTCCCTCAACTCTGCCAGAGCCGTGTGATAAGGAGGAATATAGATTGAGCGAGTGCCCAGATCCAAATCTATACAGAAGTCAATATCCCTGCCTGGAGGCATACCAGGTAGATCCATAGGAAATACCTCCTCAAATTTAGAAACCACAAGGACTAACTCAATAGAAGGGAACTTTACATTAACTTCCTAAAGATGAGCCAGGAAGGCTGAACACCCCTTCCCGACTAACTTTCTAGCCCGAACAAAGGATATGATCTTCACTGGCTTAGGTTTATGCATACCCTCTCACTCTACTCTATCCATACCCGACATTTCTAGAGTGATTGTATAGGTATTACAATTCAACACAACATGATAAGGAGACATCCAAGTCATACCTAATATGATATCAAAATCCAGCATAACTAATATGACCAAATCTACCCAAGTTTGAAAATCCATAGAGCATAAAAGATATACATGGGTACTCATTATAACAGACTCCCCAACCAGAGTAGAAACATGAATAGGAGAGTCAAGAACATCACAAATCAAGTCCAAACCCAAGGAAAATCTAACAGATACATAAAAATATGTGAAACCCAGATCAAATAAAATAGAATCCATTCGGTAACAAATGAGAATAGTACCTGTTATCACAGCATCAGATGCCTCAGCCTTAGACTTACCCGAGAAGCTGTAACAATAAGCTACATCATCAATTCAAGCAACCTCTTTAGCTGGATGCATTGTTTCCTTCCCCGTATTACCATTACCTCTATTACCACCATGACCTCCCTGGTTATTACCTCGCCTACCCTATGAGTGTCCCCTGCCATTGCCACCTCCACTTGCTGGAACCACAACCTTAGTCTGCTGTTGTACCTGATTACCTATCTTTCTCAGAGGGCATTCCCTCTTGAAATGACCCAGATCACCACAATGAAAACATCCTCTCTCAAGAGAGGTCCCGATGGCAGAAGAATAAGAAGATAGACCCTGAATGACCACCTGTAAAAGCTGGCAAGGATGATTGAATAGGACGAGATAAATAAACCTGCTGACTGCGACCTCTAGAATATAAAGCACTGAAATTACCCATATTCCGGGACTCCTAGGCTAATACCTTAGCATGCTTAACATGCTTAACCCCCTCAAATTTCTTCACATAGTCATTCAACTCATTAAAACTCTTCCCTGCAGAAGTCATGTGAACCGATAGAACCTACAATTAAGTATTCAGGCCCTTAACATACAAGAGAATTCTCTCCTCCTCAGTGCCCAACAGCTGGGTAGCATAGCGAGACAAGGCATGGAACTTAGCCTCATAGGCTATAATAGACATATTTCCTTGTTCAAGGGTCAAAAACTCATCCTTCTTGTGATCCCTCAGAGTAAGGGGCACATACTTCTCCAAAAATAGGGCATGAAATCAAGCCCAAGTTATCGGAGGTAGAGTCGAGAAATAACACTCCACATGGGCCCTCCACAACTGCTTAGAATCACCCTGCAGGTGGAAAGTCACAAACTCCACCCCATGTTGCTGGACAATCCCCAATGTGTGCAACCTCTTATAGCAATCAAGATTGAACTCAAAGGCATCCTCACTTTTGTACCATGGAATGATTGAGGTTTCATCTTCAAGAACTTGGTCAATAACTCATGCTCGATCCCAGTCATGATAGGGCCTAACGCCAGATGGAAGAATGCGTATGTGCCTAAGGCCGCATCCACCCTAGGGGATAAAGAAGCAGTGGGATGGGCATCGAGAACCTGAGTAGCCAACATAGTAGGAGTGTCTCCAGTACCACCCAGCCCACTCAGGAATGCCAACACTTGCTAAATAACCTCAGAGGACATAGGGGAAAGACCTGCACCCCTAACCGGTGTTGCCACCTCTGGTTCCACACCCTCCTCATGCACTACCTCAACCTCCTTCTCAATATAATCTTAGGGTGAGGGAGGGGTCTATGGCCTCTGCTCAGCCTCTGCCTGAGCTCCACCCCTAGCGGGTGTTGCTCTTTCTCTATCACTGTCCCTACCTCACTCTCAAATAGCCAGTCCCACAGTTGGAGCTGCTATCCTTGATCTGTTCTGTCTAGTATTAACCATGTGTAGACAAAAGAATAAAGGAAGTCAGATACCAATTTGGATCACCAGATACCAATTGGAATCAAGTTATAGAACGAAGGAACAAAGAAGAGATAGTTTCCTAATGTCTTGTAGCCTCTTGAAGAAAAGTACAGACATCTTCGTACCATTCCATAAGACTCTACCAGATCAATTTTGGTACGATAAGTTCAACAAACCTAGGGCTCTGATACCATATTTGTCACGACCTAACCCGCCGCGAGTGGAACCCATACTAAACCCCCAGTGAGAGAACCAATTAAATAAGACAACACTTAACCAAACTAAGCAGCTAAAAACCATATTCGATAGATAAACCAATATTCACATCTTAACTTAACAAAATAATAAAGTCTGTAGAAAACAGTCCTCTAGAATCTGAAAGTCGTGTACCAAAACTCTAACATGTCTAAAAGACGGGGGTGCAACCCTAAAATAAAAGGAATCCAAGTCTGAATAATGGACTCGAAAGGGTGCAACCCTAAAATAAAAGAAATCCATGGTAGCCTAGAAGATGCAGCTCACCCTTAGATTCAAAAAATGTTTGTACCATAATTTAGGTTGTGTAATAGCCATCGAAATATGCCTTCTACTCTACAAAAGAAGAGCAAGTGCAGTATCAGTACACAAAAACAACAGTGTACTAGTAGGATCATCGACCAGCTCCAAATATACAAAATATGAACACACAACTATAACTTAGTAAAACAGGACAAACATGTATAACCTAAGTTAGTGAATATAAGCAAAACTCTCAGTCATCAACCTGACTTAACAACCACATGAGACATATCCAAACCCACAACAACAACCCATATAAGATTTCAACACACCTTTCAAGTAACCCGGACCACTCAAGGATCCATAGCACATCATATGTGATATTTAACATGCAATTCCGATCTACACAAGAACCACCCCAGCATTTAAACACACTAATTTGGCACTCATGGAACAACATGTAATAAATACATCACAATGAATAAGCCGGTTCACTCATGAAATCAACAAATAGAAAAACAACCAAACATGTACCAGGCATAGTAATCGAGACAATCATAATAGAATCTATACCAGGTGTGATAATTGAACCAACTGATAGATATCCCATACCATGCGTGTTACTCGAGCTAACTAATAAACTATACTAGGTGTGGTACTCGAGCAAATGAAAGAATCACAAATATCACAACAATCACAACCACAATGACTACAACTCATACTAGTAAAGCCAACAAGTATTTAAGACATAAGATTGACAACCAGATATCATTTAGCATTTATTCCTTTATTCCCTAAACACGTATTGTACAAGCAATACTAATAAAACCATTAACATATACACACAATGTAATTTGGGTCACAAGTTAACCATCACCTACCTTAACTCAAGCCTGAATGCTCTATTAAACCAGAGCTTTCTTGTTTCTTGAAACTCTTGCCCGATCATGGTCTAAAAACAATAATACAACACAAAGTCAACTGAAATGGCCTAAATATTCCTGGATTACATCTTTATCCTAAACCCCAGGCCAATTTCATGATCATTCCACCCATTCTAGGGTCCTCCACCTTAAATTCACCTATTTACTACCAATTTCATGGTTATGCCAGTGAATTACGGTAAGGAATATTTAAATAACAACCTAAGTCAAGAAACCCAGGTTTTTCATCCCAACATTCCCTTTTTACACCAGAAAATCCAACCTAGATTAAGTTAAACCCTTCCTCAAACCTGTAACTATTGATTCTAAGCCACAAGAATCAAATTACTAGATTAGGGGAACAAAATAATTACCTTAGCGAAGTATTATGGTGAAAAAGTGTTGAAAATCGCCCAAAATTGCCACAGCCCTCCCCAAAATATTCTTGGAAAATAATAAATATTTTTGGGGAAGTTTCTACATTTACAGTGATTAATCCTGCTATAGCGGTCCAATCCCACTTATAGAGACATCGCCATAGCGAAAGCCACCCGCTATAGTGGAGTTGACCGCCTTTGACACCCGTTGTAGCAAGAATTTCTCCGCTATAGTGGTGTCGTGGTAATGGCGTGTCACCTGCTATAGCAGCTGACATGGGACAGAAACTCAATAATCCTTCCAGTTTTACCCATTTCACAATACACCTTCAAACTTTGACATTCCAGATTAATCCATTTACATCAAGTTTGATATCGGGAGTTTTACTCACCCGAATTCATTCCTGAAAAGTCCTACAAACTCCTTAACTCCTTAGCTAATAGAAAAACTACCTCAAACTTACTCATTTCACCTAATCCTTTCCCGTATTAACCTAGACCTCACCTTATTCAGAATTCATCCGAGACTAGCCTAGCCCAAATTTTCAACTCCCCAACCTAAACGTTTTTTAAGATGATTTCTCGCATGAATAATTCACCCATAACAATGAAAAGGGTCGTTACAGAAGGAGAAGTAGGTAGAGAAGGAATAGGACTGCTAGAATGAATAGGAGAGGGAGATTATATGGGTTCATCACCAAAAAGAATTACAATAAATAGCTTTACTTATCCCAAAGCTATTTAAGAAGAATAATTTTATGTGACGTGTATAACTTCCCAAAGAATAAATAAAAATTTAATGTCATCTATTTATTGTGTTGTTTTAGCAACGTTCATAATGTCCTGATAGTTTTCAAGCTTTGATTGATTATCGAGAATATTGAGAAACTGCTATAAATAATCTTTCCTCAATATGTAACGTGAATGTCGTAGAAAAAGTTAATTCCAAAGGAGAAAAATTTATACAATAATTACTGCCTTTAGGTAGGTATATAATAAAATTATATGAGTTTTTTTTCATTTACTGCATTCTAACACGTTATGATAGTAGTTTCTACTAAATCTTAAATCAAATGAGCTGATAAGCGTGCTCCAAATTTGTTCGTTATAGTTACAAAGTTATGATAGTGAACAGTAATTATAGAAACCAACAATAATATTGCAATAAGACACCTTCTTCTATTTATGTAATAATGCTAGATATCGATGGTGATTTATTACCATGAAGCTGTTGTCTTATAGAATTTGTATAATATTTTTGAAATGAATCTCATATGAATTACCATCAATCTTAGGCTGGTCCTTTGGGATGACACTCATAAACTCACTGCTAAAATTAATTAAATTTGCCAAGTTATACATACATCATTTGCAGTCCTTTTCTTTCTCAAAAGATGGACATGAAAGTGTCACGACCCAATTTCTCAGGTCATGATGGCACCTACAACCCCCCAGTAGGCGAACTAATTCCCGTAGCCCAGAACGGTTAGTAGTGAGCCACTACCTAACCAATACGCATAATAAGCAAAAATAAGCAGAAGCAGAATATAATGATAGACAAAGCGGAAGCAATAACCTGAATAGATATACAAAATGAAACTACACCAACCCCAAGACTTAGTATCGACAGTACAGAAGCTTCTAATAGAATGCCAGTGCTAGAACTGACCAAAATATAAGAACAATTGTCTCCGAATATACAAAGAGTAACAGTATAAAAGATGAGATGTGGTCAAGCCTCGACTGTCAGGCGCTCACCCTAGTCTCAAAGATCCAAAAA
Organism: Jaltomata sinuosa; assembly: GCA_003996215.1. Classification (NCBI taxonomy): domain Eukaryota; kingdom Viridiplantae; phylum Streptophyta; class Magnoliopsida; order Solanales; family Solanaceae; genus Jaltomata; species Jaltomata sinuosa. The sequence continues at coordinate 203,340 of QJPP01007351.1, forward strand.
TTGCATGAGTCTTCAACACGAACTACGGCGAAAGCTCAACTAATATCTGTACCAAAAAGATGCAGAAGTGTAGTATGAGCACCAATTGCTAAGCAACGGGTACTCAATAGGCATCATCGGCCGACTAAGTGCATATGAGATATAAAAATAGTAATATAACAAATAGCAAGAAAGAAGTAACAGAAAACAATAGCGGAAGCACAAGGAACTAGCACAGAGAATAGACAATTATGAGTTATAAACAAATAATGCTAGCACAAAAATTAAATATACACAGAACACAGGTGAGGGAAAGAAAAATGCACCTGGAGTCCTTGCACAACAATACAAATAAAGAGAGAGAGTTTAGAAACATAGCGGTATACCGGTAATCTCAAGTAAAAGAGAAAGGAGGAAGTAAGCCCACATAATCAACTAGAAGTCATACAATAATGAAATCATTCTTAAAACAACAACTTTCAAGAGAAACATAAACCAGGATCAATCTCATGATTTCAAACCTAGAATGGAATACTAAGCCACAAGCACTAAGAACTACTACTGAAATCATAATAAAGAATAGAACCGGAAACCTACCATCCGCTCAGGATACCGCACAATAATGCCTCAATAATACAGGACTCTCTAGTCCCTCAATAGTCAAAGCCCAAAAATCAGAGACTCAATAGGCTAACAATCACTAATCCACCAAGAACCGAATGCCAAGATAAGCTCTTTATAAATACAGGAGTAAATATAATCTACCTACAGTCCCAACGGCCTCCCATACAATCGAGGAACGCAATCAAATGAAAACAAACCCTCTGGCTTCCCATACAACCAGAGAGTATGTTGAACACACAACAAACAAGGGTGGAGTCCAAGTGAAATACGCATGATGATGATAATGATGGAACCGGTAATAGTAACTCTTTATGCACCTCCCTCGGCACTCCGGCAGGAGGACCCATGGTAGGACGTACCCGCTATACACCATATGACACCATATACCCCTCCTCTGGTAAGCTTGGCCCCTTGGCCAGGTCCTGGAATGGCAGGGCCCATGAAGGTCCCCAACCATATACAGTAACGAACATAAAATCTCAGAGAATCAGAACCTCAAAGTACGTGCTCGGGATTGAATTGGGTCTAAAATAGGAGCCAAACCTCAATAACCTTTATAAAGGGTGCCCAAAGTATTTTCGGGTCTAAATCAGTAGTAAAAGCCCCAATAACCCTCTCAAAGGGTGTCCAGAGCATATTCGTGTCTAAACCAGTAATAAAATAAAGTCTAGTGCTTCGGCCCTGGCGAGCCTAGTATTAGTAGGAAATCAAGTCTGAAATCATCAAAATCCTATTTTATTAGCATTTATACCGAAAATGGACCCCCAGGGCAATTCAAGGTTTAAAAACCATCTATAGTAGGTTCGAAGCCAAAACAGTGATAAAACATGTAGGGGAAAACCTTTGTCATGGATGATATGCTTGCACACAAATATAAATTAGCCCAACGGCTCACAAATATTCCTACCGGCCCTATACGGGCTCAACAGCTCTACAACAGACATAACCAGCCTAAAATAAAAGCTCTGTGTCCGAGACTCGCGGACATTCTCAAATAACTCACCATGTATGTTCTAGAGTCAATATAAGGCCGCACAGGACCACAAAGGTAATATACGATACTACGTGAATACTACAAACAACGTATGAAATAAACAAATAGAAAGGCAGACAAGGTCTGGGGTCCAACCTAATACAACCCACCCAAGGAAACTAATTAATGCAGTTATAGACTATATACGCAGAGTTTAGGTAGGGAAGACCATAACCTACCTGTCATCTAATGACTAGCTGCGGGGATGGCATCATCCAATCTCGAACTGCTCCGGGAAGCTCCAATTTGCAAAATCACTATCAATACAATAATTTACATATTAATACGAGACTAACGATACCCATAATGCTATAAACATAATCGGGTCAAAATTCGGGTCACAAACGGGCATGTGGCCTCGCAACCCAAAACTGGAAACAAAAAACACACATGTGTTCCTTACCATCCCGGGAGAACATGCTCAAAATTTGAGTGGAAACGGACAATAAATGAGGCTCCAAACCAGCCCACCCATTCAAGAATTAAAGATGGAGTTTCAAGGAATTAATCCGGAAATTAATCAAAAGATACTTACCATAACGAGAAGACAAGCTAAGGAGGTGAAAAACTCTGAATCCACGATCATGCAAAGCTAAAGAGGGCAGTTACTACAAGTAATTCCAAGCTTTAAGAATCAACAAAAATAGTGGTAGCAACAATGGAGAAGAAACAAATTTTGGGGAAGAAGAACTTACCCAACAACGAGGAAACAAGATTTCCCAATAATTTGATGGATTCTCCAAGCTTTAGGACTGATGGGAGCAATTTTGTGGGGAGAATTTGGAGTTTAGAGTTGGGAAAAGTATGAGGAACAAGCTAGAAAAATGAAGGCCAAAGAATTATATAGTTGTTGGTCGCTGGTCAGTGCTATCGCGCTAAAGGAGCGCAATCGCGCTGAAGAGAGGATCAAAGACCAGCACAATCGCGCTAAAGGAGCGCGATTGCGCTGAAGGGAAAATCACAGGCTAGCGCGATCGAGCTGCCAGGGTGCTATCGCGCTGAAGGCCACTAGAAGCAGAAAAACCAGAAACAACCAAAACATCTACAGGGCATTTCGGGCACAATCGGAACCTAATACTCAAAAACCAATAGTGTTATTAGAGTGGAAACGATGTTCCAGACTTAACAGAATCGATGAAACTTCCATACGAGGTCATCTAGGAGGAATGTTGATCCAAGTCAACGCTAACTAATGGCAACCAAACATCCAAATTGAGCTCAGCTAATTTGGGACCTGAATCAACCAACTAACTAACACAAACTCGGCATTTTGTAGTTAACAACGCTGACAGAATTTTCATCCAGGGCCGTCTTCTCCAATTGTTGACCAAAGTCAACCAAACAAGCCCAACTGGCCTGAAAATATAGAATGAGAGAGAATTTTAAGTTGAAAAGCTCCTGGATCCCGACCAAAGGTCACTCTAGACCAAAGTCCACACTCCGGAGCTAACGGAACTGTCAGAATTTGATTCCAAGCATGTTCACCAAGAATATTGACTGAAATCAACGATTTCCAAAGCCTTAAGCTCTAAACCAAGGAATGACCAAAAGACCAAACAAATGGCCCAGGCACCGAACTACCAGTCCCAGCAAGCCATAAATGACTTGGGGCTGCTACAAGCAAGCTCTAATAGTATAAGAAAGGCAAAAACGCATAAATGATCGGAAGGGTCATTACATTATCCACTACTAAAAAAACTTTCATCCCCAAAAGTCAGGAAAGAAGGAAAGACTAGAGACTTAAGAACAACAAATACAAAGCCTGCATCACTCTCTCAGACACCCTGGTAGCTCCTCGACCGTACGACACTCAATAGAATGAAACCACAAAAGGAAACTAAGCCTAAACTTCATACTAGCCAAGCTAGGTTCCAAACTCAAACTCCAAAACTCTAAAGACCTTCCAACCCAAACTGAACCTCGAGAGTCTCAACCAGGAAGCATCAACACAATATCAAAACTAGAGAACCAAGATGGGTAACCCATAAAACTCGAATGCTCGAAACCACAACCAAGTTCACTAACAAGCAATCAACCCAAAACTCTAACTCATGAACCCACTGATCTGCAAAAATCCTTTTTATTTTGAACTGAACCCTTTTTCACCACTAACAGAAAGCTTCATACAAGTCAAACACTCAAACCACCCTCGAAGCATTAACTGACACACCAGAGATCCATAGTTCCCGCTTATATTCTACCATGAACGAAGTCACCCTTTTTACTCAACTTCTTCCAACCCAAGTCATAGTCTACTAGCGGTTGCCATCCAAGATAACAACCCATAGCATATCCTCGAGAACTGGAGTTACCTGTACTGACTAGCCATCAGCTAATGAGCAAACACTTTTGCTAATATCAACTTGATAATAAATGAGCCCAACTGAACCAACCATCTGAACCAAACTGAATTTTGCACACCATGGTTAGGAAAGGCATGAATGAACATCCTCTGTTGACGGAGAAACTCCCAAACTGTAGAATGAACCCAACCCTATTGAACCATGCTAAGTCTAAATCAATTGGAAGCGAATGAACCAGGGCAACCTGCCTAACAGACCCAAACCAAAACCAAGATCCTGCAAGAAGTGTGGTAAGCCTACCACGAAGTCCGTAATCATCGGCTAAGCCCCAAACCCTAAGAAGTACTGCTGCTATTCCGAATACTCAATCACCATTCAGATTTGAAATTGCTTTACTAATCTCACCTCAGGAAGAAGTCCACCATGCTACGAATACCAAGTCAAAACACCCTGAAGGCTAAGGGAAAGGGGTGCCTGGAGTCTAAGGTCACTATCTAGCTATAGAATTTGATTAACTACTCTACTATATCAGTACAAAACTTACCATCTCGAAGCACACAACATACCAAACTTCTAGTCCATATTGGCTGAGCCTAACCAACACCGGAACCCCGCATAATAGACAACCCTTGAAGAATCCACTGAATAAGCTTCTAAACTCTAGGCAACCAATAGTGACCACCAGTCTCTAAGTATCATTAGAACTCAAAATAGCCTCACTATCCTCAACCCGTATAACCTGATCACATATATCATACACCACTACTGAATCTCAAACTTACACCGCTGAGTCTATCCAACCATAGTAGAAGGAACCTCGTACTATCTAGAGCACCACCAAAATATGGAATATCCAGACTAACTCAAAGGTTAGCCAAGGACTAGCCATCCAAGGCCATCTACCACTCCGCAACTGAAATAGGGAAGCTACGTTGTCTGAACTCATTGCCTCCCAACTCAAGAAGTTGCAACCGAAGAGAACCAACCACGGATCATCTAGAGTAGTTTGCTAGCCCATGATTCTAAAACTCAATCTCAATTGTCAATTGATGCCTCTGTCGGACCCCATAAGTAGACCCATACACTATCGATGAACACTCATGTACCAGAGTCTACTAGGCCATGAATACATAATTTGCCAAATTCGTAGATGCTACTAAAACTTGGTTCTCCCAAAGAAGATAACAAGGAAGCCAAGGTTGATGCAACAAACTCTCAAAGATAGTACTGGGAATGACCATTACCTCAATCTCATACTGGGAGGAATTTTGACCTCGAATCTATCAAAGTAAATTACACCACAATCCTGAACTTTATTGACGCAAGCCACAAATATACCAGCCAGAGCAAACTCTCGATCGCCACCTCAGTCAGCTACTAAAACATATACATACACTCAAGGAGTCACCACCCTCCTTTGCAAACCAAACAAAATCCTTTCTAAGGATACACTAAATTCCAAAAATTCTTTCTCAGAAGACTCTAGAGTTTTTCCCTTAGCTACTACAACTCTTACTGGCAACACTTGGCCATAATCAAAGGCTCAATCAGAGAACTATGATAGAAAATCATTCCTATCATGCACTGAGGCTACCCCTTAGACGTAACACGGTGCTTAGTATCACAAGTCACCCAAGCTAATCCATAGTCTGGCAGATCTGGACAATTTCAGTTAAAAACATATATTGTATGGAAACTGAAAGCAGTTTAATATCTAAAGTGGGAAAGAGCCCAAAACATGTCTGAATATAAAAATATATATAGAGTATAGTGATGACAAAAAATAATACTAACAACTCAATAGCTGAATCTAATCTATGTCTGAAAGCCTCTAACTAATATGAGTTGCTGGGACATGCCCCCAGCTAACTCTAATAATCTAAAGATGAAAATAATGAGACTGAAAGGTAAAGCATATCTATCGTCCTCAAACCATGAGGACCCACTAATGAAGCTGTTGAATAGGGACTTGGAATCGATCTATGCTTTGTCTGGATGCTGAACGCCTGAACCTACATCATGAAATAATGTAGCACAAAAGTATGCATCAGTACTTTGAATGTACTGAGAATGCGAGATATGTATAATCAAGACTGTAAATATGAATAATGACATAGAAGTATATAGCATGGAACATGAGCTGAAAGGTATCTGAGATACAATGACCCAGTAACTGAACATGAACATCATAACATGCTAAACTAGACTGAAATAACTGTATACAAGGTCAATGCAATGCTGAGTCTGACTGTGGGAGATACTACTACCGACATACCCCAAGCTAAGCTAACTATGGGGCCATCCTATAACCCTTGGTAGAAGGGTGTTCATACCTTGCCAAGGGTATGAAGAAGTCTGACGTGAATCCACTAACTGATGTCCACAAGGGACAAGGGTGACTAGCCTAATCTGTCAGCTGGCCCCCTTTTGTACCTATGGTGGCACCATAGTTCTAGGATTTGGGGACTGCTACTAAAGGTCTCAGCCTATTCTGACAGCTAAGCCTTCATCCCCTTATTTGCCCGGTACTAAGTCTACTTCAAATGGAATGTAAGCAATGAAATGAAAGCAAATCCTAGATAGCTCAAATAATGATAAACATCTGAGAATGCAACAACTTTATCTGAACTGATGGCATTCAAAATCTGAAAAATGATGGTTTGAATTATCTTCCTAGAAAGTATAATTTAGGCATGCTGAGATTAACATAAGCTAGGATTTCTGAGTCTTGAACATGTGACTATACTAGCCCTCCAAGAAATATGAATATAATATCATATAAATAGTAGAATCTGAATTACAATGAATCCCTAAGAATTAGGAACCCTAGGTCTGAATAATCTGTGGAGAAATGAAAGACTGGCTGAATTCTAGGGACTCAATGGGTGAAAGGAACCCATTGATGAAATTCTACATACCTGGTGGAGGAATGATGGAGAAATACTTTGGATTCTTGGGGCTGAGCTTGAAGAAACTTTTTCTTGTTCTTGAGGGAAAACTATCACCTTTTTTCTCCTATTTCTTGCTAAGCCTCTTTTCTCCTATTTCTTTCTCAGTACGATGATTTTAGGAGAATAGGTGATTTAGGTAGTTTTTGACTAATAAACTATGCTTAGAATAACCAAAACTTTGTATATTAGGCTTTAAAAAAGGTAGGAAAAGTCTGGAATACCCCTGAAAATTTAAAATAAAACTGCTGAAATTCGCGACTCAGGTTTCACGAATGGGTTCCACGACTCATGAAAACTTCTACGGCTCGTGGAATCCTGTCGTGGTTCCTGGACCTGAAATTTGAGCTACTAGGATTGGGTTCCACGACTTTGGTTCATGACTCGTGGATCCTTCCACGGTCTGTAGAACCCAATCCTGGTTCTCAGAGAAATGGCTGGCCTCTGGTCTGGTTTCATGACTTGGGTTCACGGCTCGTGGATCCTTCCACAGTCCGTAGAACCCAATTGTCGTTCTCACAGAAATATTCAGGTCTCTGATCTAATTCCACGAGTCCAGTCCATGAATTGTGGAAACTTTCATGGGTCGTGGGTCCAACTCCTAATTCCGGCTGACAGTTGGAAAAAAATATTTTTTTCTGGTTTTCTGATTTGAGTCTAGGCTTGGAAGTTCTGGGGTGTTACAATTCCATTTGGAATAGGGGAAACAATAATACAACCCAACCAGACAAGAAACTGAGGAAGTCTATGGGAAAAACCCACATACATGCCAACCTCCTAAACCAACCAATGCACGTTAGCATAACCGACCCCTCTCAACTCAAGACAAGAGCTCAAACTCTGGAACTACCACCGAAAACACCAAACCAACACCAGAATTCCTAGCGAATGCTAGGAAACAACCTAGGCAACAACCATCTAGGACCACTCAAAAGAGAAGATTCAACACAAGCCTAGAGCCACAATGAAACAGGAAACAAACCCATCCAGAAAAGAGACTAACAAGAACTACCCACGAGCTACAACTCTGGGTAAATCACCTCAAAAGAATAACTCCCCCCATCCACTACTAAGTGTTTTAGGGGGAAAATGACTTGTATTGAAAATCATTCAAAATTCTCAAGTTAAAGTTTCAAAACGTTTTCAATTTTGAAGAAGCAAGAGTCGCCACTTAGTTTTATAAAAGTAAAACCAAGAAAAACTTATAAAAATATTTTAAAATCAAAACAAATATAACTTTAAAAACTTAAGAGATTTAGGGTAAGGGTTCAAATTAATGTTTCGAGAAGGGTTTAAAGGTATTCGAAACATCCGCTAACTCACGGTTATCTGGACTTGTTTAAAAATAACTTATTTTGCCTAACTTTTTGAAAAGATCTTGATTTTTTTGTTCATTTCACTTGAGAAAATTAACACATGCTTAGAGTTGAAAGCACATAAAATTTTTTTGTTTTTAAACGAAAAAGGGAAACATGCTCGTTTGATAATTTTAAAACTGCTCAACTATTTTTTCATGAAGAAAATACCAAGTAGAATGATACTAAACTAGAAATGTTTACGTCTTTGGGGAATAATCCAACTAAGTTTAAAGTGTTAGTCCAAATTAACTACAGATAATTCTATCTAAGCAGTTAAAGGGTTAAAAAGACATAATTAAGCCATTGACTTAATCTAAACCTGTCCTAAAATCTAGTTTGTGGGCCCTCTTTAGGACCACCACCGTTCTTTTTTGGACTTTTAGTCCAATTTTACCTTCTGCCCATTTGGGCTACTGCTACTGCTTGAATTTATGGGTTTTGACCCATTTTTATGCTGCTATTGAGAAGCACATGGGTTTTAGCCCATTTTTCTCAGAACCTAGTCCATCTTGGACTACTCTTTGCCGCCACTTTGTCAGGCCCATTTTTTGCTTCTTCCTCTGCTGCTAATCATGTCTGCTTGGACTCAAGGTGTTGGGCTTGCTAGCCCAACGAAATGCACAGGAGAAATTCTATGAGTCCATTTTGGACTCAGGGAAGTTCATGCACAAGAAAAGAAAAAGAATTAATAGCAGATATAGGACAATATTGCTAAAGCCAATTTTTTTTTAAAAAAAGGAAAAAAGATGCTTAACCCAAAACATGACTTTGATCTTTCTTGTTATATCTCAAATTGGGAGCTAAACGATATTTAATAGGAAGTTACTCATATCTAGTGTATCCAATTCAATTATTTCAACCAAAGAAAGGCATAATTGTCTAAGGCAGGCAAATTGTGGATGCTTAATCTTTGGAGACTATACGACATACTGGTTTAGACAAAAATACCACGAGAGCTTCACAGGAAAGACATTACAGCAGAATAAATTTGCGAGGATTCTTCATTTATTCAAAACAGAAGGCAAAATTTGATCAAATAAGTCACAGAATGGTACTCATGTAGAATATAGCAAACGACAAACCACAAAATTACAGTAAGTTCAAAATAAGAACTATGCACACTCCATGCTTCAAGTTTAAAACAGATTTCATTATCGAATGTAGAAGGTTGAACTTTATGGAATCAAGATCAAGTTTAAAATCAAAACAGAGAGGAAAAATGTTTCAAGGAACAAGGGAGAGCAACATTCAGATTGAGCAAACAACAAGTAAGATGATGATTCAAAGGACTAGCACAATTACACAAGTATAGGTACATGATCTTAATCACGCAAACATGCCAAAAGAAACACATATGCCACGGTGCTAAGGAACAGGTCAAATTTTAAGCAAAACAGCTTTCAAAGGCAAGGGGACTCAGAACAAAGAATTCAAATAACTTACTCTAAAGCAGAAGTAACAAGAATCATATCTAAGGCATCGATTTCAAACGGGAATACTAGACTTTGTACTAAAGAAACTATGATTTTGATACATCTAGATTTGTATAAAGAAGGCCAAAGGGAAAATATTTACTCAATGAAACATGTCATAGAGAGAAGAAAGCTGAGTTAATGCTTCATCAAGCAACAGATAGGTGAAGGTTAATATGCAGGCATAACATAGATCAATCGATAAAGCTTCATACACAGGCTGGTTTCAAGGAATAATCTTATCTTCATATAAAACATGCTACTAGAAAAAATAGAGTTGGGATTCATGTTTAACACTCTTTTTACTCAGTATTTAAGGCTAAGCAGATAGAGACATACATGATCAGAAGGAAATAGACAGAAAAGCTAGACAAAATTCTCAGCATGCTTCGGAAAAATTCTAAACCTTCCTTCATGATTTCTTGATACCAAACCAAATGCAACAACCAAAAAACAAGAATTTCTAATAGAGAACAGAAAACAAAATTCGTAATACTCAGAGCAAAGACCAGCCTAAAACCAACAGAAATATTTCTAAAAGAAAAGAAAGAAACAAATGACTCGACATTGTGCTAAGAGAGGCAAAGATAAAAAAGAAAGAACAAAGAAAGAAAGGATGGAGGGTTTTACCTTCTTTGAAGCAGCGACTGGGACAATGAGACTTTGTCAGAGATTCGACTCACCACCAGAACTTGAACTAACCTCGCTGGATTTCGACTTAAAGTGTATTTTTCTCTGAAACTGTCAACTTCTTTAGGGATTTAGAGAGTGGTTCTCCAAAGAAAACCCCAAGAAATCAAAGCCAGCCCTTTAATCCCATAAACCCTTGTGGTTTATATAGGGGAATTTGAGGGTGAAAATTGGGGGGGGGGGGAATAGTGGGGTAAACTGGAATTTTCCCTGAGGGATTTCAAATCTCTTGAGCGGATAAGTTTTCATAGCAATGAAAATGGTATAAAAATTCCCCAAGAACGCGGAGAAATCGACACCTAGCCACTTCCAGAAGCTTCTCAATGATGCCAGCATGATTTTGACAGGAAAATGGAAGGCGTTTGGGAATTTGACGAAGTTGAGGCGTCTTTAGACCTATTATTGTTGCAGCATTTTGAGCTGTTGTTGTAGCTGAGTTTTGACGAAGAGTACTAGGTCTGTGTACTGGGTTTGTTCATTCTTTATTGAAAGAGAAAGAGAGAGAGAGAGAGAGAGAGAGAGAGAGAGAGAGAGAAAGAGAGAGAGAGAGAGAGAGAATTAAAGGGTGTGTTGGACTTGGAGCGGGTTTGGAGAGAAATGAGAGATAGGCCAGGCGGGTCAGATGAGTTGTTGGCACAAGAATGAAGATTGGGGCAAAGGCTGATGAGAGGTGTTATAAAGTGTATTTAGAATGTGGCCATATTTGCAGAATATGGCCACCTTAGGTCTAGGAGGTAGCCAAATTAGGAGTGATTAGAGTGCAAAATGGCTAAAATTTAAACAATTTCAAGAATTAGGCTATAATAAAAATAAAGATGAATCAATTGAGAATAACCTTGAGCTTTAATAAATTAAAACAATTCAAAATAATTGTATTTAATACATAATTACCTCTTTAAAAATTATGAAATTAATTTATTCAATTAATCTTTCATTTTGAATTAGCTTAGAGGAAAATCAAACGTCTAATCTTTCAAAAGAATTTTCTTGTGAAATTAAGCTTTTAAATAGTTCTTTAAGTAAACTTATATAAATTCTACATGATTAAATATGAAAAATATAAATCAATACTCAAAAACTATTATAAAGCCGGTTTGGAAAATATTTTATCCCTTTTTTACAAAATAATTATTTCAAGAATTGTTTAAAATTCAAAAAGGCTCAAGATTAATTCGTAATGTGGAGAGTAAAAATTGGGTGTCAACAACTGCCCCTCCCTTTTGGTAGGGTGAGTATAATGAACCCTGGGCAAAGGGAATTGACGTTCCCAATTTTATCCGACCACAGATTCATCTTCAGGAAGCGGTTGGTTGTAGCACAAATTTCAAGGGATTATGGTCGAACTCAGGTATCGAGTTTCCTACATATCTCAGGTTACATGAGAATTCAGGCCACTTGTAGTTCAAGATGCTTGATATTACGCATAATTTTGAAAGAATTTCGAACTATCCCGGTTTCAGAGTACGGGGAGACCGAGAAGCTGGGGAGTAAGAGGATTGGGGGGAGTTAGGAATGCAGCCGAGTTTTAAACACAGATCCTGCCTACATATCCCAAGACTTGAGAATCAGTCTGCTTGTTGTTCGACTCAATCGATGGAAAAGGTAATCTTTATGTTAAGACAACCTTTGGCTCGGAAGGAGTGGCGAATAATTTGAGCAATAGAAAAAACGCTTGTAACCTCTCAACTATGAATGTGGTGCACTTCACACCCATAAGTAAGATTTTACCTGGACATAATTTTCAAAGCTCGAGGTGTATCGTCACCCAGATTTGAAAAGAAGGAATATTGCTTCCGGCGTGAGTTCAGAAAAATACTCTGGATGCGAAACTGAGACTAGAAGTATGAAAAATGTTCACATGCCTTCTGATAAGGGTGTGGTTTGATGATGGTGAAAGTCTTTCCTCAGCTCGCTTCCAAAGAGTTTGGTTCCTTTTCGGATCATGTCCCAGCTCGCTGCTAAGAAAAAGTTCCACGTTGTGATGCATCCTTTTTGGTGTAGTCCGCACCTATGGTTTTTCTTTGAGAATTCCATCCTTCTCGGATGCTCTCGACAACATCTCAAAACAAAATTGTTAGTAGTAACATAATTTCATTTAGGGAGGTAGTCTTTTGCCATACCTCATCCTGGGGTTACGTTCGAATCTCGTGTTATGACGTCCTTTTGACATGTTTTATACCTGTTGTTCTGGTTTGAGATTTTCATCCTCTTGGATGTTCTCGGTAATATTTTGAAACAAAATGGTTAGTAGTAAAGTAGCTCAATTAGATAGAGATAGCGTTGTACCTCATTTTTCATATTTGTTACTTCTTGAAGAAGATGTCATCATTTCATGTCTCTATCTTGGGAAATAGCGATTTCTATGATGAGAATATGATAGCCTTTGTAGCTATCGGATAAGATTGCCTTTATGGCAGTTTTTGATTATGACGACCTTCATAGTCATTTACGTGACGGTCCTTGCAACCATTTGCGGTGTTCTCTTGAACGTGATAGCCTTCGTGGCTATTGACAGCAGTATTTGCATATGCCTTTGGGGTAAATCTTGCACATCATCCTTATTGACGCAACTAACAGATATTCCCTGAATTGTCAGGCTTTGGGTAATCTAGCACATCATCCGACTTTGGATAAAGGCGGCTTACAGATGCCTTTACTTTGCCATCTTTTGAGTGATCTTGCACATCATCTGACTTTGGATAGAGGCCGATTACAGACATCCTTCGAATTGCCAGTTTTTGGGTAATCCTGCACTTTTATCCGAACTTGGATGTAACACGACTTACAAATTTCCCTCGAATTGATAGCCTTTAGTTAGTCCTACACAATATCAACGTGGATATGTCGTGACTTATAGATAACCCTTGGACTGCCAATTTTTGGTAGTCTTGCACTTTATCCAATTGCGGATATTATTGCGACTTACGTATTACCCTTGAACTTTCAATCTTCAGGTGATCTTGCATACAATCCAGTTTCAGATATCGTTGCATCTTACAAATAACTCTTAGACTGTCAAGTTTCAGGCAATCTTGCACACTATCCGATTTCAGATATCGCTGTGACTTACAGATGACCTTTGGCCTTCTAATTTTTTGGGTAAATCTAGTTCATCATCCGATTATGATGGTGTCTTATAGACATTCCTCGGACTATATACTTTCGACCTCAACAACAAGCGATATTTGATTCACGGGGTGACAAGGCCTTTGCCACACGATTAAATATAGCCGCATTTTCTTGCGATTGATGTTCTTGTATGTATAAGCATACTTCAGATCGAGACTTTGTTGTCTCTAATAAGGGTGCATAAATATCCTCGACGTCAGAATCCACCATCTTATCCAATATCGGATATGAATATGCTGGATGCCAGACTTGGCATGATAATAATAATATCCTCAATGTCAGACTCCTTCCTCTCACATGATATCAGACATAAATATATGCCAGGCTTGGCATAATAATAAGGAAGCAAATACATCCTCAATGTCAGACTCCTCCATCTCACGTGATATCAGATATAAATATATTACATGCCGGACTTGTCATAATAACAAGAAAGAAAATACATCCTCGATGTCAGACTCCTCCATCTCACATGATATTGAACATAAATATGCTGAATTCCAGACTTGGCATAATGATAAGGATGCATAAATATCTGCGGCATAAATATGCAAATGAAAATATCTTCAACGTTAGACTCCTCCGTCTTACGCGATCTTGGATATAGGTATGCTCTTGGGTCGATCCCGCGCAGCCAGTGTGACTTAAAGATGCCTCTAAATGTCATCCTCTTTGAAACCGGCCGGTAGAGGGACATAATACTCGCAACAAATGTATCTGCGGTATTAATGATGATGATGGTCCTCTTGACATGGTCCTCTTGACATGAAAATATGACAGGACCCTCTTGGCATGGTCCTCTTGACATACAAATATGACATGGCCCTCTTGGCATGGTCCTCTTGAAATGCAAATATGACATGGCCCTCTTGGCATGGTACTCTTGACATGCAAATATGACATGACCCTCTTGGCATGGTCCTCTTGACCTGGTCCTCTCGACATGCAAATATGACATGGCCCTCATGGAATGGTCCTCTCTACATGCAAATATGACATGGCCCTCTTGGCATGGTCCTCTTGACATGCAAATATGACAATGATGTGGGTGATCATGTAATGACATGCTTAGCGGTTGCATAAAACATAACCTTCGATTTTTGTGTTGTCCTGTTAACTCCTTCGTGTGTATTTGTGCTCAAGGCAAATAATTAGTAGACACAGCGTCGCTTTTACTAGTGACCACAGTCAAACTTGAAAAACTTTAAAGACAACGTCTATGAAGCTAACCAAAACAACTTTATTTCAAATGCGAAGGAAATGGTCGTGCCAATTCTGGGGATAGCCATAAATACCATTTTTGAACATTGTCTATTCGTGGTGATTTTTTACTTGCTGGGGATTGGTGGAGAACATAATTGATCTCTCATTTGGCGTCCTAATTTGAGGTTCACCAAAATGTTCTGATCTGCATGGGGACTTGAGGATGCTGTCAATCTCTCTTTACTTAGTAGATTTTGCGTACTACAAGAAGATTCACCCATTCTAGGGACTTTTTACTCTTTGGCATCTGCCCATTGTTTTGGAATTTATCTCCAAATTTGGGGCATCTGGTCTTGTTGCATTTCTTTGAACGCATTGGATAACGAGGAGCTTTCACTAATTTCTAACATACTTTTTAGGACAACCTACATCCACCAAAAAATTATTAGTTTTTGGTGAAACTGGTCTGTGTTGACCTCCTTCGATCTTCTGCTCCTTGTTTTATCTTTTCTGGGTGCTTTCCGCTCTCGAGTACTCATCGTCCTCGATTTCCCGAGTCATGGAAGACATAAGACAAAATCAAATTTAAAGGAGTAAAACTAGTCTTTTCGTAAAGATTTTTTCAAACAAGTTCTTTGGAAAGCAAATATTTTGAAAAAAGGATAGTTTGAAAAGGTCTATGCCCGTCATGTCATGTGCTAGCTCAACGAATATCCTTTACTCGAAGCCTTGACATTTCTGACGTACTGTTGTCAGACTCTAGAGATCCTTTGTCGTCTTGGCTGGGGAGTTCAAAATGTTTTTTCAAAAATCTGTCACAGCTGGGGATTAATCCACCTTGGACTAGGGATTTTGAAATAGACTCTGAACTCTAGGGGTTGGAGAATTCTTCAGAGTGAATTTCTGAACTCTTGAATGAAGCTTGGTGGAATTTTTGCGGTCTTCCTCAAAATTTCTGCCCCAGTTGAAGATTTTGCGATGAAACTTATGACATTGGCAAGAGACTTAAAAATCTATGGGGATTCGAGATTCTTTATCGATATTTATTTTGGTTGCTCCTCGGCACATTCTGTATTCCAATTTGTTGGAGACGATCTTCGCCTTCTGAATTTTTGAGATTCCTTTCTTGAAAATTCTGCCCCAGTTTCCATTTTCTGGGTGATATGACCGAGTCATTGTGGCACCTACGTATCCCATTGAAGCAGGAATCAGGTCAAATGTAATTCTCACACTTGTAGTGGGTGAGTGTTGGAAATAATTAAAGGGATGATCGAGGCCGACAAAGGCCGCCTACATATTTCCTTCTTGAGAATTTAGGTCAAACGTAGTTCGTACAAAGGAAGGGGAAAGATATATTTTACTAAGGGGTTGACCAAAGCCGACACAGGCCGCCTACGTATCTCACTCTTGAGAATTCAGGTCAAACGTAGTTTGTACAAAGGAAGGGGAAAGAAAGATTTTCCTAAGGGGTTGACCGAAGCCGACATAGGCCACCTACGTATCTCATTCTTGAGAATTCAGGTCAAACGTAGTTCGTACATGGAGGATAGGGGATATTTTAAAGCTTTTACTAAGTGCAAAACGATTTCAATTAGAAAGTGCAATTATAGGGAAAGAAAATATAAGGAAAAGAAACTGCCTTCAGGCATAGTATCCCTTCGCAGTATCGGAGTTGCTATAGTTTTGGGTCATACTTTGATCATTCATCTTGAACAAAATCAAAGCTCCTTCGGATAGCACTTTTTGGACAATGTACAGTCCTTGCCAATTTGGTGCAAACTTTACTTTATCTCGTGGAAGGGAATGATTGACTGTCCTTTCTCGGGATTGAATTCTAGATTGACCAATAAATTTTGGGAGATGATGTTCGTGCTCATTCTCATCCTATTATTGTAGGACCAGTCAAAGATGTTAATGTATGGTTTGAGCAGACTGATAAGTTCTATCTTTCGTGCTTTTTACAAATGAACACGGATGCTAATTTCTTCAACTTGATCATTGCTTCCCAGATTGAACACCTCAAACTCTTTTAGATGGGGCCTTTCCTGGTCTTCAAAGTTCTTGGACTTCTCGGTTGTTCATTCTAGGGCCATGATTTCTTCAATATTCCTTTCAAAATCATTATCATCTAACTTGATTTGTTTGTTAAGCTCTTGACATGACATGACAGTGATAGGTTAAGCTATTATTACTGAAATCATAAACAAATCAAGTTAGATAACGACCAGCAATCATATAGCAAAGTTTTCGCAATAAGACAGGCTTTTCTTTGAAATACAAAAATATTTATAAACTATGGCTATAACCCACATGAATGTGGGTCTGTGCCTTTGGGAAATTGGTAAAATAGTACGAGGAAATTGAAAACATAAAGGGTGGGTCACGGAGCCTCATCCGGACTATCACCGATTTTCATAAAACAAATTTTTTGTCTACCCAGCCGAGCGGAGAGTCACGAGGGGAGTTGTGGCCCAGTTCTGCAATTCTTTGCCAGGCTTGGCATCCCTGATCATGGCTGCTTTGGGGATAGCATCACATTCCTCGAACAGATCTCCTATTCCATCCTCTAACCCATCGATTGGGGAACTAATACGCACTGGGAATGACTGATATAGGTGAAGTAGTGGATTTGGCAATCCTGACTGCTTCTCTACCTTGTTTTCTTGGACTAAATACTTTAACCCATGCTTGGTCAGCTTTTCGGGGATGCTTATTGGCTCACTCATACCATCAACACTCTTGCCTAATCCGAGACCTGGTTCATATCTGCTCACTAGTATCGCGGTTGCGAGCATTTTATAAATAGGTGGAATGGGGATTTGAGGAGAAAGATCCTCTCCCATGGAATTGACAATCTCTACGGTGTAGAAATTGCTTTCTTTTGGGACTTCTTCAGTCACAGGGACACAACCATTAACATGCAAGGCCTTGTTGCGTATTAACCCTTCAAAGGGTAGCTCAGCAATACTCAAAGTAGCTATAGCTTTTTCTGGCATTTCCTGCTTTTTAGGGCTAATCGGCACTATTGACTTTCCCACAACCCATTCTTTATCAACCTCTATCAGGTTCACAGTGGCTCTTCCGTGATTCGGGAGAAGATTGTTATTAACATTGGCTGGTGCTGTTTATAGTGTGACTACTCTTTGATCAATCAAATCCTGAATTTTGTGTCTTAGGTTAATGTAATCTTTGGTATCATGTCCTATTCCTCAGGAATGATAAGCACAATATTGGTCAGCCCTGAAGAAACGAGAGTTAGGATTGCCGGATTTAGGTTGTATGGGCTGAATAAATCCAGCAGCCTTCAATCTCTCATATCACTGAGTTCTGGTTTCAGCCAATTAGGTGAAAGTTAGAGGAGCTTTCTTTTCCAAATTTGGATGAGGGAGATTAGCATTGGCGGGAGAGGGAACCTGGCGATTATTCTGGTTCTCGGGAGCCTTTTGATACACTTGGAAGTTTTGGAAAGGAGCTTGGTATGTGGGGTGCACATTTAGCTGTGGAGTTTGGTAAATAGGCTGCATATTTAGTTGTGGAGCTTGGTAAATAGGCTGAGTATAGAAAACTGGTTGAGGATTTTATGGAGTTGGGGGTGGGGTTGAAGGAACAAGTGATTTTGGTCCCGAAAGGTTTCTGCGATCTCGATCTAGGACTGGAGTACACTGAAGACACTTCTTCCCTCTTCTTCTCGGGAAATCCTGCCGATCCTGAGGATGAAAAAGCTTTGGTAATCTTGCCGCTACGCAGACCTTCTTCCACAATTTCACCAATATTAACTAGATCAGTGAACGGTGCTTTAACCGTTGATATCATTTTATCGTAAAATTCTAACTCCTGTGAGCGCATAAACACCGCGCTTATTTTCTCTTCGGACATGAGAGGTGGAACTCTTGCTTCCTCCTTTCTCCACCGATAGGCATAGTCTCTGAAGTCTTCATTTAATTTTTGCCTGATGCGTCCTAGAGAGTATCGATCTGGGACGACTTTCACATTGTATAAAAATCTTTGGGCGAAGTCTCTGGCTAGGTCACTCCACCTGGACCATTTCTTCAATTCCTGAGAGGTGAACCATTCTAAAGCCTCTCTGCTCAAACTTTGACTAAAAAGCCTCATTAGCAGAGCGTTGTTCTTTCGGGCGCCGACCATTTGGTCACAGTAGCTTCTTAAATGAGCTTCAGGATTTCTGATACCGTTGAAGATATATAACTTGGGAGTCTTGAATCCGTCTGGCAGGTCCATCTCGAGATGGATACAGAGATCATTGTAGTTGTAGCCTTTCTCATAGGATGAGCCTCAAAACTCCTTGATACTGGCTATCTCCTCTTTTATTTGCGGCATGTCATAATCATGCTTCTTCTCTATGGCCCTCAACTCTTTCTCTTTCTCCTCGTAGTGATCAAGCTTGAGGCTTTCTTGGAGGGCGGTGTATGGTTTTTCCATAGCATGAAAAGCAAGAGGTGGCAGGTTCTAGATAGGTGGAGGTTGTACATGTGGAATGACATTTGGGTATGTGAGGGTATAGTTGTACGGGTTAGTGATGTTGGGACAGCTATTCTGGGAGTTGTATGCATTTGGTGGCATATTCTGGTAATTTGGAGGGAGGTTTTGTGGAATATAGGCACTTAGGTTGTTACTCTGGTTAGTGTGCTGGATAAGAGGAGTATGAGTTTGGTACAATGTCACGACCCAGACCGCCGTGAGTGGCACTCACCCCAACCCCCGAGTGAGCGAACCATCACTTCCCAAAACTTAACCGTTCTAACAGCTCAAAACCAAGTGTAGAAAGTAAACTAGCATTCAATAAATAAGGAAAAATACTTTATTAACATTAACCTGCAAAAAATACCCCCTAGAATCTGAAAATCGCAGTACCAAACAATCTACCAATGTCTAGAGTACGGGGATGCAACCCCAAAACATAAAGGAAATAGTTTAAGCCCGAAACAAATGGGCTACAACTCTAATGATAGGTCCAAGGCAGCTTGATCGAACAACTCACCCTTGAAGTCTGGGAACGCTGGTACTACAGATGAGCTCACATCTCATCAGCTGGAAGATTGCTTGTACTGACAAGAAAGAAAAGCAAGTGCAGTATCAGTACACCACCACTGTGTACTGGTAGGATCATCAGCCAGTTCCAAATAAATAGGGTAAAGTTCAGTACAACAATCAAGTACAAGTATGAAAAACATGCAACAAGTAAACAGGCTACCTTAGACTACAAGTCTCTACCAAACTTGTTCCAGCATGAAATCCACCATTAATAATCATAAGTAACAGTTATAAACAAATAAACATCCTTCCTGCCTATCCCGGACCCACCCTGGGATCCCCTCTAAACAACACTTAAGTGTTAACCAATAACCCGGCCTAAACCAAGACCAATTCAACAGATATAACAGGATTCTCGGTCACTCAAGGACCACCAACTAATATCACAATTCAACAAAGCATCCCGGTCCACTCATGAAACCAATAACAGTTAATGCAATGAAATCAATAACCATGCAATGATACAGTAAAATAAACCCGTACCAGGCGTGGTACCCGAGCCAACCGTTAGTAATTCATACTAGGCATGGTACCCGAGCCAACTATTTGTTATACCTATACCAGGTGTGGTACCCGTGCCAACCGTTAGTATACCTATACCAGGCGTGGTACCCGAGCCAACCAAATGTCAACAATCCACAATCAAATAATTAACACAAAACTTTTAAACCAACAAGTAACAACCCGTTCAACTCACAGACTGCAAGACAGGACCCTAAGACATTCTACACCATTTCATCTAAGCAATGCAATTCATACAAACACTTAGATAGGAGTACAAAATATACAACATTCACAGGAATCATAAGCCATCACCTAGCTTGAAATGATCCAAGCTTTACTCAACCCGAGCTTTCCCATGTTCTGGATTCCTTTCTCGTTCTTGGTCTAAAATAACATACAAGTACATGAAATTAACAAACAAGGCCTGCACATTACCCGGATTACAGCAAATCCCAAAACGCCAAGCCACCCACGATCATTCCACCCTTTTCCCGGGCTTTCCACCGTTAATTTCCCTAGTTCTATCATTTTTATGGATAAAAATAGAGAATTTAACAACCTATGATCATAATATCTTACTTTTAACAATACCTAAGAACATTCATATTTTGAATCCCCTTCCTTCCCCGGATTCTACCATTCCTAGGTTATTCCAACCTTCCCCCAAGTTCCCTCCTAGAAATTTTACCGCATAGGAAAAGTATTACGAAGACTAGGGAGTAGAAACCTTACCTTAGGGAAGAAAAACAATGGAAAATGGAGGAAAAATGCCAGGAATCAACTTGCCCTTCTCCCAAAATGAATTTGCGAAAACTAAATGTTTTGGGGAATATTTTAGCATTAAAACCCATCGAGCCTGCTATAGCGATACGCTCCTCTATAGTCGTACCTCCATAGCAGAGGAGCCCGCTATGGCGAAGGATGACCGACGTTGATTACCGCTGTAGCGATAATTTCTCCGCTACAGTGGAAGTCGCTGTGGTGGAGTGTCAACCGCTATAGCAGTTGACACGGGACAGAAAGTCATAAAATCTCCAAAACTAGTCCATTTTACAAAACACTTATTTTCTCGACATCCCGGAATAACCCCTTCACGTCAACCTCAATTCCGGGAGTTCTACTTACCCAAATTCGATTCTGAAAAGTGCCCCAAACTCCTTTATGTTTTAGCTACAAGGAAAACTAGCTCAACACAAGACACCTGACCCCATACTTACCTAGATGGCCCTAGACCATTCCTCTCTCCTAAACTGGTCGAGACTAGCCTAGCCCAGAATTTCAAACTCCCAAACCCAGAGTTTTCTAACTCTAAAACATGGCACGATTGGACTACCCATAATGAAGAACCCGGTTATTACATCAAATACCAATTTACAAATCATTCATTCCTGAATGATCAAACCTGAATTTACGGAAAATAAAGGGAAGAGAGTGGAGTACCTGAATTCTCAAACAAATGAGGGTACTTACCCCGCATGTCCTTCTCGATTTTCCAAGTGGCTTCCTCAACCGGACGATGCCTCCAATGAACCTTTACCATATTAATGACCTTTGTCCTCAACCTCCAGACGTCCCGAGCAAGAATCAAGACTGGTTCTGCCTCATAATGGAGATCCTTATCAAAAAGTACCTCATCCCACTTGATGATGTAGTCCCTATCTCCATGGTATCGCTTAAGCATGGATACATGGAATACCATATGGACGCCTGAAAAACTGGGTGGCAATGCTAACTTGTAAGCCACTAGCCCTACAATCTCAAGAACCTCAAATGGACCGATGAACCGAGGGCTAAGCTTGCCCTTTTTACCAAACCGCATAACTCCCTTCATTGGTGACACTTTCATTAATACATGTTCACCAACCAAAAATTTGATGTCCCGAATCTTGCGATCTGCATATTCCTTCTGCCTGCTTTGGGCAACCAGCAACTTGGCCTGAATGTCTCTTAACTTTTTATGTGCTTCCTTTACTAGTTCCACTCCTAAAGGTTTTACATCGCCTTCCTCAAACCACCCAACCGGTGATCTGTAGCTCCATCTATACAATGCCCGAATGGTGCCATGTCAATACTGGAGTGGTAACTATTATTGTACGAGAATTCACAGAATGGTAGATACTGGTCCCAATGACCCCCGAAGTCTATCACACATGCTCTCAACATGTCCTCCAATACCTGGATCATCCTCTCCGACTGACCATCAGTCTGAGGATGGAAGGCTTTGCTAAAAGTGAGTTGTGTACCCAACTTTTCATGTAGCTTGCCCAGAACTTGGAAGTAAACTGCGTACCCCTGTCTTACATGATGGACAGTGGCACCCCATGCAATCTCACAATCTCCTTCACGTAGATCTTAGCCAATTTCTGCGAATTGTAATCTACCCTGACCGGAATGAAATGAGCGGACTTGGTCAGCCTGTCAACAATGACCCAAATTGAGTCATACTTCCCCAGTGCCTTGGCAAGACCCACCACGAAATCCATGGCTATCCTTTCCCACTTTCACTCTGGAATTAGCATTCTCTAAAGTAGTCCTGCAGGTCTCTAATTTTCATACTTTACCTGCTGGCAGTTCTGACATTTGGACACAAAATCAACTATGTCCACTTTCATCCCGGGCCACCAGTAACGCTGCCTCAAGTTCCTGTAAATTTTAGTCACACCCGGATGAATTGAGTATCGTGAACCATGAGCTTCTGCCAAAATTTTTTGAATTATATCCTCAACTCGAGGAACACAAATCCTTCCTCTGAAATTTAACACTCCACCAGAGTCTAGCGTGACGTCCTTGGATTCCCCGAATATAACCTTACCTCGAAGCTTACTCAGTTTCAGATCCTAAAACTGTTTGGCCTTTATTTCTTCTATGAAAGTGGCTTTGACCTCAACACTGGCCAACAAACCACCTTGTTTTGAAACCCCCAAGTGCATGAACTTGCCTCCAAAGCTCGAATTTCCCTTGCTAGTAGTCGTTTGGACACCCCCAAATAAGCCAAACTACCCATGCTAACTGTTTTCTGGATTAATGCGTCTGCCACCACATTAGCCTTACTCGGATGGTACTGAATGGTCAAATCATAGTCCTTCAATAACTCCATGCACCTTTTCTGCCTCAAATTCAAATCCTTTTGAGTGACCACATGCTTCAGACTGTGATGATCACTGAACACTTCACACTTGACACCATAAAGATAGTGTCTCCAAATTTTGATAGCAAAGACCACTGCTGCCAACTCTAAGTGGTGAGTCAGGTAGTTCCTATCATGCACCTTCAACTGCCTAGATGCATAGGCTATCACATTCCTATCTAGCATCAACACATCACCCAAACTAGAATGTGAAGCATCACAGTAAACAATAAAGTCTTTACCTTCAACCGGCAAGGACAATATAGGAGCCATGGTCAGAAGTGTCTTGAGCTTTTGGAAGCTCTCCTCACACTTGTCAGACCATACGAATGTACATCCTTTTGTGTCATCCTAGTCAGGTGAGTAGCAATAGAAGCAAAATCCTTAACAAATCTCTGGTAGTACCCTGTGAGTCCAACAAAACTCCTCAGCTCTATCACCGAGCTAGGCCGGGCCCAACTCTTGACTGCCTCAATTTTCTGGGGATCTACCATCACCCCCTGTTCTGACACTACATGCCCCAAAAATTCAACTGAAGTCAACCAAAACTCACACTTAGTAAATTTTGCATAAAGCTTTTGGCGTCTCAATATATCTAGCACAATACGAAGATGATTAGCATGCTCCTCCCTACTCTTAGAGTAGATCAAAATATCATCGATGAACACGATAATGAAGGAGTCCAAGTAAGACTTAAACACCCCATTTATCAAACTCATGAATGTTGTCGGCGCATTGGTCAAACCAAACGATATTACTAAAAACTCATAATGCCCATACCGAGTCTGAAAAGCAGTTTTCGGAATGTCCTCAGGCCTAATCTTTAATTGATGGTACCCCGACCTTAAGTTGATTTTCGAAAATACCGATGCACCCTAAAGCTGGTCAAATAAATCATTTATACGGGGTAGGGGGTACTTATTCCATATGGTCGTCTTGTTCAACTGCCTATAGTCTATGCACATCTGCATACTACCATCATTCTTCTTTACAAATAAAATCGGAGAACCCCAAGGCAAAGCACTAGGACGTATAAATCTCGTATCTAGGAGTTTCTGTAGCTGAGTCTTAAGTTCCCTTAACTTTTTCGGAGCCATATGATTTCGAGGAATGGAAATGGGACGAGTTCCTAGCTCCAAATCAATACAGAAATCTATATCCCTGTCCGGAGGCATACCAGGTAGGTCCGTTGGAAACACATTTAAAAATTCAGAAACCACTAAACTAACTTAATAGATGGGGACTCCATGCTATCATCTCAGAGATGAGCTAAGAAGGCTAGACACCCCCTCCCCACTAGCTTCCTATCCCGAACAAACGATATCATCTTAATTGGCTTAGGCCTGTACACACCTTCCCACTCTAGTCTATCCTTACCCAGAATCTCTAGAGCCACAGTATTGGTGTTACAGTTCAACACAGCATGATAAGGAGATAGTCAGGTCATACCCAAGATAATATCAAAATGAGCCATATCCAGAATTACCAAGTCTACCTAAGTATGTAACCCCACAAATACCATAGAACAGTCACGATAAACATAAGTCACAATCACAGACTCTCCAACCGGAGTAGAAACATGGATAGGGAAATCAAGGATATCACAAATTAGGTCTAGACCCAATGCAAAACTCACAGACACGTAAGAATATGTCTAGGTCAAATAATATCGAAGCCATTTTATCACAGACAAGAATGGTACCTGTGATCACCGCATCTGAGGCTTCTGCCTTGGTCCTCCCTGAAAAAGCATAGCAATGAGCCTGATCATCAATCTGGGTAACTTCCCGGGCCGGCTGCCTGCACCTCTACCTGCGCCGTTGTTCCCCTTATCTCCCCGGCCTCCCTGAAAATTACCTCGCCTACCCTGTGGATGACCCCTAGCATTACTGCCTCTTCCTATCGGGACCACTGCTCTAAACTACTGTTGACCCTGATTACCTGTCTGCCTTTGTGGACACTCCCTCTTAAAGTGGCCCAGATCACCATAATGGAAGCAACCATGGTCAAGTATAGGTCTGTTAGCTGATGTATATGATGCTCTCTGGCCTCTAGCAGCTAAATACTGAGCTCCCTGATGACCACCTATAGTAGCTGGCAAAGCTGACTGAATAGGACGGGCCAAGTAAGCCTGCTGATTTTGGCCCTGGAGTATGAACCACCATAGTTTCCCTCATTTCGGGGATTCTTGGATAAAGCCTTAGCCTTCCCCACTTGCCTAACTCCCTCTAACTTCTTCACATAATCCACCATATCATTAAAGCCCTTTCCTAAAGAAGTCATATGCACTTAAAGTACCTGCAGTTCAGTATTCAAACTCTTGACAAACAACCAGACCCGTTCCTCCTCAGGACCCTTAGACATTCTACACCATTTCATCTAAGAAATGCAATTTATACAAATACTTAGATAAGAGTACAAAACATACAACATTCACTGGAATTGTAAGCCATCACCTACCTCGAAATGATCCAAGCTCTGCTCAACCTGAGCTTTCCCATGTTCCAGATTCCTTTCTCGTTCTTTGTCTAAAATAACATACAAGTACATGAAATTAACAAACAAGGCCTGCACATTACCCGAATTACAGCAAATCCCAAAACCCTAGGCCACTCATGATCATTCCACCCTTTTCCTGGCTTTCCACCGTTAATTTACCTAGTTCTTTCATTTTTACGGATAAAAATAGAGAATTTAACAACCTATGATCATAATATCTTACTTTTAACAATACTCAAGAACATTCATGTTTAGAATCCCCTTCCTTTCTTGGATTCTAACATTTCTAGGTTATTCCAACCTTCCCCCAAGTTCCCTCCTAGCAATTCTACCACATAGGAAAAGTATTACGAAGACTGGGGAGTAGAAACCTTACCTTAGAGAAGAAAAATAATAGAAAATGGAGAAAAATCATCTGGAATCTCCTTGCCCTTATCCCAAAATGAATATGTGAAAACTGAAAGTTTTGGGGAATTTTTCAGCATTAAAACCCATCGAGCCCGCTATAGCGGTACCGCCATAGCGGAGGAGCCCGCTATGGTAGAGGCTGACCGACGTTGACTACTGTTGTAGCGGTAATTTCTCTGCTACAGCGAAAATCACTGTAGCAGAGTGTCAACCACTATAGCGGTTGACACGGGACAGAAAGTCGTAAAATCTCCAAAACTAGTCCATTTTACAACACACTTATTTTCCCAACGTCTCGAAATAACTCCTTCACGTCAACCTCGATTCCAGGAGTTCTACTTACCCAAATTTGATTCTGAAAAGTCCCTCACACTCCTTTATGTGTTAGCTACGAGGAAAACTAGCTTAACACAATACATCCAATGCCATCCTTACCCGGATAGACCTAGACCATTCCTCGCTCTTAAACCAGTCGAGACTAGTCTAGCCTAAAATTTCAAACTCCCAAACTCGGAGTTTTCTAACTCTAAAACTTGGCACGATTGGACTACCCATAATGATGGACCAGGTCGTTACATACAAAGACCTGATATTTCCAACGTTGTTGGAAGTAGGCTCGTTGGAAGGTCTGGGAATGGAGGAGGAAGGGATATCTCTTAGCTGGTTCTCAGTCAATGGAGAATTGAGTGGAGGAATCTGGAGAGGGGGTTGAGAGTTGCCCAGAGCTGGAGTGTTAGCGGCAATAGCCAGGCTTTCCATATCCTTGGCTTTCTTCACCTCTTCTTGCATTTTCTCTAGCTTCCTCGCTAGTTCGGCAATCATTTCACTGTGTTCAGTGATAATATTGTCTCTTACAATCAAAATATTTTCTTTCTCACTATCAGTCATTTTACCCTTAGCGAAACGAGGGTTAGAGGAAGAATTTATTTGTACCTTTGAGCAGGTGAAGTAGGGATGTTCGACCAGTTTTATCAACACAGATCAGTTTTTATTACTTGTTAAAATAAAAATAACTCAAAGGCCGATATGTTAGATTCCGCTGGTGATAAACAATACAAGGTATTTAACTGGAAATAAATATATAAGAGTTGCTTTTTATCAAGGTAAATTGATCCACGGGTATTTATTGACTCGAGGGTTTGACGGACATGAATTTTCCCATAAATTTTGAGTAAGTGAATTCTATCAAGAGAGTTGACTTGTCGAGTTTTCATCTTTCGATACTTGTCTTGTAGCATTTGATGTGTCTTCTGAATTTTTGGCATCTCCATTGAAGTGGGAAAATGAAAATTTCTTAAGGATAGGGGACGGGCCCTGAAGGGATACAGTTCAGATATAGTAAGTTCATTTTTCGAACAAGACTTAAAAAGGTTTTAAGAAGTCTTTGGATTTTACTGGGGAAATTTGAAGAACTCCAAGAGCGATTTTGGTCGGACTTTAGACAGTGGGATTTTATCCTGCCTATGGGTTCTTAAATATTCAAATAGGAGTGAATCAATTCACCTTTGATTTGAGCAACACAAATAAGCACGTAAGACAGTTATATCACATAACAGTTCATAGCGCGTCCTATACGGATATGTGACCTTTTTATGCCAAAGGTAGGCCTAATGAATTGAAGGATGTGTATGTCATTTGTAAACGTTCCATTGCCCCAAAATATATTTATACATATTTATTAAATGAAATGGGGGGTACAAAATTTTGGTAAAAAGGAATGTACATCAAAATCAGCCCGACGCAGGGGTACAATCCTAAACTAGGCCATTGTGGTTGGTCCTTCATTCTCGAACTCCTTGTACTCCTTGGAATTTTGAACACCTTTTGGATGACAATCTTCAAAATAAAAGACTATCTAAATATATCCCAATCTCGAGGGACAATGGTTCGTACAACTCGATATCACATCCTTCAATTGAGCACGTAAGGATGATTGTTCTTTCGGGCTGTGGGCCCTTTCGAACACAAGGTGGTCTTATTAATGGACTTAATATCCCTCGGATATTAAGACATCTTAGGTCAATGCATATTTTGGGATTTGGTTTCTCTCTATCCTGAGTTTCTAGAATAGGTTTCAAAATTGACCGGGAACCCAAACGGACAACCCAGGCTAAAACAATAAGTGACCGTTAAACGACCGTGGTTCAACTACTTCACTTGTATATTTTGAAAATTGTGTGTTTTTTTTAAGAACTATCGCAAATACTTGCGTATTCACCTTTTTACCCCTAATGCAATCTAATGCTTTGCCAAGGGAGGCGGAAGATGCCATGAACAGTTTATATTTTGTGAAAAAGTAAACAAGTAAGGAAAGCAATAAAGTTACAAATTATTACAATCCGAATAGTTAGTCAAATAAGTTAGTTGCAAACAATGAGGTTAGAACCTAGTTGAATTATCCCCAGCAGAGTCGCCATTTCTGTTTTACGGGAAAAATAACTTGTATTGAAAATTATTTCGAAATTCTCAAGTTAAAGTTTCAAAACGTTTTCAATTTTGAAGAAGCAAGAGTCGTCACTTAGTTTTATAAAAGCAAAACCAAGAAAAACTTACAAAAATCTTTTAAAGCAGAAATAGATATAACTTGAAAAAATTAAGAGATTTAGGGTAAGGGTTCAAATTAATATTCGAGAAGGATGTAAAGGCATTCGAAACATCCGCTAATTCGCGGTTATCCGAACTTGTTTAACAATAACTTATTTTGACTAACTTTTCGAAAAGATCATGATTTTTTTGTTCATTTCACTTGAGAAAGAACTTGATTAATTTAAGAAAACATAGTGATATAACTTGACAAAAAGGAAGATTTGATAAGAGAAAATTAACACATGCTTAGAGACGAAAGCACATAAAAAAAGTTTGTTTTTAAACGAAAAAGGGAAACATGCTCGTTTGATAATTTTAAAAATGCTCAACTATTTTTTCATGAAGAAAATAGCAAGTAGAATGAAACTAAACCAGAAATATTTACGTCTTTGGGGAATAATCCAACTAAGTTTAAAGTGTCAGTCCAAATTAATTACAGATAATTCTATCTAAGCAGTTAAAGGGTTAAAAAGACATAATTAAGTCATTGGCTTAATCTAAACCTGTCCTAAAATCTAGTTTGTGGGCCCTCTTTAGGCCCACCACCGTTCTTTTTTGGACTTTTAGTCCAATTTCATCTTCTGCCCATTTGGGCTGCTCCTACTGCTTGAATTTTATGGGTTTTGACCCATTTGTATGCTGTTGTTAAGAAGCACATGGGTTTTAGCCCATTTTCCTCAGAACCTAGTCCATCTTGGACTACTCTTTGCCGCCACTTTGTCAGGCCCATTTTCTGCTTCTTCCACTGTTGCTAATCATGTCTACTTGGACTCAAGGTGTTGGGCTTGCTAGCCCAATGAAATGCAGGGGAGAAATTCTATGAGTCCATTTTGGACTCAGGGCAGTTCATGCACAAGCAAAGAAAAAGAATTAATAGCAGATATAGGACAATATTGCTAAAGCCAATTTAAAAAAAAAACACAAAAAGGAAAAAAGATGCTTAACCCAAAACATGACTTTGATCTTTCTTGTTATATCTCATATTGGGAGCTAAACGATATTTAATAGGAAGTTACTCATATCTAGTGTATCCAATTCAATTATTTCAACCAAAGAAAGGAATAATTGTCTAAGGCAGGCAAATTGTGGATGCTTAATCTTTGGAGACTATACGACATACTGGTTTAGAAAATAATACCATGAGAGCTTCATAGAAAAGACATTACAGTAGAATAAATTTGCGAGGGTTCTTCATTTATTCAAAACATAATGCAAAATTTGATCAAATAAGTCACAGAATGGTGCTCATGTAGAATATAGCAAACGGCAAACCACAAAATTACAGTAGGTTCGAAATAAGAACTATGCACACTCCATGCTTCAAGTTTAAAATAGATTTCATTGTCGAATGTAGAAGGTTGAACTTTATGGAGTCAAGCTCAAGTTTAAAATCAAAACAGAGAGGAAAAATGTTTCAAGGAATAAGGGAGAGCAACATTCAGATTGAGCAAACAACAAGTAAGATGATGCTTCAAAGGACTAGCACAATTACACAAGTATAGGGACATGATCTTAATCACGCAAACATGCTGAAAGAAACACATATGCCACGATGCTAATGAACATATCAAATTTTAAGCAAAACAGTTTTCAAAGGCAAGGGGACTCGGAACAAAGAATTCAAAATAACTTACTCTAAAGCAGAAGCAACAAGGATCATATCTAAGGCATTGATTTCAAATAGGAATACTAGACTTTGTACTAAAGAAAATATGATTCTGTTACATCTAGATTTGTATAAAGAAGGCCAAAGGGAAAATCTTTACTCAATGAGACATGTCATAGAGAGAAGAAAGCTGAGTTAATGCTTCATCAAGCAACAGATAGGTGAAGGTTAATATGCAGGAATAACATAGATCAATCGATAAAGCTTCGTACACAAACTGGTTTCAAGGAATAATTTTATCTTCATATAAGACATGCTACTGGAAAATAGAGTTGGGATTCATGATACATGTTTAACACTCTTTTTACTCAGTATTTACGGCTAAGAAGATAGAGACATACATGATTAGGAGGAAATAGACAGAAAAGCTAGACAAAATTCTCAGTATGCTTCGAAAAAATTCTAAAACTTCCTTCATGATTTCTTGATACCAAACCAAATGCAACAACCAAAAACCAAGAATTTCTAACAAAGAACAGAAAACAAAATTCGTAATACCTAGAGCAAAGACCAGCCTAAAACCAACAGAAATATTTCTAAAAAAAAGAAACAAACAAACGGCTCTACATTGTGCTAAGAGAGGCAAAAAAAGAACAAAGAAGGAAAGGATGAAGGGTTTTACCTTCTTCGGAGCAGCGACTGGGACAATGAGACTTCATCGGAGATTCGACTCACCACCGAACTTGAACTAACCTCGCTGGATTTTGACTTCTAGTGTATTTTTCTCTGAAACTTTCAACTTCTTTAGGGGTTTAGAGAGTGGTTCTCCAAAGAAAACCCCAAGAAATCAAAAGCCAACCCCTTAATCCCATAAACCCTTGTGGTTTATATAAGGGAATTTGAGGGTGAAAATGGGGGAGGGGGGAAGTAGTGTTGTAAAACTGGAATTTTCCCTAAGGGATTTCAAATCTCTTGAGCGGATAAGTTTTTATAGCAATGAAAATGGTACAAAATTTCCCCAAGAACGCAGAGAAATCGATAACTGGCCACTTCCAGAAGCTTCTTAACGATGCCAGCACGATTTTGACGGGAAAATGGATGGTATTTGGGAATTATACGGAGTTGAGGCGTCGTTAGAGCTGTTGTTGTTGCAGAGTTTTGAGCTATTGTTGTAGCTGAGTTTTGACTGAGAGTATTAGGTCTGTGTTCTGGGTTTGTTCATTCTTCGTTGAAAGAGTAAGAGAGACAGAGTTAAAGGGTGTGTTGGTCTTGGAGCGGGTGCTGGGCGGGTTAGGAGAGAAATGGGAGATGGGCCACGCGGGTCGGATGAGTTGCTGGCCCAAGAATGAAGATTGGGGGAAAGGCTGATAAGGGGTGTTATAAGGTGTATTTAGAATGTGGCCACATTTGCAGAATATGGCCACCTTAGGTCTAGGAGGTAGCCAAATTAGGGTGATTAGAGTGAAAAATCGGCTAAAATTTAAACAATTTCAAGAATTATGCTATAATAGAAATAAAGATGAATCAATTGAGAATAAACTTGAGCTTTAATAAATTAAAACAATTTAAAATAATTGTATTTAACACATAATTACCTCTTTAAAAATCATGAAATTAATTTATTCAATTAATCTCTCATTTTGAATTAGTTTAGAGGAAAATCAAACGTCTAATCTTTCAAAAGGATTTTCTTGTGAAATTAAACTTTTAAATAGTTCTTTAAGTAAACTTATATAAATTCCACATAATTAAATATGAAAAATATAAATCATTACTCAAAAACTATTATAAAGCCGGTTTGGAAAATATTTTATCCTTTTTTTACAAAACAATTATTTCAAGAATTGTTTAAAATTCAAAAAGGTTCAAGATTAATTCATAATGTGGAGGGTAAAAATTGGGTGTCAACAATAAGGAATAAACTACCAGAAAAACAACGCATAAACACTACAACTCAGGTAGTCAAACAATAAAACAAGTAGCATGTAGGTATATGAACAAATAAACGATAGAAGGGAGGGAATCACATCGCGAATAAGACTATCACAAGTCGAAGGTAACAAGAGCCTTACCTGGAGAAACAATGTCAGGATCCTCTACCTCGGGCCCACCAAGAAGGGCATCAGACTGACAGGGCCTAACTCTGGACTGAGTAGTCAAAGCTGAAGGCTCAACCATCCCTCGTCGGGGACAATCTCTAGAAAAGTGACCAAGCATTCCATAATCATAATAACCAGGCTGACCGGGATACGCAATTGTGGGGAACTTCTTAATAGAGTGCCCATGCTCACCACACCAACGACAACCCTTACCAGAACCACTAGCCCGAAAGTCACCTCGAACCACCTGGGGACCACCCCTACTACCATGTACTCCACCTCTAGCCGGTGGTACCAAAACCCTGGGAGATAACATTTACTGACCCTATTGACCCTGCTAGCTAGAAGATGGAATCGTGGGACAATCCCTAGCAAAATGTCCATGCACACTGCACTGAAAGCAAACCCCAATGGATACATATGAGCAAAGAGATCTCACTGAACCTGACCGGCCACCACGGCCTACACACTCGGAATGCAAACCTTGAAGAATCTGGCTCGTACCATGTCCACTAAGCTCAACATGTCCTGTACTACCATCCTATAGAACCTTGGAGCAGACGAAACTGGCCAGGTAGATAAGAAGTGGTGGAACCTATCTCTGGTGGAGAATCCCCTACCTCGAGTCTGAGAACCTCGGGAACTGTCCTGGCAATGACGTATCTTAGCACTACCTCCATAAGCCTCACGGCATAAACCCTTGATAGCCTAAGCATGATCGACCACCTAGAGAAAGGTAGTCCCAACTGTAACCATGTGCCCAATAGCCAAATGGAACGGTGAAATCAAACTTCCCACGAAGCTCTCAACCCTATCAAACTCTGAAGGCATAGTCCTAGCCGTACGCCTAACCATCTCGTGAAACCTTACCTCGTAGTCCAACACTGACAAACAACCCTACTAAAGAATTGGAAACTCAACCCTAACTGAAACACCGCTCGAAGAACCGGGTACTGAAACACCCACTAGAGGACCCAGAATCCTAGACACGGTCTCCTGAAGAACTGTGGTAGCTACAAATCCAATCGAAGGATGGGATGGCCCCACACCCCCTATCTGATGTGGTAAACACTCACTCTGAAGTTTTGGCACTGACGAAAGCATTGACGTAATAGGCACAGAAGCCTCGACACCAACCATTATCAAACTCATCTTAGGCATCTGAGAAGGAATGAAACAACCAAAGTTTAGAAGTCAATAGAGCCAGGAACGCAAGATAAGGAGCCAAGAATATAGGACTTTTCCTAACAATGCCCTTTAGCCTCCCGCAGATAGGATACATACGTCTTCGTACTGATCTGCGAGACTCTAATTAGACACTTGCTTCTGCACCACAACACCGGTGAACCTAGAGCTCTAATACCAAGCTATCATGACCCAATTTCTCAGGTCATGATGGCACCTACAACCCCCAGTAAGCGAAGCAATTCCCGTAGCCCAAAACGGTTAGTAATGGGTCACTACCTAACCAATACTCATAATAAGCAGAAATAAGAGGAAGTAGAATATAATGATAGACAAAGCGGAAGCAATAACCTGAATAGATATACAAAATGAAACTACACCAACCCAAGACTTGGTATCGACAGTACAGAAGCTTCTAATAGAATACCAGTGCTAGAAGTGACCAAAAGATAAGAACAACTGTCTCTGAATATACAAAGAGTAACAGTACAAAAGATAAATGTGGTCAAGCCCCGACCGTCAGGTGCTCACCCTAGTCTCGAAGATCCAAAAGCTGCACGAGTCTCCAATGCGAACTACGGTGCAAGCTCAACTAATATCTGTACCAAAAAGATGCAGAAGTGTAGTATGAGCACCAATTGCTAAGCAACGGGTACCCAGTAGGCATCATCAACTGACTAAGCACATATGAGATATAAAAATAGTAATATAGCAAATAGCAAGAAAGTAGTCATAGAAAACAATAGAGGAAGCACAAAGAACTAGCACAGAGAATAGACAAGCAAGAGTTATAAACAAACAATGCTAGCACAAAAAATAAATATACACCGAATACAGGTGAGGGAAAGAAAAATGCACCTACAGTCCTTGCACAATAATACAACTAAAGAGAGAGAGTTTAGAAACATGGCGGTATTACCGAGAACCTCAAGTAAAAGGGAAAGGAGGAAGTAAGCCCACATAATCAACTAGATGTCATACAATAACGGAACCATTCTTAAAACAACAACTTTCAAGATAAACATAAACCGGGATCAATCTCATGATTTCAAACCTAGAATGGAATACTAAGCCACAAGCACCAAGAACTACTACTCAAATAATATTAAGAATAGAACTGGAAACCCACCATCCGCTCAGGAGACCGCACAATAGTGCCTCAATAATACAGGACTCTCTAGTCCCTCAATACTCAAAGCCCAATAATCGGAGCCTCAACAGGCTAACAATCACTAATCCACCAAGAACCAAATGCCAAGACAAGCTCTATATAAAGACAGGAGTAAATATAATCTACCTATAGTCCGAACAGCCTCCCATACAATTGAGAAACTTAATCAAGTGAAAACAAACCCTTCGACCACCCATACAACTAGAGAGTACACTGAACACATCAACCAAGGGTGGAATCTGAGTGAAATATGCATAATGATGGTAATGATGGAACCGATAATAGTAACTCTGTACGCACCTCTCCCAGCACTCCGGCAGGAGGACCCATAGTGGGATGTACCCGCTATACACCATCCAACATCGTATACCCCACCTCCGGTGCGCTTGGACCCCTAGCCAGGTCCTGGAACGGCAGGGCCCATAGAGGTCCCTAACCACATACAGTAACAAACACGAAATCTCAGAGAATCAGAACCTCGAAGTATGTCCCAGGATCTAAAACAGTAGCCAAACCTCAATAACCCTTATAAAGGGTTCTCGGAGTATTTTCTGGTCTAAATCAGTAGTAAAAGTCCTAATAACCCTCTCAAAGGGTGCCCAGAGCATATTCGGGTCTAAACCAGTCATAAAATCAAGTCGAGTGCTTCGGCCCTGCCGAGCCTAGTATCAGTAGAAAATTAAGTTTGAAATCATCCAAATCTCATTTTATCATCATTTATACTGAAAATGGGCCCCCAGGGCCATGCAAGTTTTAGAAAACCATCTGTAGTAGGCCTGAATCCAAAATACTGATAAAACATGTAGGGAAAAACCTTTTTCATGGATGATATGCTCGCACACAAATATAAATCAGCCCAACGGCTCACAAACATTCCTACCGGCCTTGCACAGGCTCTACAGCTCTACAGCAGACATAACCCACCTAAAATAAAAGCTTTATGTCTGGGACTCGGGGCATTCCCAAATAACCCACCACCTATGTTTCAGAGTCAATACAAGACCACACAGGACCACAAGGATAATATACGATACTACGTGAATACTACAAATAACTTATGAAATAAACAGATAGAGAAGTAGACAAGGTCTGGGGTACCAACCTTATACAACCCACCCAAGGATACTAATTAATGTAGTTATAGCCTATATACGCAGAGTCTAGGTAGGAAAAACCATAACCTACCTGTCATCCGATGACTAGCTGCGGGGATGGCATCGTCCAAGCTTAAACTACTTCGGGAAGCTCCAATTTGCAAAATCACTATTAATACAATAATCTACACATTAATACGAGACTAACGATACCCATAACACTGTAAACATAACCGGGTTGAAATTTGAGTCACAAACAGGCCCGTGGCCCTGCAACTCAAAAACCGAAAAAGAAAAGCACACATGTATTCGTTACCATTCCGGGAGCACATGCTCAAAATTTGAGCAGAAATGGACAACAAATGGGGCTCCAAACAGCCCACCCATTCAAGAATTAAAGATGGAGTTTCAAGAAATTAATTCGGAAATTAATCAAAAGATACTTACCACAACGAGAAGACAAGCTAAGAAGGTGAAAAACTCGGAATCCACGATCATGCAAAGCTCAAGAGGGTAGTTACTACAAGTTATTCTAAGCTTTAAGAATCACCAAAAATGGTGGTAGCAACAATGGAGAAGAAACAAATTTTGGGGAAGAAGAACTTACCCAACAATGAGGAAACAAGATTTCCCAATAATTTGATGGATTCTCCAAGCTTTAAAAGACTGATAGGAGCAATTTGGTGGAAAGAATTTGGAGTTTAGAGTTGGGAAAATTATGAGTAACAAGCTGGAAAAATGAAGGCCAAAGAATTATATAGTTGTTGGTCACTGGTCAGCGCTATCTCGCTAAAGGAGCGCGATCGCGCTGAAGAGAGGATCACAGACCAGTGCAATCGCGCTAAAGGAGCGATTTGATCATCAATTAATTGAATATGCTCATCTTTCTCCTCAGTTGGGTATACTTTTACTCCCTATTTTAAGTTAAGAATTGGTTGATTTGAGCAAGATAATTACTTGACTCATTTTAAGTGGTGTCTGATTCAATGAAGCACAACAAGTAGTGGTAAATTTCGTGTCAAGTACGTTTCATTAACCGATGATGATTGCTCAAACGACAACATAAATCGCTCTTCTAATTTAAAGTTTATTGTACACATTGTCAGCATGAGATAAGCTGCAGAAGCGGAAGTGGATGCATCCCACTGTATTATTGTTCCTTTCTTCCTCACTAGCAGCGACGATGTCCTCCTTGAATCTCCTCCAATCCGTTAACACAATATTGGAGCAGATAGATGTAGTATTTTCCGATGACAGTTTCTTTGTGAGGCACACAAGAATGTGGCCTAGTGGTGAATGAGGTGGGTTGAGTATTTGTCTTAGGTTCAAATTTCAGCAGATGAGTTGAAACATACTATTTACTTGTTGGATATTGTTTCGTGTTTACTCAAATCAACAATCCTTAAGGGTCTATCTATAGTCAACTATGAAATTAGGTTAAGTAACCTGCCAATCCTATAAAACTCCCAATCTCGGTTGGTGAAGTAGGCCTAGACCAATCCCGAATTGCCTCAATCTTTAATTTGTCGAATCTACCAATTCTCAAATGTTACCCATGCTCCTCTTCACTACGCAAGTAAACCAAGATATCATCGATGAACACAATCACAAAGGAATCCAAATAAGGCAGAAACACCCCATTTATCAACTCCATAAATATTGTCAACGCTGATCCCCCTTTGTAATGAGTCTTAAGCTTTATTAATGAATAAATATCCTCTTTACCAAAAAAAAAAAAAAACTTAAATACACAACCATTAATAACTCGCCTCATATGACTATTCTAGGTTTGGTTTGTGTATCAAAATTTGAACTATTTACTGTATTTTTCACGTAAATTGCCCATCTCTATAGTTGTTAACTTAAAAGTTGTCCAAATTCTTCCTCTTGCCTAAGAAGATTTTGTCCACATCATGGTAACGTTTTCACGCTTAGTTATAAAACGAATTTTTGGAGTTCACAAAGTTAATAGGAGAAGAAGATCCAACTAGAATAGTGGTGATCATTTAGGGTGTGTTCGGTGTGGAAGAAAACATTTTCCTTTTTGATTTTTCTAAGTTTATTTAATCAAAATAATTTTTCTTGGAAGTAAGTTATCTAATAATCAGGAAAATGCTAGAATTTTTCGAAAAGAGATGCAAGCAGCAAGGCTGAAAATATAGATGAAAATGTGTCTCATAATTTGTATTAACGTCCTTAAGGCTTTAAATAAATGCATATACCAGTGAATTATGTTGTATATGTCACATATATATCACACTATGTCATGTGTATATCTTGTATATAATCTATGTATGTTAGGTGTATCGATATTATATACACGAATATGTGTGATATATATGATATACAAGAGACATACATGCGAATGTAATGTTCTTCTTCAAGCTCAAAACTCAATCCAAAACCTCATCAAATCGTCCCAAACTTGAGATATAAGCTCCTTAAGATGATTTCAAGCTTTTGGAAAAATGCCTATAGTAGAAAATGATTCTGATTTTGTGAATTTGAATTTCAGCTTCGTCAATGGTTGTTGACTCTAGCTCTTCATATTTTTGCGAAATTGAATTTCATTTTCATACATGGGTGCAGACTCTAGTTCTTCACGATTAAATCGTCAAATCAATAATCAATCATAAGAAGAAATAGAAGATCCTTAAAAGCTTACTTTTATTAATTTCATTGGAGGTTGTATATGTTATGTGAAGATTTTAATTTTACGTTTTGAAAGTGGAATAGTGATATAAGTTATTGTAAATATTGAGTTTTATTCGTATATCTCTATAGGAACCCCTTAAATTAATTGTTATCAGATTATTTAATAAATAAATAAATAAGGGGAAAATACATATTTATGCAATATGTTATTTTCACAATTTGGATTAGTGACCATACGTGATACGACGATAGCATATGTAATGCTTGATGGATAAGTTTATAACGCAACTTCAAAAATATTTAATTTGTAAGCCAGAGACTAATATTCTAAAAACCTTTTGTCTTGGGCAAGGGAGAATATAAACAAAAGTTGAAAGTTTCCTAGGCCACTTTCCTTGACTGGATAAATGCATGCAATAATAATAATAATCCAAATGGGAAACTACCATATATATTCCAAGGAAATGACAATCACTCACATCACTA
Organism: Jaltomata sinuosa; assembly: GCA_003996215.1. Lineage (NCBI taxonomy): Eukaryota > Viridiplantae > Streptophyta > Magnoliopsida > Solanales > Solanaceae > Jaltomata > Jaltomata sinuosa. The sequence continues at coordinate 242,551 of QJPP01007351.1, forward strand.
AACTTATAGTGCACTGCGCATATTCGTTTTTATCCCATTCTTCACACATCACAATCCTTATTTATTAAAAAAAACAAATAATCATCTCCCACTATCACAAATGTTTGTCACTTTTCTCTAAGCTAACTATAATTTTCTTCTCAATTTATGATGAATTTCAAATCAAAATATTTAATTTTAATTGTGAATTTAAATATATATTTTTAAAATAAGATTTTCATATTTAAAAGTTACTGCAAAAATTATTTTTTCTGCCTTAACTTAAGTGTCTTAATTTAATTGAGTACAAAATTTAAAAATAAAGAGAGATTTATGAATCTTGCGATCTTAAATTAAAATGTGTGTAATACTTTAAGGGGTGATTTGGTTTGAAACAAGTTATGGTGAGATTAGTTATGCTAGGATTAGGGGTGCTTATCGGGCGGATAGGATGAATAATTATGCTTAACGATTCGATTTATTGGTCGACTTTTGAATATACTAATCCACTAGCCAACCAATAAGATAACGGTTGGTTTGGTATCAGATTAGCAATTAATGGACGGTTATTGGGTGGTGTATTGGATAAATCTAAGAGACAATAAAATATCGAACGGTTATCGATATCTCCTCCATTTCTTCACTCACTAAGTTGTTTGTATATATTGTTGTTCATCTATTTATTAATCGTTTAGGCTTCTTGAGTTTTATTCGTACGATTTTTTAATAGGTTAGAACATAGAATCAAATGAAAGTTTTCTTCTAGACCTAAAACCTATGTAGAAATATTTTTTAATTACTGGGTCGGCTAGAAAAATCAACTCTTTGATATGATTTGAAATTTCTCTGTTTCATATCGAACTTTGTGAAGGACTCATTGGGGTTATTTCATTTTTGGTGCGATCCTTCATGTTATCAAGAATAATTTTGTTTTTTGATTTAAGAATTAATTTCAGGTTTCGTTTATGTTTCAGGGAGAGGACTGTGCTTTATGGTTAGAAGTCACAATAAGTGGCTCGTTATTTCGTAAGCTAAGAAGTGAATAGAATAATGAATGGTGTTCTAGTTTTTTGAGTTTACAAGAGATACTTTATATATCTAAGGGGAAAAATATAAATATGATAATTCTTAACTGGTTAACGTACGGTTTATCCAATAAGAAAATTTTTTAATCCACCCCCGCACCAATAAGCTATTAACTATAAAATTTTAATCCGTTCACCAACCGTTAATCCGATAACCCATTACCAATAATTCAATAAGCTAATTTTGTGGTTGGGTTATTGATTACGGTTCGAATTTGAACAGCCCTAACTAGGATTACTTATTCTGGTATTATTTTTTATTGACTATTTGATTTATTGTATTAAAAATAATATACATGGCATAATTTCTAAGAATAAGCTATTTGTTTACAAAAATACCCTCCACCTTATTTATTTTTTATATTAATGATGTATAAAAAGAATTTAAGGGGGTATTTATGTTATTTTAACTATTTTATCCCGAGATAAGTTAATACAGGATATTCCACCTAGAAGCAGGGATAACTTATCCCAGTACTAACTATTAATCCTGAGATAAGTTATCCCAAACATTGTAATCAAAATATTTCAACTCATGGGATATCCCATGAGACTATTTTATCTCACCCTTCATATGGGATAGTAATCCCACCATTTTAGTACAAATGGCGGGATAAAATAGTCTTGAGATTAGTTAATACTTCATATTAAACATGAAATAAAGTTAATCTCAAATGTTATTCCGAAATTATTATTTTTATCCGATGTACCAAAGGACTCCTAAGGGGTACTAAAATTTTATTCCAAGATTATATTTCCTTATCCATCACACCAAACGTGTCCTAAATCTTATAGTCTTAAACTTGTCATATAGCATTAAAATTGAACAACTTATTAAATATAGAAAAAAATATTTTTTTGAATCGGACTAAAAAAAATAAGACATTTGAGACGGAGGAAATACAAGTCAACACCATGCGCTGATGATTCAAAATATTTAAAATAAATTGTGAAAATTATAATTTAAGAAAAAGTTATTTGACTCTTTCAACAATAATACTTTCACATAAAATAAGGCGAAAAAAGTATTACGTAATATTAAATGTGCATCATTTTATTATTTTGATGAGATAAAAGAATCAAATTACTTGCGATAAACGAAAAATCCAAACAAATTATTTTGTTTTACGTTTAGGTAGCTAAAACAATGGATGTGGGGTGTCCTTTGAACTGTTCAAACATCAGCAGGTGTCAACTTGTGTGCATTAATTTCAATTTTGTAATGTCAATTAACATATTTTTTGTGTAAAATTTTGCTTATCTTTAAATAAAATCCCAACTGCTCTTTTTTTTTTTGGAAAATGGATTATAATAAGTGAATTATTTTTTTGAGCAAATTTCATAAACAGTTCCCAGTAGAAATTTAATCAGGGTTTTATAGTTATATTTTGTCTAATTATAATTTATAGTAATATTTGCAATAGCTATTGTATATTTTGTTTATGGAATCTCGGCATATAAATATAAATATAGGTATACAAATATAAATACAGATATACAAATACAAATATAATTGAGTATTGATTGAGAGAATATATAAATATAGCTATTGTATATCCCGGTTATATATTTTATGGAATCTCGACATACAAATACAAATACAAATACAATTAAGTATTGATTGAAAGAACGATATACAATATAAATAAGCTATAAAATATAATTAAAATAAATTATAACTATAAAGCATAATTAGACATGAAAATTTGTCATTTAATGTAATTTCTCCTTTTTGGAATGCCAAATAAAAAATAAAAATCAATTGCCAGTTGTAGTCCACAGTCCAGAGTCTACTAGCTGTATAGGTTAGAACGTTGAACGTTTGCCCATCAATTTATTTGACTATGATAGCAACTACTCCTATTAAAAAAAAATCAATAAATCCAAATATTTAGTACTATAATATATGAATAAACAATAATAATGTGATAAAATAATTAAATTTTAATGTGGTTGGTTTCTCTAATTCTCCATGCCTTATGTTGACTATTATAAAGAAAGTCCAAGTTGTAGGTCGGCAGCTTTACTAATTTGACTTTAATTCCTCCTTTTTTCTTCTTGTCTAATATTCTTTTTATTTCTTCATTTTGTCTTGTGGTTGTCTTTCTTATTCTTCTTTTTTTACATGAATTTTAATCCCTTCTTAATGAAATAGGTCTTGAACAAAAATTATTAAAATGTAGTACAAAATACTAAAACTTTAGTTACAATGAAAAAAATTAATGACTCTTTGGACACTAATGGAGCAGTATAGGGGGAAAAAACAATCTATATATGGTATTTATTGACCTAGAAAAAGCATATAACATTCTCATGGAGATTATATGGAAATGTTTGGAAGTTAAAGGTGTACATGTAGCTTAGATTAGGGCAATAAGGACATGTACGAGAGACCCAAGACCCGAGTGAGGACAGTGAAAAGAGAATCCTAGCTCTTCTTGATTGAGATGGGGTTGCACCAGGGATTAGCTCTTAGTCAATTTTTTATTTTACATTGGTGATGGATGTACTGATGCGGCATATCCAAGGGAGGTGACATGGTGTATGTATCTGCAAATGACATAGTATTGAGACAAGACACGTGATGGAGTTAACAATAGGCTAGAGGTTTGGAGACAAACCTTGGAGTCTAAAGAGTTCGAATAGAGCAGTACTAAAATAGAGTACTTGAAGTGCAAGTTCAGTGACCTTACCCAGATGACAAATGAGGAAGTAAGGATTGATACTCAAGTTATCTCCAAAAATAAAAGTTTCAAGTATCTAGGTTCTAAAATTCATGAAAATGGGGAGGTTGACGATGATGTTACACTTCGTATTGGAGTGGAGTGGATAAGGTGAAGACTCACATCTGGTGTCTTGTGTGATAATATGTCATCAAGACTTAAAGGTAAATTTGATAAAGTGGTTTTTAGACTGGCTATGTTATATGGACGGGAGTGTTGGCTGGTCAAGAACTCGCATGTCCGAAAAATGAAACTAGAGAAAATGAGGATGTTGAGATGGATGTGTGGGCATACTGAGAGAGATATGATTAGGAGCGAAGATATACGAGACAAGGTGGGAGTTCTCTATGTGGTGGACAAGATGAGGGAGATGAGGCTAAGATAGTTTGGGCATGTAAAGAAGAGATGTACGAATATATCGTGTGAGAGGTTGGCTATAATGGGTATGAGGAGATATAGAGGTAGGCCAAAGAAGTATTTAGGAGAGTTAATTAAACAGGATATAGCACATCTCCAGCTTACCGAGGATATGACCCTAGATAGAAGGGTGTGGAGAACGAGGATAAAGTGCAATATTAGTAGGTACTTGAATGTTGTCTAGTTTTTCCTACTACTATCTTATTCTTTGATTTTGTTACTTGTTGTTTCGTTTGCTTCAGTTACATCTTGTTTATTTTTTTGCTACTGTTCTTTTCCTTTATCTTTAGCATAATTTTTTTATTACTGTATTTTTTTTTCATACTTGAGTTTGATATGTTTTACTTGAGTCGAGGATCTAATGAAAATAGTCTCTCTACCTTCACAAAGTAAGGATAAGGCTATGTACATACTACCCTTCTCAGATCTCACTTGTGAAATTACACTAAGTTTGTTATTATTGAATAGAATTAATGCCTCATTTCACATGAAACTTTTCGTTAGAGTCAAAAATTTAATGATGACCAATTTGATTATGCAAGATAATATTAAAGTATCAAACAAGCAGTTGCAATTAAGGAAGGATATCAAAACAAAGAATAACATTCAACTCAACAAGTGAAGAAAATTAGTGCCCACTATTTATCTCAGGAACCAGGTCCTCAGCACAGTTTCACTTAAAAGAATAAGTAAATTGACATACAATTTACGTGAAAAACCTCCTCATTCAAGGAGTAAAAACCACGAGCTTAATTTCACTAATAACTTCAAGTTTTATGATTACAACTCTATAATCAAAGGAACTACCTCTAGCACATAGCTTCAAAAAATAAACTATTACTGTTTCTCCTCACAAACTCTCTCAAGAAGCCAAACTTGCTTCTTATTATAAGCCTCACAAACTCACAAACTATATCTAAACTTTGCTACGTTTTCAACACACGTGAACACATAAACTATATTTTGATTAATCTCTTCTGAATCTCCTTGAGCCTCCTTGCTTCTGAACTCCTATTGTTTGAGAGTAATTCTTTCTTTGTGTATGCAATAGGGTTGTCCAAAATCTTCAATGTTTTTTTATTTTTATAGAATCCTCAAGCTCTCTTCTCCTGGATAGGAAAGATACAAACCTTTCCTTGTTGGATTGTGATATATTTTTGGAGTTGAATTTCTTTCCTTATTTGACATGGACACTACCTTTTATAGTTATTTTCATTATTACACTTTTACCAAAAATAAGTTTTGCCTCATTATCAAAACTTGTTCGACAAGGTTTCTTCAATTTCTTCCTTTTTGATGATGGCAAACTCTTTCTTATTTTTATAAAAAGGACCAACTAGCTTTAGTTGGTAGTATCATCACCTCATCATACTACAACATTCTCAGTACAAAACTCAAACAACAAAACTCCTGCAACATTCTCAATACAAAACTCAAACAACAAAACTCCTACAACATTCTAGTATAAAACTCAAACAACAAAACTTTTCCCCCTTTTGATATCATTAAAAACAAGGTAAGATAATGGAGGTGAACCAGTTAACACTGCAGGTAAAGAACTCATGACCACTGGGGCAACAGAGCCACATTCAAGATAGTTACTACCAAAATTCAAAGTTTAAAATCTACACAAGCATAAGATAGTAACACAAGTAGGGAATTGGGAGCAGTTATACCAAAGGAAGCACATATTAAGCCATCTATTGGCCCAAAACAAAACATATCAATATTAATTACAAAAAAAACAAAAATTGTCTATCAAAACATATCAATATTAATTAAAAAAAAATTGTTTATCAAGAGGAACCAATCAGAAATGGTATAAACAAGGGGGGAGTTAGAGTAAGGACAGTTGAGAAGGATCAGGAGGCAGGCTTGGGATTGGGGATGAGGTTCATGAGGGACTGGATATTGTCAAGATGTTTGGTCTTCTACAACACTATCTCAGTCCTCAAGGTGTCCACTTAAGCTTGGGAAGCTGTCAGGCACTCCTTCAGTCCAGCATTCTCCTTCTTCAGCTGGGCAATCTCCTCATGAGCAGCCTCTAGGTCCTTCAGAGATTGAATCATGGGACTGGAGCTCTTCTTCTTGGGAGCTGGTGTAGTCAAGCAATCACACTTTTCCAAGGTGTAAAGAGTAATCCTATCATTCTTAGTAGCTACAACTCCTTTTCCAAGAGGCACCTCAAAGCTCCTAAAAACCTCAGTAAGAAGGAATCCATAAGCCAATCCATGAGGACCAATCTTTGGAGAGGTTACCCTTCTCATATGCTTGGTCATCAGTGCAGGGAGGTTCACTCTCTCATCCATGTTCAGGGCATTCATAATCCCTATATTCCTAAAGCTGGCCTCATGCATCCTTACTACTCTAAGAGATACCTCCTTGTTCACAATCTCAAACAAGAGTTTGTGATCAGGAGACATTTTACCTTTAAGCACTTTCCTAGCCACCCTCTTCTCCTTCTCCTGAGATAACTTTCTAGTTAGAAAAGACAATCCTCATCTGTCTTCCACACATACTCCTCTAGACCATCAGAAGGTATGACCAGGATTTCTCCTAATTTAACAGGGTCAAACACAATCTCTACTCCTTTTACACTCGAACTCACAACCCACCCATCAAACAACTTCAGGTTGGCGTAAAACTCTATCACCTCCTCCTTGTGAAGTACTAGATTATCAATTTTTAACAGGTGATCCTACCCCTGAAAACTAAGCCTATCTAGCAGTTATAGAATGAAGGGATTTTGAAGTACCTCATCATCAAGAACTCTCTTTTTCAGGAGATGTTGGTTGGAGAAGTAGCCAATGGGTCCCAACTTCAAGAACTTCTCATAGTTCTTATTATTGACAGTCTTAGGAGGGGCAGGATCTTCTTTTCCTTCAACCTCCTCTTTCTCCACAACTATGGGCTCATCATCATCTCATATCTTCTTCTTTCCTCGAGCTACCCTATCTCCCTTCTTCTCAGCCTCCTTTTGGGCATCAACAACCTTTTTTTTGGGAAAGGGTTTTCTTAGGGGGACAGAAGATGAGGGTAGCGGATCAATAGAGGGTTTTGACAGTGGTTTCCTAGGGGCTTTTATAGCGCCCCTCTTCTTATACCCTGGTATGGCAGCAGACTCAGCCCTTGTACATTTTGGGGCAATAACAATATCCCCATCACTATCAATCTCCTCTTCTTCAGAGGAAGGGGTTTAGGAACTGTGGGGGGAGAAGCAATGGGGTTTGTCTCATCTAAACTCCATGAAAAGTTCAGGGAATCAGATTTTTGGGGTAGTAGGGATAAAGGTTTTGTGGGACATGGAGATCATGGAGGAGCAAAGGGAAGAGCGGAGGAGAGATATTGAAGCTTGTTCCCTCTGAGTAGGTGAACCTTGTTGGGAGGAGAAGTCCTCATCATCTAAAGAGTCCACAAGAGAGTGGAGGGGAGAGGGAATGGGTTTACCAGATGAGGAAGCCATGGATGAAGTTCTAAAGGTGTTAAGGATATAGGAGAGTTTGGAGAAGATGAGATTGAAGAGAGTGGGAGAGAGGGTTTCATGAAAGTGGACGGTTTCTTGAGGATGGAGTGTTTGAAGTGATGGTTGGCAGTTTTTGAAAAGGGAGATATATGATTAAAGGCTTCAGTTATTTTTTTTCCTCGCTTAGGAGTTTGTTTTATTTGGATAAGTGGAGGGCTTCTGAGGATCAGGTTCGCATGATGAAGAAAATATCTATTTATGCACTTAATTTTGATAGTTTTGTAAAGGATGTGCACACCTTAAGGATTAGATCCTTGAGTGCTATCCAAGCCCTTTTGTGGAATTACTTCTTAGCAAGAGTGAGATGCAAACCTCAGATCCTTGGAGTGTCCTCTCTCATTGTGGTTTTGATCCTGTAAGGAACAAAGGTGAATTAATTACCAGTATGCACTATTCGACAACTATTTTCTTACCAGTTTGTCTTCTAATCAATCATTGAGGGAGGCTTTTATTTCTTTCAACTGCTATAGCTGGTTGATGAGCCCAAGGGCCAACTTATTCTTCTCAAAAGCTTATCTTCCCAATGCTTTAGTGAAGATGTATGAAATTCGTTCAACAGTTCCACAAGACACCATTTTAATCAATCCATTTTTAACACAGTCTCTAAGAAAGTGATATCTCACATCAATGTGCTTAGTTCTCTTATGCTGAACAAGATTCTTTGTCATATTGACTGCACTGGTGTTGTCACACCAAATAGGTATGCACCCTAAATTGATACCATAGTCACTGAGTTGTTGCTTAATCCAGAGCAATTGAGAACAATAGGAAGCAACAACTACATATTCAGCCTCAGCAGTTGATAATGCAACAGAGTCCTGCTTCTTTGTAGTCCAAGATACAAGACATAGTTCCAAAAAGTGTGTCATTCCAGAGGTGCGGTTTCTATCCACTAAGTAACCAGCATAGTCAGCATAGCCAATAAGATCAAAAGAGTCACCTGCAGGGTACCAGAGAACCAACCCTTGAGTTCCTTTGAGATACCTTAGGATCCTTTTCACAGCCTGCAGGTGAGATTCCTTGGGAGATGATTGAAACCTAGCACATAAGCCCACACTATACACAATATCAGGCCTGCTTGTAGTGAGGTACAATAAAGATCCTATCATTCCTTTAAATCTTATTTTGGCAACAACAATTACAGCATCATCTTTGTCCAGTTTTTAATAGTAGTAATGGGGGTATCATTTGTCTTAGCCCCTGCTATCTCAAACTTTTTCAGAAGTTCTTTAATATATTTTTTTTGATGTATGGAGGTTCCAGCCTTGGTTTGGTGTATTTGTAGTCCCAAGAAAAATGTCTGCTCTCCCATCATACTCATCTCAAACTCACTGTTCATCAAGGATACAAACTCTTTACTCAGTATATCATCAGTAGCCCCAAAGATTATATTATCTACATATATCTACACAATGAGGATACTTCTTCTTTCTCTTCTAATGAATAGAGTATTGTCTATCTTTCCTCTCACATAACCATGCTCCAATAAAAAGGATGACAACCTGTCATACCATGCTCTTAGGGCTTGATTTAGTCCATATAGAGTTTTGTCAAGTTTATAGACATGATCAGGTAGTTTAAAACTTTCAAAACCTGGGGGCTGTTTTACATACACTTCCTCCATAAAATATCCATTTAAGAATGCACTTTCACATCCATTTGAAATAGTTTAAACTCCATAGTAGAGGCAAATGCAATTAGCATCCTTATTGCTTCCATTCTGGCCACATGTGCAAATATTTCATCATAATCAATACCTTCTTCTTGATTGTAGCCTTGTACCACCAGTCTGACTTTATTTCTAGTTACCACTCCTTGATCATCCAGCTTATTTCTAAAAACCCATCTGATTCCAATGATGGTTCTATCTGCAGATTTGGGAACCAGGTGCCATACTTTGCTTCTTTCAAACTGATCCATCTCTTCTTGCATTGCTACAATCCAGTCAGCATATTGTACGGCTTCCTTGATGTTCTTAGGCTCTATTAGTGATAGATAGGCTAAATAAGCACACATATTCCTCACCTTGTTCCTGGTCTGTATGCCTGAGTCTATAGGAGAGATAATATTTTCAATGGGGTATGAACTCTTGTGTTTTCAGTTTCTTCCAGTCACAGGTTGTTAGGTCCAAGTGCATCTAAGTGGTAAGTTGGTTCTTCTTTATGAGTTGTTCCCCCTAAAGCCTACACCTCTTTCTTTCTTCAGCTGGAGAATCATCTCTCATAGCTTCCTGATCCTATTCATCTTCAAAGTCATGAACAAGTCCAATCATGGTATCATCATCACTAGACTTACTTTCACAGTCTTCTTCATCAAAGATGACATGAATACTCTCTTCCACACAACTTGTTCTTTTATTGAATACTTTGTAAGCTTTACTTTGTGAAGAGTACCCAAAGAATATGCCTTCATCACTTTTGGCATCAAAATTTCCTAGAGCATCCTTCCCATTATTGTGAACATAGTATTTATAGCCAAAAGGTCTCAAGTAAGTCAGATTTGGCTTTCTCCCCTTAAGCATTTCATAAGGGGTTTTGTCTAGTAGTGACCTGATCATGCACTTGTTTAGTACATAGCAAGTTGTGTTTAATGCCTCAGCCTAGAATCTCTTGGAAGACCACTGGCAATTAGCATGGTCCTGGCCATATCTTCTAGTGATCTATTTTTCCTTTCAACCACTCTATTTTGCTGAGAGGTTCTTGGTGCAGAGAAGTTGTGATCAATTCCACTCTCAGCACAAAAGGCTAGGAAATTTGAATCTTTAAACTCAGTGCCATGATCTGAACTTATTCCAACCACCTCAGTGTTCAGCTTCTTTTGCACCATTTTGATGAAGATTTGGAACACCTCAAAGGTTTCATCCTTGGAGCTCAAAAAGAGTGTTCAAGTAAACCTTGAGTAGTCATCCACAATCACAAATACATATCTCTTCCCTCCTCTAGTGAGGACTCTTATAGGTACACATAGATCTATGTGTAACAGTTAAAGAGGTTTTGTGGTGCTAACCATCCATTTAGGTTTGAAGGAGAATCTTACATGCTTTCCCCTTGCACAAGCACTACACACAATGGATTAATCTAGTTTATTCTTTGACAGTCCTAGTACCAGTCCTTTTGACACCAGTTTATTGATTATTGAGAAGCTTGCATGTCCCATTCTTTTATGCCATAGTAGTGAACTACTGGATATGGCACTGAGGCAGGTTAGTTCATACTCTAAGGAGTCCATGATGTCAGTCTTATACACATTCTTGCGTCTTCTTCCCTTTAGCACTAAGTTACCATTTGTCACCTTTGTCACAGTGCAGTCAGCAGCAGTGAACAACACATTATTCCCTTTGTCACATATTTGAGAGATACTCAACAGATTATGTTTTAGTTCAGGCACATAGTATACATTTTCTATTGCATGAGAGTCAGATCTTCCCACCTTTCCTATGCCAATAATCTCACCTATATTTCCATTATAAAAGGCCTCACTTCCATCTTGAAAGTCTGTAAGAGAGAGGAAATTGTCTTTTCTTCCTGTCATGTGTCTGGAGCAAGCAATGTCAAGGTACTAAGGCTTGCTCTTTATTTTCTTCCTTTCCTTGGTCTCATCTTGTTCAATGTCATTGTTAGATTCTAAGCCTGCCATGAGGGCAAAAGTTATTTCTGCTGACTCTTCTTCTTCAGAAAAACTTTCAGAGTCACTCATGGCTAACAAGGCTAGCGTGTCTCCTTCCTTAGCTTCAACTATGGCAAGGAGTGATTGATTGTGGGGATCCTCTTCATCAAACTCATTATCACTGTATTCTCCCATAGCAACTAAGGCCTTTTAAACAGCTATGTCAGCTTCCTGTGAGGTCATCTTCTTGTGTGATGGAAGGGTGATCTCCTTACTTTGACATTTGGGTTTTTCTGTGGTAGCCTTCTTATATTCCATTGCCCACATGGGATAAAATTTGATGAAGTGATTTGGACTGTCACACTTGTGACACAACTGAACATCCTTTTCTTGAACTTTGGAGGACTTTCTCTGAAGGTTTTGACCTCTTTTGAACATTCTTTGAAACTTTCTGGTGATCAATGCCAGATTTGTTTCCTCATAATCAGCAGCCTCAGTGGATTTGAGAGATATATCTTTATCCTTTCTTTTAGTTCTGATGTCCTTCTCTTGATTCTTCTTTAGTTCATAGGTTGTCATATTTTCAATGAGTTCATCCATAGCCAAAGTGTCTAGATCTCTAGCTTTAGTGATTGTTTCTACTTTGCTTTCCCATGATTCAGGAAATACACTTAGAAGCTTTCTAACAGCCTTTCCAGTATGTATGTGCTCTCCTAGGTAATATATTTCATTGAGTACAGCAGTAAACCTGGTGTGCATGTCCTGAATGGTTTCTCCTTCTTTCATTCTGAAAAGTTCATACTGTCTGTTTAGATTGTCTATCTTGGCCTTCTTTACAGTTGTAGTACCTTCATGAGCAGTTTGAAGAGTGTCCCATATCTGCTGATCATCTTGACAGGAGGAGATTCTATTATATTCATCAGGTCTAATACCACAGATAAAAATTTTCTTAGCCTTGGCATTATTTTGAATAACTATCTTGTCAGTAGCATTCCATTCTTTCCTATCCTTTGGTACTTGTTCCTTCCAATCAGCACCTATCTTCATGGGGATCGTAGGACCATCTAGGATGACATTCCATAGATCAGCACTTTCTCCCATAAGATGATCCATCATCTTATTCTTCCACCAGCCATAGTATTTCCCATTGAACAAGGGTGGTCTTGCTTGAGAGGAGCCTTCCTAAGCAGTTGGAGGGGCAGGCATATTATTCTTTTCAGGTGTTTAACCTTTAATGAAAAGAACTGGCTCTGATACCAATTGAATAAAATTAGTGCTCACTATTTATCTCAGGACCAGGTCCTTAGCGCAGTTTCACTTAAAGCAATAAGTAAATTGACACATAATTATGCGGAAACTCTCCTCACTCAAGGAGTAAAAACCACGAACTCAATTTCACTAATAACTTCAAGTTTTGTAATTACAACTCTATAATCAAAGGAACTATATCTAGCACCTAGCCTCAAAAAATAAACTATTATTGTTTCTCCTCACAAACTCTCTCAAGAAGTCAAACTTGATTCTTGTTACAAGCCTCACAAACTCACAAACTATAGCTAAACTCTGCTATATTTTCAACACACATGAACACACAAACTATGTTTTGATTAATCTCTTTTGAATCTCCTTGAGCCTCCTTGATTCTGAACTCCTACTGTTTGAGAGTAATTCTTTCTCTGTGTATGCAATAGGGTTGCCCAAAATCTTCAATGCTTTGTTGCTTTTATAGAATCCTCAAGCTCTCCTCTCCTTGATAGGAAAGATACAAACATTTTCTTATTTGGATTGTGACATGTTTTTGAAGTTGAATTTCTTTTCTTGTTTGACATGGATACTACCTTTTATAGTTATTTTCATTATTACACTTTTACCAAAAATAAGTTTTGTCTAATTATCAAAACTTGTTCGACAAGTTTTCTTCAACAAGGAAGGCAGAGTTATTAAAGAAATAAGTACCAAGAATTGAGACATTAGATGAAAGCTTCTAAGAAAGTAAATTCCATGAATAATCAAGAAAAGAAATCAAGACTGCTAAGAAAAGCAAGTACCAAGACTACATGCAGAATTCAAGACTGCTTCAAAAGGAGACAAGTATCAAAAACAATGGCTACTCCAAGAAAACAAGTACCACCAAAAGGCAGTTATTATGTGAAGAAAGTTCTATTAATTAAAGAGATGACAATCACGTCAAGAAGTATCATGGTACTTCACCTTATTCTTGGAAATAAGATCAATATATTCCTCTTTTCAAGGATTAAATTTCTTGGTTTTTTAGCTCTATCAAGTATCTCAAACGACTAGTTCTTCAACCTGTTTAAAGTCATTCAAAGGAAGAAGAAGATTATACAAACGTTTGAACCTTCTCAAGTTGTTTGTTCTATTTTTAACAAACATTGTAATTCCTAGAGTCTTACCATGTTCACAAAAATGAAAGGAGAGAAAAATAGTTTTGGTGAATTATTGTATCAAAAGTTACAAGAAAAAAGAGATTGAGTGTAAACGTAGGAGTTACACTGCAACACCTTTGTATAAGAACGGCTATAAGAAGATAGAAGAAAATATTCTTACAACCCAAGGAGACTAGACTAAAATTTATTTTGTATCTTAATTAATATAAAATATTTGATGTCATTTTATATTCAACATTTACGTTCTGTTTTATTTAAAATTCTTTATTTGCTTAATTAATAGTTGACTATTGAAAACATAATTAGTCGACTAACAACAACAACAATAATAACATATCCAGTGTATTTTCACAAAGTGGGGTTTGGAGAGAGTAGAATATATGCAAACCATACATTTACCTAAGATGAAGTAAAAAGGTTATTTTTGATAGACTCCCGATTCAAGATAAAATAGGACCATAAGAGGTCGAAATAAAAATATAAAAAATATAGACAATAAACGAAAATAACAGGTAGTCACAGAACTATACTATAACAAAATAAAACTAAATTTGAACCACATGAAACACTAGAAATTAGCAAAAGCTGAAGAACAAGAAACTACAAGAGCAGGCCTACAACTATTAACTAGTGCAACAAGACACTGCACTCCTACCTACTAGTAAGATGCAGACCTACCTACTAACCGTCTACCCTAATCTGAGCCCTCCACACCTTCCTATCTAAAGTCATGTCCTTGGTAAGTTATAATTGCGCCAAATCCTGTCTAATCACCTCTCTCTAATATTTCTTCGGTCTTCCTCTATCTCTCTTGAAACCATCCATAGCCAACCTCTCATACCTTCGCACAGGGGCCTCCGTTCATCTCCTGCTAACATGCCCGAACCACCTCAATCTCGCTTCCCACATCTTATCTTCTATCAAAGACACTCCCACCTTGTCTCGAATATCCTCATTCCTAATCCTATCTCTCCTAGTAAACCTAGATATCTAACGTAATATCCTCATCTTAGTCACCTTCATCTTCTGAACGTGAGAGTTTTGGACTGGCCAACACTTTGCTCCATACAACATAGCCGGTCTAACTGCCACTCTCTAGAACTTGCCTTTCAGTTTAAGAGGCACCTTCTTATTACACAAAACTCTGGATGTGAGCCTCCATTTCATCCACCCTGCACCAATACGATGGGTAACATCCTCGTCAATCTTCCCATCTCCTTGGATAATAAACCCAAGGTACTTGAAGCTACCTCTCTTTTGAATGACATGCGTGTCCAGCCTCACTTCCACATCAGTTTCCTAAGACATCATGTGAACTTGCACTCCAAATATTCAGTCTTTTTCCTGCTCAACCTAAACCCTTTAGACTCTAGGGTTTATCTCCAAACCTCCAACTTGGCATTAACTCCCTTGCGAGTCTCATCAATCAAAATAATATTGTCAACAAATAACATACACAATGTCACTTCACCTTGAATTTGTCGTGTCAAAACATCCATCACTAAGGCAAATAGAAACGGGCTAAGGGACGATCTCTAGTGCAATCCCATCATTACAGAGAATTGCTCTAAATCTCCCCCTACAGTTCTAACTCGATTCTTTGCACCATTGTACATGTCCTTAATCGATCGAGTGTACGCCACCAGTACACCTCTAGCCTCCAAGAACCTCCAAAGAACCTCCCTGAAAACTTTGTCGTAAGTCTTTTCTAGGTCAATCAATACCATGTACAAGTCTTTCTTCCTCTGCCTATACTGCTCCACCATCCTCCTTACGAGGTGAATAGCCTCGGTAGTCGAGCGTCCAAACATGAAGCCGAACTTATTCTTGAAAATAGTCACAATCTTCCTTAGCCTTAACTCCACCACTCTCTCCCAAACCTTCATGGTGTGGCTCAATAACTTGATACCCCTGTAGTTGTTGTAATTCTGAATGTCACCCTTATTCTTGTATAAAGTGATCTTCGTACTCCATCTCCAAGCTTCAGGCATCTTTCCCGTCCTGAAAATGACATTGAACAACCCCGTCAACCACTTCAAACCTGCCCCGCCTATGCACTTTTAAAAATCCACCGGAATCTCATCTGGCCTAGTCGTTATACCCCCATGCATCCTACAAATAAGCCCTATAACCTCCTCAACCTTTATACGCCGACAATAACCAAAGTCATGCTGCCTCTCCAAATGCTCTAGATCCCCCAACACAATATTTATGTCCCCCTCTTCGTTCAAAAATTTCTGGAAGCATGACTGTCATTTCTTCGTAATAAGAACCTCCTCCACCAATACTTTATCATCTTTGTCCTTGATACACTTCACTTGATCAAGGTCCCGAGCCCTCCTCTCCCTAACCTTGGCTAGCCTATACAACTTCTTATCACCATCTTTACCTTCTAAAGCTACATATAAGCTCTCAAAAGCTGTTGTTTTAGCCATCGTAACCGCCAACTTGACCTCCCTCCTAGATACCTTATACACCTCCCTATTCTTCCACTTCTCCTCCTCATCCTATTGACCAATTTCGCATAGGCCCCCTTCTTTGCCTCTGCCTTCTCGACCAATTAGTCGACTAAGAAAACGAAAAAAAGACAATTCACCTCTCTTCTTTTGTGCTTTCACTTTTGAATATAACTTTCACTGAGACATGATTAATTAAAGCTTAATGGATCGATTGAGTCGAACTTAATATTTGTCTTTAATGTATTGCTTGCAGAATTCGAATTAAGAATTATATACTAAATAGTCATTTTGTAGAGATTTTCTTTTTAATTTTCATGTCTTTTTAACTTTTTGTTTGGAAAAATATAACTGTGACTAGGGGTGTGCATTCGGTTTTTCGATTTAATTTTGTATTATTCGATTTCGATTTTTTAGTTTTTGATTTTGTAAAAGTGCAACCCAATCCTAGCCAAATAAATTTGGTTTGGTTCAGTTTTCTCTATTCGATTTAGTTTTTTTCGGTTCGGTTATTTGGTTATGTTAATACTAATTAATAACATAATCAAAGTTATATTTGCATGTTGAAAAAAATAAAAATTATATACAAGGGAAAGTAATAATATTGAATCAATTAAATATACTTTCTAATATAAGTCACGAATAAAATATCAAAACACAATACCTAAAAAGTATATCAATAAATGTCCAAACATAAAATATAAACTAAATCATAATTTCCTTTTAAATTTTTTATTAGACTATTATTAGGGTTATATATATATTAGTTTTTTTGAATTTTTGATTTTTAATTTTCTAAATCCGAAACTAAATAAAAAAATCAAAAAAAGTAAATTCTTAATCCGAAACCAAACCAAAAAACCAAAAAATCAATCCAAATTATAATTCGATTTGATTTGGTTTGGTTTAATCCGAATAATGCACACCCCTAACCGTGACGCTTAAAATCACTTTTTTTAATACATTGATCAAACACAAATTATTATTTTTAAAAAATAAATAATTTAATTATAACCTCACAAAATTAAAGTGAGAAATCAAATCACTAAATTGAAAAAATAATAATTAATTCTCTCTTGATTTTTTAAAATTGACTAGTATTTTGGAATAACTATTTTTAGTATACTCCCTCTGTTTCAATTTGTTTGACCTATTTTGACTTGACACGAAATTTAATAAAGTAGAGAAAACTTTTAAATCTTGTGGTCATAAATTAAAGATATGTCAAATGTAGCAAAATGTTCTTTAATCTTGTGATCTTAAATATGCCATATGGAAAGTTAAAATTAAAGAATTGAGGAGTATTTCCTTTGAAATGGATTAAAAAGAAAAATAAATCAAACTAAACAAATTGAAATGGAAGGAGTACATGGTAACTAAAAAGGAACAGAGGGAGTAATATTTTTGGGCTTGAATAAACTTGGACAAACCGGCGATAAATTTCAAAAATGAAATTCCCATGAAGGAAAAATAATGAAATGATGAGGTGGCAGTTTGACCAATTCTGTTTGCGTTTATAAACTGCCACCCTGTCAATTTTCACTTTTTTGTTTAGCTTTCCTGCGACTCCTTTTCTCTCATCCTCTTCTTTCTTCTTCCTATTCAGAAAAAAAACTGTATGCTTTTTTTATTTTCTCTCTCTATTGATTCATGAAACAACCTTTGTATTGGTAATTTTTACTTTTATTTTTCATTTTTTTCTCCTTTCTTTTCATCATAAATCATTTTCCTTTATAAATTTTTTGCAGTAATTTTCTGGGGTTTTCAAGAATCAAAATGTTTGTTACAAGCACGCCAACGACCAGAGTTTTATTTTTACCCTTTCCAGTGAGTTTCTTCTGACTACTGTTTTTGTTTTCTATTAATTTTTTTTTTTGCAATTCAAAAGCTTGAATATTTGAATGGAGTTTTTTTTATTCTTTTACGTTGAATTTCTGTCCCCCTCCATAATAGCCGTTGTTTCAGGACGTTTACCAAGTCGTCTTCGTGTTTGATTTTTCTTCCTTAAACATTTAGAAATTTAGAGAAGTGTTCAAGGGTTTTAGGTGGGGAAAATGTCATAAAGTTTGAATCTTTTGAGTTGTAGTTGTTTGTTTGCTTCAACTTTGAAACGTCGTCAAAAGGGAAATTCCATGTTTACTTTCAAGGATCCTCATGTGTGCTTCCTTTGATTTTTAGATAAAAAAGATTTATTGTTTTTTCTCCTCAAAGTGATGCTTTCTTTGTTTCAACTTTGAGCAGCTACAAATAAAAGAGGCATTTTAAGCTTCTTGTTAGTTTTCCTAGAATGATCCTCATGTGGGTTTCTTGAATTCCAGATAAAAATTAATCTTTTTTACCTCAAGTTCAGTTTTTGATGATTTCTTTGTGTTTCTTATAGGTATAGGTCATCTGGGTTGTCATTGGATTTCTTCAATTTCGGTTTAGACTTGGGTGTCTTGTCCCTATGGTAAGCACATCCCAAACTGAGCCTTTCTTGAACACACACACCATATATGGCTGTGATTTGTTACTTTGAAGTTTAGATATGTTGGAGGTAGATGAGAAGGATAGGGTACCAACTGGTGGGAATCGGAAAACATATGCACGGTCTATTTCGTGGTCTGACAGATCCCCTAACAAGTCCAGTGCGAAACCACAATGGAACAGCAAAGCACGGGCTTGTTTGCCACCCCTTCAGCCTCTTTCCATTACTAGACCATGTGCTGAGGAGTGGCCTTGTGCTGGGTCAGATGATCTTGGCATATGGCCTAATCCCATTACTCCTGGTGTCAGGCTCAGCACCCATCAAGGTTCAGCTACTCCACGAGAATTTGAATTCAAGAAAGATAAGCTTGCTTTCTTCAATAAAGAATGTTCTAAGATTGTGGATCACATTTATTTAGGAAGTGACACTGTGGCAAAGAATCGAGACATTCTCCGTGAGAATGGCATCACTCATGTCTTAAACTGTGTTGGGTTTAGTTGTCCGGAATACTTTAAGGATGATCTTGTATACAAGACACTTTGGCTGCAGGATAGCCCCACTGAGGACATCACAAGTATTCTTTATGATGTCTTTGATTATTTTGAAGATGTTCGTGAACAAGGTGGGAGAGTCTTTGTACACTGCTTCCAGGGGGTGTCCCGATCAACCTCCTTGGTTATTGCATATCTTATGTGGAAAGAGGGGCTGAGCTTTGAAGATGCATTCCAGCATGTCAAAGGTGCAAGAGGAGTGACAAACCCCAATATGGGTTTTGCTTGCCAACTGTTGCAGTGCCAGAAACGAGTGCATGCTCTACCTGTAAGTCCGACTTCTGTGCTAAGGATGTACAGGATGGCACCTCACTCCCCGTATGATCCCCTTCATTTGGTGCCAAAAATGCTGAATGATCCAGGAGCTAAAGGACTCGATTCTCGTGGAGCGTTCCTTGTTCTTATTCCTTCTGCCATATATGTGTGGATAGGGAAGCATTGTACCTCTGTAATGTCAGATAACGCCAGGGCTGCAGCCTTTCAGGTAATCCGCTATGAAAAGTCCCAAGGTCCTGTTTTAATTATAAATGAAGGCAAAGAGCCTTCTGATTTTTGGAGTGCTCTTAGCCATGAAAGCTTCTTTTCTGGTGGTTGTGGCAAAGAAAAGACCAACGTGGAAGCCAGATTCTTAGCTGAAAATGACTTGATTACTGATAATATCAGCCAATATATTGGTCAAAAGAATGAATATGATCTTGATTTTGAAATTTTCTGCAAAGCACTTGCCGGTGGAGTTGTTCCACCTTTTCCATTGTCAGGTACTGAATCTGAGACATGTCTTCCTGCAAGACAGAATGGATGGAGTAGATTGAGACGGAAGTTTTCCAGTGGAATAATGAAAGAATTTATCACAGCTTCCAAGTTATATAGTCATACTGGCCAAACGAGTCCTGTACTTGATCAGATGGAGACAAGTAAAGAACTCTCTCCTGCTTTGCCTTCATCACCTTCAAGTCCTCAGTGTGGATCACCAGATTCCTTCTCTTCTTATGCAACCAGCAGTCCAAGTTGGACAAAGGATCCTTGTAGAGATGTGGAAAACCCTGGTCTTGATTCAGAGCCTGTGCTATCGCCATCACCTTCATTTAGTTCACTTGATTCTCTCTCTTGTTTTCTTGTTAGTAAACCAAAGTCTAATACCACATCTCCATCACTCTCACCTTCAACCTCAGATTACTCCAGTTCTTTCACCTTTTCTCCCTCATCTTCTAATTGGTCTGACTTGGCATACCTATCTGCACAGCCTTCACCTACAAGATTTGAATATGAGGATCCTAATTTTGTGAAGAATGATTTCTTCAGAGCAAGTTCATCTTTACTTTGTAAAGGAACAACACCCCTTCCAGTAGAGGAAGCATTTCCAACTAGTCGTGCTCTTAGACGGGCAAACAGTTGCTTACAGTACAAAGAAGCTTTTCCTTCACTAGCAGAGCGTAGAGGTAGTCATCCTCCTCCTATGATGATGTTACGTTCCAATGATGATTCTGCTCAAATTTCGGTGAAGTTGGTGAGAACATCATCATTTTCTCTTCCTAATATTGAAGACAATACAATGAAGTGTGATGACGGAGATTTTGTTGATACTAGTAAAAAGGAGCTAAAGTTAGATGCTGCGAATTCGATAACTGACAATCAACTCCAAAATGGAGTTCAACCTGAAGATGTATCAACTGATTTAGGTCTTTACCAATGGCCTTCTATGCATAAATTAGACTTGGCTTCTGGGGTTTTCGATTCAAGGTCTGTCTATATCATAGTCATTCCTGACTTGTGTTTAGATGAAAATAGTTCCAGTAGTTTGTACATCTGGATAGGGCGTGATGTGCAATGGAAGGAAAGTACAGATGAAGTGATCAACAATGATTCCATGTGTGAAGATAGTCATGTCCATTGGGAGAAAGTTGGACTTAGTTTTCTTATTCAGAAGGGCCTGGCCACTAGCTCACTAGTTCAGGTACTTATTCTGCCTTGTTTGATTAAAATGAAACAGAATTGGTATGGTGTGATCTTTCCTTATGTGTTTGTAGTTGCTTACTTTAATAGATGCAATCGTCCTATGTTTAAATTTCTTTTTGCTTTTGAAACATATATCTGGACATTGATCTAGTTGTGCATGTGCATTGTCATTTTCTACAAATGATTAATTAGAACTTCTTGTTATTTGACTTAAATGCAGATAGTGAAAGAAGGTGAGGAACCTGAGCAGCTTGTTAAGCATCTGCCTGGTTTCTCATTTGAGAAGCATTAGATGTTGGGGTCAAGTAGGTTCGATAAAAATGTCGTGAATACCATCTGAGGTATACAAATCTTTGCTTCAGTCCTTCTGGCAAGGATCTTGGTTAGTGAGAGCATCCCAGGCAGTAAAAGTTGAAGGTTTCTGCTTGTGTGATGTGAATGATACAAGGAGAGGATATAATTTTCTCTCAGAGAAGGGCATGTACAGGGAAGAAGTTTCTGTATAGGAGGGGAGTTATAAGTATATATACTACTCTTGTTGAAAAATAAGTATACTGGTCCCTTTTCCCTGTCCATACAATCCAACTACACTCAGCACCAAAAGGTGTAGTAGGCCCTGCATTGGGACATTTAGCATTGTTACATATCCAAATTCTCTTAAATGTTTTCATCATAAATTGTTCAATGTAGATTGGGGCTTGTTTGGCTCCACAGCTTCTTCATTCATTATTGGAATGAACGTGTATCTATAACAAAGATATCAACTGCTTCTTCCTTGTGGAACTTTGAATAGACTTTAGCTTTGGCAGGGACAATATTTGGTTGAACGTGAAAACATAAGAATATTTAAAGTTGAGGTTGAAATTTTGTACGTGAAAATCACTATTTCACATAAAGTTTTCTTCAAACAAATTTTTCAACAGTTAAAATACTGAACTTGAAGTTAAGTATTTGCTAATACTGATGGCTAAACCGTTATTTGCAAATTATGTGGTACTCTCTCTATTTCAATTTATGTATCTTTGCTTCAAAAATAATGTTACTTTACATTTGGGGTTGTTTGGTAGAGTGTACAAGGATAATACTGAATAGGGTGTATTAGTAATGCTGGGGTACTGGGATTACTTATACTGAGTTTATTTCTTATCCAGTGTTTGGTTTATTGTATTAAAATTAACATGTATTGCTAATATTTTAAAAAAGATATTATTTGTTTACCAAAATACCTTCAACATTCTATAGCTTTGTGCTAAGCTTTATTATTACCTCCACTAACTTACAATTACACATGCACAGCTATATTAATTATTATTCAAATATATATAATTAGTTTTACATTTTAAATCCTTAACAAATTAATTCTGAAAATAAAATAGTATTCAAAATTATTTTCAACGTAGCTGATGCGCAATTTGATTTGAAACTTCAATACTTTTTTTGTATAAGGTTTATAAATTTGTTTTGAGATAAATTTTATCTAAATTTTCACTGAGAGCTAATTTATTTTAGAAATTAATAGTTTACTTATACATGTCTTTGGCTCTTTCTATTTACTTTATTTCCTTAAATATGAATTTATTATCAAAATAAATATTCTAATTGATTGAGGATTTTTGAATTTCACTACCACAATACAAGCTAAAACAAAAATACGAATGTATTCTTGAATTAAGAAATATATTAGTAATTAATAAAGTCTAAGTGGCAATAATGTGTATTTATATTATATTAATATAATGATAAATATGGTATTCAAATCATATGTTTTTTTTGAAAAATTAAATCCTAATCACTTATTATTTGATACGACATTTAAATTTGAATTTAAATAAAATTGAGTTGGAATCCTAGTGGTTGAGGATATTTATGTCTTTATCCATATTTATTCCATGTATTAAAATCATTGTATTACTAATACCATGGAATGTGATGTATTAGTTATATACCCTATAATACCAAATAGGGTGTATAACTAATACATGTATTAGTTATACAGTGGGCTCAAAATTCCTATCAAACAAAGTACTAAATAATACCACACTTAATACATGTATTATTTATCCTAATACACTCTACCAAACGACCCCTTAGTATATAATTTTTCAATTTCAATATACTTGACTTGTTTAAGACTTCAATATTCAAACCAAGATATAATCCCCATTTGGCCATGAAAATTTCTTTTTTTTTTTCCAAAAATTTGCACTTTATTAGAAAATCATTATTTGGCTATGAAATTTCAAATACAACTTCAAGTTGTATTTGGAATTTGAAAAACAGCCAAAACCCTGTTTTTACTTTCAATTTTTTCACTTTCTAAAGTATTTTGTTTTTAAAAAAGAAATCCTATTTTTTTAAAATATAATTCTATTTAAATTATATTTTATTTAAAATCATATTTTATATTTTTTAAAAAATATATTTAAATTTTAAATATTTATCACAAAACTTATGGCTAAAAACAACTCAAACTTTAACTTTGAAAATTTAATGCATGGTCAAACGCCCACAAAATACATAAAACGGAGTGAATATCCATTATGGCCAAACACTTGCATTTGAAAGTCTCTCCAAGCACGCCTTACCATACTTGAATTCAATTCTTTAAACTTTATTGAAATTAGTCAGATTGTGATTTTTTACATTATCAAAAATTTAGTTAAAGAATTGTTACAAAAACATCAAAACAAGGAAAGTAAGAGTAATATCGTATACCACGGGAGACGCTAGCGAAATGAGACCAAACCTTAGGGGCCCTATCCGAAATTATAAATAAAGGTATATCCGACCACTGATATTTCATTCCAATAATTTAACAGGATCTTAGAGTTTTACTGGAATACAGATATATCCTTGAATTCCTTTACACCAATGCTCAATCCGAATTTAAGAAACAGTATTAAAAAGGGGTGCATCAAGAACTCTACTTTTACACCGGAAATTATTGCGAAAATATCGTGGGTTAACTAGCACACAATCACACACAAAGAAAATAGAGAAGAAATATAACACAAGGATTTAACGAGGTTCAGCTAGGGCTAATCCTTCAAGCAAAAGCAACAAGAGTTTTTCATAAAGAAGAGAAGTTTACAATACCATTAGAATCCCCAACTGCAACCCTATATATAGATCTCAAGTAGTCTCAAACCTATAAGGAAAAGGTTTTCCCAATCCTACAAAGATTATACTTTGCTTTTCCAAATTTATTAGGACAAAGGATTTCCTAAACCAATAGGGATTGTGAGTTTCCTAAAATATACAAGAGAAAAATTCAAGACATAATTAACAAATCTTCTCCTTGGCTTGAATTCTTTTCATCAATAGGAACAACATCTCTCCGCCTTGCCCTCAGCCCTCGAAAGGGCTCACTGAGTATTACACACACCAATCAAGTTTAGGCAATGCCTAAACTTATTGGTCAGGACTGTCTTGGTCATTATATCTGCCGGATTATCATGTATAGACATTTTCTTCACATCATCAACCCCTTTGCAGCCTACTACCTTTTGTCCCTTTGACAATGAACCAAACTTTCATGTTCGATTCTTGTGAAGTGACTCAATCTCTTTATCCATAGCACCAACCCATTGATCTTCTTTTGAACTATAAATATTTTCTTTATAGCTATTAGACTCAAGCACGTCAATGATCTCTGCAACTGACAAAGCAAATTCCACAAAATATGCATATCCAGAAAGATTTTCATCAACTACGTTTGCAAACCTCTTTGGTCGGTTGATCACTCTCTTCTCTATGCCTGTTACAGTGCTATACGATTGTTGTTGCATAGGCGCATTAACATTATCATCTTGATTAAGGTTTTGCACCTCCTCCACTTCTGAACTACTGGGCTGAGCTAGTGGAGATTCAATTTCTAGCTCTATGCGGTCACTGACACCATGATCTGTTTCTGCTGTTTCCTTCTCCTTCTGACTGTCTAGTGAGGCAGATTCATTGAATGTCACATCCCTACTAATAATCAACCCTGGAGTCTTTTGATCTATGCACCACAGTCTGTAACCTTTCACTCTAGTTGCATACCTTAGAAATATGCACTTCTTTGTCCTCGGCTCAAGTTTTCCATCCCTCACATGAGCATAAGCAGGACAATCAAATATCCTCAAATTTTAATAATCATCAGGAGAACTGAACCAAACCTCAAAAGAAGTTTTAAACCCAATAGTTGTGGATGTGTCACATCCCGAGCCAACCCACTGGACGTAACATGGGACCTGAGACCACAAGTGATCTCAAGCTAACTTTTAGCCTTAACATGCCTTAAACATAACCACAAAAATACTGAGCGGAAACATAAATAGGAGAAGTAAGCAAACCAACTGGTCATAAAGATAAAGGTCTAAGAATATCAAAATCTAAAACAATAATTACTGACTATCTAGCTATGTCTGAAAAACCTCTAAAACTGATAGAGAGAGTTCTTGGGACAAGACCCCAACTAACTCTAAGTATTGAATCAAAGACATCAAAATAACTAAGAATCATAACTAGCCCTCAAATGATGAGGACTCACCAACTCTGACTGGAAATCCTGCTGGGTTTAGCCACAAATCTAGGAGCAAGCGCCTGAATCTACATCATGAAATGATACATCACAAAGAGGTATGTGATCAGTACTATAGAATGTACTGAGTATGGGAGATATGAATAAACCATAATAAAATATGCTTAAAACATACTTAAAGCTGAAATCATATGATCATAGTAAAATCTGTAATGTAATGACTCAATTCAATATCATAGGCTAAAAATATATTTATAATCGTAAGTCATAAGTCGTGAGTCTGAAATCTGAAAGTAAAGAGTCAAATACATTCATATGCTTAAAACTGTTTCTGTGAGAAATTCTCGTAATCGACATATGTGAGCTTCATGGAATTCAGTGTACTACACTCATACTGAAAAAAGTTATCCTAACCAGCCAAGGTTAGAACTATATATATAAGGATCCTTAAGTGAGCCATAAAGGGTAACCTACGATGGCAACGTAGTTCTGAGACTTAAAGGTATGCTAAACCCAGTCTAACTCGGTATTAAATACTACTCTCAAAATATACATATAGCTCATACATAACATATGATATATCTAGATGTCAAAACTATTCATAGCTCATGTGAACATATCTAGATGTCAAAACCATTCGTAAAGCATATGGACATATCAAGATATTATGCTATTCATAAGTCTTAAAAATACAACATAGCCATCGTTCAAAATATACTTTTTGCTAAAATTCATGGCATGAAGAACTAGACATACCAATTTCATAAATACTTGAGGTCATATTATCTAAACATGTCAATTTTACTTCAAAACATGCAATAGGGTGAAATCATGCTAGGAATCATTCTCAATTCACGGGACTTTAGAAATACTTGTAAAATCTCATATAAAATCATGCATAAATGATTAGGGAGTATATTCCCATACAAGAAAATCAGTTTCATAGAAAAATTCATAATTGGGTAAGAATCCTAATTTCTTAAATTCATGAATCAAAGTAAAATCATAGGTTTTGGGCATAAAGGTGAAGTGAATCCCTTATTGAATACCCACATAACTGAACTCACAACTTTTCTTAGCAAAATCTGAAGATGGAGACTTGGAAAAGAAACTCTAGGCCTTGGAGCTTGAATCCTTTTCTTTCCTTTGAGATTAGAATTGAGGGAATGAATAAAAATCTAACTAAGTAAAAATAAAACTCCTTTAATTTGGCCTAAAATGACTTAAGTTAGGAGTTAAAAGAATATAGAGAATATCGAAATACCTTGACTTAAAATAAGAAGTTGCAAAAATTTCCCATCGAATGGCCCATCTGATGGCCCATCGCACCCCCCATGGCCCATGGGAGATAATCATCTAAAGAGGTTGATCTGGGCTTGCTCGTTGGTTGAATCCCACGGCAGGGTTCGACGGCCTGTGGTGGCTCCCACGCCCATCTCCCTTGGCCATCTTGCTGAGGGTGGCTGGCAGAGCCACTAGAGGTTTTCCACGGCAGCTCTGATGGCCCATCAAACTTCCGATGCCCGTAGGAGGGTGAGATGACTAGACGATCTCCACGGTCAACAAGACAGGCTGTAACACCTCAGAGTTTAACCAGTATTAGAAACCCAGAACTCAGAAAAGGACTCAGAAAATTTCATCCCAGTCAAGCCCCACGTGCTGACCTACGAGAGTCGTGGACACAACGGCCCGTCAGGGTCCCCGTGGGAAGTGTCCAGGAGCCATTATCCAGCCAGCTCCAACTAGACGGAGGACTCGATGAGAGTCAAAAGTCCGACGGGCCATCGGGCAGGCCGTGAGGGGAGCCAGGCCTTTAGCCTAGCTGGATCTATCCTGACGAGGGAACCGACATGCGTCGGTAGTCTGACGGGCCGTCGGATAGTCTGTGCCAGCACCCAGCATCCCAGCCTCTCTCTCCCAACGGGCTAACGCCACGGGCGTCGCTGATGCAATGGGCCGTAAGAGCCGCCCATGGGAATAGTCCAGGGGACCAGCCCCTCCTGTCTCATTTCGATGCCAGGGCCGATGGCTGTCGCAGGTCCGACGCTCGTTGGGCAGCCCGTCCGGTGGTGATTTTTTTGAAATTTCCAGTTTTGAGTTGGGGGAAGTCCGGTCTTTTTCCAATTATTTTAATTCTGGTTCTAAATCATTTTGGGAGTAATTAAAGGGTCTTTAACTCTATTTTCCCTCATTACTCCTAAATCATTCGATACTTAGCAAATCAGTTGAGAACAGAACGCTCTCCCTCAAGAACAAGGCAAAAAGGGTTTTCTCCAAGTTCCTCTCAGAATCCAAAGGTTCAACCGTAGAATCTTCATCCAGGTATGTGGGATTTTACTAGTGGGTTCTTTTCACCCATTAGGTCCCTAGATTCCAATTAGTTTTCAGTTTTTTCATGAATTGTCAAACCTAGGGTTCCTAGAACTTAGAGATTTATTGTAATTCATTTTCTACAATCTCTATGGTATTGACTACATATTCTTGGAGAATTAGTGTAGTTTCATGTATAATGTTCAGAAACCCTAGTTGTGTACTTCCAGTATTTTATGAATTAAGTTCACTGGACATGCTAATTATATGTTCATGTACCATGAATGCCATATCTCCCAGTATATTTATGTTGCATTGTCAGTTGATTTCCAGTATTTTGAGCTATCCATCATTTTAGTACATTGTTGTTCACATTCAGTTGGGAGTAGACTTAGTACCGAGCGGACGAGGGGATGAAGGCTTAACTGTCAGTTTAGGCTAAGATCTTTAGTCGCAGTCCTCAAGTCCCAGAACTACGGCACCACCGTAGGTTTAAAAGAGTAACCTGTCAGACTAGGCTTCACCTCCTTGTCCCTTGTGGGCATTAGTAGTAGATCCACGTCAAACTTGTTTGTACCCTTGATAAGGTATGAACACCCTTTCGTCCAGGGTTACAGGTTGACCTGTCGGTTAGTAGTGTCTCCCACAGTCAGATTCATGTGCATTGACCTTGTATCCAGTATTTATATTCAGTATTCAGTTCAATATATTGTTTCATGATTTATACTTAGTCATTGTATTCAGTTCAGCTTTCAATGATATTGTTGTATATCTATCTTCATGTTCAGTTCCACATGGTTTAGTTTCATACATATCCTGCATGCTCAGTACATTCAAAGTACTGACGCATACTTTGGTGCTACATCATTTTATGATGTAGGTTCAGGCACTCAACATCCAGACCGCGCTTAGTTTGACTTCCGGTCCATACTCAGCAGTTTAGTGGTGAGTCCTCTTTAGTCCGGAGATGATAGACATGCTTATATTTTCCGTATTATTTTTAGTTTCAGATTTATTAGGGTTAGCTGGGGGCATGTTCCAGCAACTCCTATCCAGTTAGAAGGCTTTCAGACATATATTATACTCAGCAATTGTTAGTGTTGTTTTCATTCAGCACTAATTTTTTTTTATGTATTCAGTCTTTTGGGCTCTCCCTATTTTCAGATATAAAAACTGCTTTAGATTTCTGCACAGTGTATGTTTAAACTGATTTTTGTATAGATGTGCCATGCCATGGGTTAACTTAGGGTCACTTGTGACTCTAAGCACCGTGTTGCATCCAGGGGGTAGCTTTGGGGCATGACAAACTTGGTATCAGAGCATTAGGTTTAAGTGTCCTAGGGTGTCTGAAAGCCGCGTCAAGTAGAGTCTTCTTCATGGGCGTGAAGCGCGCCACACTTATGAGGGAGAAACTATGAGACGTCATTAGGAATAACTTCCCTTCTTCCTTTTCCAGTTCGTGCTGTAGAGTATAAACTCTATTTAATTCTCCTCTATTATAACCCGTGCTCTTTGCATTTCAGAAAAATGCCTCCCAGAAGAGCAAATGCTACGAATCAGCCAGCACCTGCAACTCCAGCAGACCCATTGAATGAGCAGGTTACGCATGCCGAATTCAGGGCTGCTTTTCAAGTACTTGCTCAGGCCATGACTGCCCAGGTCAATCAGTAGGCTGCTGCTCTAGCTCCGTCTCAGGTCAATGCTATTGCGGCCAGAATCTGGTACTTCAGTCGGATAAACCCTCTAGAGTTTCATGGGTCCAAGTCAGAGGAGGATCCCCAAGAGTTCTTAGAGGATATTCAAAAGGTAACAGACATTATGGGTGTCACTCAAGTCGAGGGTGGATGCTTGGACGCTTATTAGTTGAAGGGAGTGGCCTACACTTGGTTCCGGCAATGAAAGGAATCTCATTGTGCCAATGCAGGACCAGTGACTTGGGATCTCTTCAAGACTGCATTTCTGGACCGGTTCTTCCCACTAGAGATCAAGGAAGCCAAGGTTCAGGAGTTCATCAATCTGAAGCAGGATGACATGAGCGTAAAGGACTATGCCCTGAAGTTCACTCATCTATCCAAGTATGCCTCGACAATAGTAGCTGACTCCAGAGCTCATATGAGTAAGTTCGTGTCCGAGTAAGTTCATGTCCAGTGTGTCTGATGATGTGGTCAAGGAATGCAAGATTGCAATGCTCATTAAGGAGATGGATTTCTCCGGGCTGGTTACTTATGCTCAGCAGATTGAGGAGGAAAAGATCAAGGAAAGGTGAGGTGATGCTAAGAGGGCTAGGACAGGTGATTATAGCCACTTCCAGTAGAGGTTAGAGGGTGGCAACCACTCTCAATATCGCCAGAAAAATTCAACTCCAGCTCAATCTTCTGCTAGTGCTCCGGTGCCCAAGTTTAAGAAGGATCGTCGGGATAGAGCGTCAAGCTCTAAGTCCCAAGGTACGGTTACTAGTGGGCGCACTAACCTAGTGTGCAAGAAGTGTGATAGGAACCACTAGGGTGAGTGCTTGGCAGGTAGTAGGAATTGCTTTGGATGTGGTAAGTCAGGCCACATGATGAGGGATTGTCCCACAACTTCTCAGAAAGGTAAGGACGTTCGCCCAAAGACTCAGACTGGTTCTACAGCAGCCCCAATAGGTGGCCTCACTCAGCACGGTACCTCATTTAGTACAAGTGGTGGTCAGTGCCAGAATTGGTTGTATGCTCTCCAGGCTAGACAGGATCAGGAGGATTCTCCTGATGTGGTCACGGGTAGGTTGCGAGTCTTTAATACTGATGTTTATGCATTGTTAGATCAAGGGGATACACTTTCCTTCATCACTCCTTATGTAGCAGTAAACTTCAGTATTAGTCAAGAAACTCTCCTAGAACCCTTCTCAGTCTCTACTCCAGTTGGTGACCCAGTTATAGCTAGACGGGTATATAGAAATTGCCCTGTCACAGTTTTCCAGAAAGTCACCTCAGCAGATGTTGTAGATTTAGAAATGGTAGACTTTGATATCATTCTAGGCATGGATTGGTTACATTCCTGTTATGCCTCAGTCGATTGTAGAACTAGGATTGTTCGGTTTCAGTTTTCTAACGAGCCAATCTTAGAGTGGAAGGGTAGTAACTCAGTGCCTGTAGGTCATTTCATCTCCTACCTTAAGGCCAGAAAAATAATTTCCAAGGGGTATATCTATCACCTTGTTCGGGTTAAGGATTCAAACTCCGAGACCCCAATTCTCGAGTCAGTCCCAGTGGTGAATGAGTTTCCAGAAGTGTTCCTAGAAGATCTTTCCAGAGTTTTTCCCAAAAGGGAAATTGACTTTGGAATTGATCTCTTTCTAGATACTCAGCCTATTTCGATTCCTCCCTATAGAATGGACCCAGCTGAGCTTAAAGAATTGAAAGAACAACTGAAAGACCTCCTAGATATGGGCTTTATTAGACCTAACATCTCTCTATAGGGTGCTCCAGTGTTGTTCGTACGTAAGAAAGACGGTTCCCTCAGGCTGTGCATTGACTACCGTCAATTGAACAAAGTCAGAATCAAAAATAAATATCGCATCCCCAAGATTGATGACTTGTTCAAACAGCTTCAAGGCGCTGGTTGCTTCTCCAAGATAGACCTCAGATCCGACTATCATCAGCTCAGAGTTAGAGATAGTGACATCCTGAAGACAGCCTTCAGGACTCGGTATGGTCACCATGAATTTGTTATTATGTCTTTTAGACTAACCAATGCTCCTGAAGCTTTCATGAAGTTAATGAACAGGGTGTTCAAGCAGTATTTGAACTTATTCATCATTATCTTTACTGATGATATCCTTGTTTATTCTCAAAATGAGGAGGAGCATGCGATTTATTTGAGGGTTGTTCTCCAGACCCTCAAGGATCGCCAACTATTCACTAAGTTCAGCAAGTGTGAATTCTGGTTATAGTCTATCGCTTTTCTTGGTCATGTAGTATCCAGAGAAGGGATCTGTGTTGATTCCCCGAAAATTGAGGCAGTAAAGGACTAGCCCAGACCCACCTCTCTGACAGACATCAGAAGTTTCTTGGGTTTGGCTGGTTATTACAGGAGGTTCATAGAAGGATTTTCATCCATAGCTGCCCCATTGACCAAGTTGATGCAGAAAAAGGTCAAGTTTCAGTGGTCAGAGAAGTGTGAGAAGAGTTTCGTAGAACTGAACACCAGGTTGACTACAACTCCTGTTTTAACTCTACCAGAGGGTTCAGGCGGTTATGTAGTTTATTGTGATGCATTCAGAGTCAGCTTGGGTTGTATTTTGATGCAGCAGGGTAAGGTCATAGCTTATGCTTCCAGATAGCTTAAGGCCCACGAGAAGAACTACCCGACTAATGACCTCGAGCTTACAGCGGTTGTGTTTTTCCTAAAAATTTGGAGACATTATCTGTATGGTGTTCATGTTGATGTGTTCACAGATCACAAGAGCCTTGAGTATGTGTTCACCCAAAAAGAGTTGAATCTTCGTCAGAGGTGATGGCTTGAGTTCCTCAAAGGTTATGACATGAATATGCTCTACTATCCGGTTAAGGCCAATGTAGTGGCTGATGCTATCAGTAGACTGTCTATGGGTAGCGTATCTCATGTTGAGGAAGAGAAGAGAGAATTGGTCAGAGATGTTCATCAACTTGCTCGCCTAGGAGTTTGCCTTATGGACATGACAAACGGTGGTGTGATAGTTCAGAATGGGTAAGAATCTTCATTGGTAGCTGAAGTTAAGGAGAAACAGGATAGTGATCCCATACTGCTTCAGCTGAAGGGTGCAGTTCATCAATAGAGAGTAGAGGTTTTCTCCCAAGGGGGAGATGGTGTACTCCATTATCAGGGTCGCTTATGTGTTCCTAAAGTGGGTGATTTGAGACAACAGATCCTCTCAAAAGCCCATAATTCCAGGTATTCCATTCATCCAGGTGCCACTAAGATGTACCATGATCTACGGGAAGTCTATTGGTGGGACGGCATGAAGAGAGACATCGCAGATTTTGTGGCTAAGTGTCCCAACTGTCAGCAGGTAAAGGTAGAACATCAAAAACCAGGAGGTGTGACTCAGGAGATTAGCATTCTTGCTTGGAAGTGGGAAGTTGTCAACATGGATTTTATTACAGGGTTACCCCGTACTCGCAGAAAGCATGACTCTATTTAGGTGATAGTGGACAGGGTCACTAAGTCAGCTCACTTCTTGGCAGTCAAGACTATAGATTCAACGGAGGATTATGCCAGGCCCTACATCAGCAAGATAGTTAGATTGCATGGAGTCCCTTTGTCTATCATCTCAGATAGAGGTCCTCAGTTTACATCTTATTTCTGGAGATCTTTCCATAAAGGTCTTGGTACTCAGGTAAAGCTCAACACAACATTTCATCCGCAGACGGATGGTCAGGCAGAGCATACCATTCAGACCCTAGAGGACATGTTGAGAGCTTATGTGATCAATTTCAAGGGTAGCTGGGATGATCACCTACCTCTCATAGAGTTTGCCTATAATAACAGTTTTTAGTCCAGTATTCAGATGGCCCCATATGAGGCACTCTATGGGCGTAGATATAGATCACGTATTGGTTGGTTTGAAGTAGGTGAAACAACCTTGCTTGGGCCAGATTCGGTCCATGTGGCCATGGAAAAAGGTCAGCTCATCAGAGATAGACAAAAGAGAGCTCAGAGTCATCAGAAGGCCTATGCAGATGTTAGGAGAAGATACTTAGAGTTTGAAATCGATGATTGGGTTTTCCTGAAAGTGTCACCCATGAAGGGTGTGATAAGATTTGGAAAGAAAGGGAAGCTCAGTCCCAAGTATGTAGGTCCTTACAGAATCCTAAAGAGGGTTGGTAATGTGGTCTATGAGTTATAGTTGCCAGCAAAACTAGCAGCAGTTCATCTAGTCGTTCTTATTTCCTTGTTGAAGAAATGTGTGGGTGATCCGACGTCGATAGTTCCCTTAGAGAGTGTGGTTGTGAAGGATAGCCTCACCTATGAGGAGGTTCTAGTTGAGATTCTTGGCCGTCAGGTTCGTAGGTTGAGGAATAAGGAAGTCGCTTCAGTTTAAGTTCTGTGGAGGAATCAGTCTGTAGAGGGAGCTACTTGGGAAGCAGAAGCAGCCATGATGTCCAAGTACCCTCACCTCTTTCCCTCCGAGTCAGTTTCAGCTTGAGGTAATAGTTCCTCTCCAGTCTCTCAGCCTACACTTGTGAAATTCACTCTCAGCATCTCGTTCCATCAGTTGCCCTTGCATTGCAGCATACTTGCATGTTTATAGAACTCAATTCAGTTAGATATCAGTTTCTAGTACTCAGTTGTTAGGGATTGCAACTCTTTCCCTCCAAACTCATCTTTTTTAGTCTTCATTCGAGGATGAATGATCCCAAGGGGGAGATATTGTAACACCCCTAAGTTTAACCAGTATTAGAAACCCAGAACTCAGAAAATTTCATCCCAGTCAAGCCCCACAGGCTGACCCACGGGCATCGTGGACACGACGGCCCATCAAGGTCCCCATGAGAAGTGTCTAGGAGCCATTCTCCAGCCGGATCCAACCAGACGGGGGACTCGACGGGCGTCAGAAGTCTGATGGGACATCGGGTAGTCCATGAGGGTATCCAGCCCCTTAGCCCAGCTGACTCCATCTTGATGAGGGACCCGACGGGCTGTCGGGCAGTCCGTGCCAGCACCCAGCATCCCAGCCTCCCTTCCCCAATGGGCTAACGCCATGGGTGTTGCTGATGCAACAAGCCGTGAGAGCCACCAATGGGAACAGTCAAGGGGACCAGCCCCTCCTGCCTCATTTTGATGCCAGGGCCGATGGCCATCGCAGGTCCGACGCTCGTTGGGCAGCCCGTCCGGTGGTAATTTTTCCAAATTTTTCAGTTTTAATTTAGGGGAAGTCCGGTCTTTTCCCAATTATTTTAATTCCGATTCTAAGTCATTTTGGGAGTAATTAAAGGGTCTTTAACTCTATTTTCCCTTATTACTCCTAAATCATTCGATACTTAGCAAATCAGTTCAAGAACAGAACGCTCTCCCTCAAGAACAAGGCAAAAAGGGTTTCCTCCAATTTCCTCTCAGAATCCAAAGGTTCAATCATAGAATCTTCATCTAGGTATGTAGGATTTCACTAGTGGGTTCCTTTCACCCTTTAGGTCCCTAGATTCCAATTAGTTTTCAGTTTTCTCCATGAATTGTCAAACCTAGTGTTCCTAGAACTTAGAGATTTATTGTAATTCAGTTTCTACAATCTCTATGGTGTTGACTACATGTTCTTGGAGAATTAGTGTAGTTCCATGTATAATGTTGAGAAACCCTAGTTGTGTACTTCCAGTATTTCATGAATTAAGTTCACTAGACATGCTAATTATATGATCATGTACCAGGATTCGAATGCCATATCTCCCAGTATATTTATGTTACATTCTCAGTTGATTTCCAGTATTTTGAGCTATCCATCATTTCAGTACATTGTTGTTCACATTCAGTTTGGAGTAGACTTAGTACCGAGCGGACGAGGAGATGAAGGCTTAGATATCAGTTTAGGCTAAGACCTTTTGTAGCAGTCCTCAAGTCCCAGAACTACTGCGCTACCGTAGGTTTAAAAAAGTCACCTGTTAGACTAGGCTGCACCTCCTTGTCCCTTGTGGGCATCAGTAGTGGATCCACATCAAACTTGTTTGTACCCTTGGCAAGGTATGAACACCCTTTCATCCAGGGTTACAGGTTGGCCCCATAGTTAGATCAATTTGGGGTATGTCCCTTAGTAGTGTCTCCCACAGTAAGATTCATGTGCATTGACCTTATATCCAGTATTTATATTCAGTATTCAGTTCAGTATATTATTTCATGATTAATACTTGGTCATTGTATTCAGTTAAGCTTTCAGTGATATTGTTGTATATCTATCTTCATGTTTAGTTCCACTTGGTTTAGTTTCATACTTATCCTGCATGCTCAGTACAATGAAAGTACTGATGCATACTTTTGTGCTACATCATTTTATAATGTAGGTTCAGGCACTCAGCATCCAGACTACACTTAGTTCGACTTCCGTTCCATACACAACAGTTCAGTGGTGAGTCCTCATTAGTCCGGGGATGATAGACATGCTTATATTTTCCGTATTATTTTTAGTTTCAGAATTATTAGGGTTAGCTGGGGGTATGTCCCAACAACTCCTATCCAGTTAGAAGGCTTTCAAACATAGATTAGACTCAGTAGTTGTTAGTGTTATATTCAGTCAGAACTAAATTATATATTTTTTATATATTCAGTCTTTTGGGCTCTCCCTATTTTCATATATAAAAGTTGCTTTAGATTTCTGCACAGTGTATGTTTAAACTGATTTTTGTATAGATATGCCATGCCATGGGTTAGCTTGGGGTAACTTGTGACTCTAAGCATCGTGTTGCATCCAGGGGGTAGCTTTGGGTTGTGACACAGGCCGTCGTGCCTCACACATCCCGTGGCAAGTGCCTGTGGGACCTGAAAGTTGCAAAAATGTAGACTATTCTGAGGTCTTTCATGGGTTCAAATTTTGAGGTGTTATCATATCTCCCCTTTGGAATCATTCATCCTCGAATAAAGACTAAGTAACCTGAGTTTAGAGGGAAGGAGGTACAATCCCTACCCACAGAACATAAAAAGCTAAAATGCAGGCATAATAACTGAGTTCTAACTGCAATAAGACTGAACTGAGGTTGTAAAACGTGAAATGTATACTAGGAATATGAGAATAGCTGAGGGAATAGAACTGAAGGGACATACTAAGGAGGAATCTAGTACCTAAAGCTGACACTGGATCAAAAGGAAAGAGATGAGGGTACTTGGCCATCATGGCTGCTTCTGCTTCCCAAGTAGCTCCCTCAACTGTCTGGTTCCTCCAAAGAACTTTCACTGAAGCAACTTTCTTATTCCTCAACTTAGAAACCTGACAATCAAGAATCTCTACTGGAACCTCTTCATAAGTGAGATTATCCTTCACACTCACATTCTCTAATGACACAACTAAATATGAGGCTATATTTCACACCCATATTCTATAATGGCACAACTAAAGCCGGATCACCAATGCACTTCTTTAACAATGACACATAAAAGACTGGGTGCACCCGTGCTAACTCTGTGGGAAAATCTAACTCATAAGCCACCTTGCCAACTCTCCTCAGAATCCTATAGGGACCTACATATCGGAGACTATACTTTCTTTTCTTACCAAATTTTATCACACCCTTTATGAGTGACACTTTCAGAAACATCCAATCATGCACCTCAAACTTTAAGTCTCTTATCTTCATATCTGCATAGGATTTCTGTCGACTCTGAGCAGTCTTCAATCTCTCCCTAATGAGGTGAACTTTTTTCATAGTCTTATGAAATGAATCTGGCCCTATCAATGCCACTTCACCTGCCTCAAACTAACTAATAGGTGACCTATACCTACGCCCATATATTGCCTCATACAGAGTCATTTGAATGCTAGAACAAAACCTGTTATTGTAGACAAACTCTATAAGAGGTAAGTGATCTTCCTAATTGCCCTTGAAATCAATCACACAATCTCTCAACATATCCTCTAAGGTCTGGATGGTACACTTTACCTAACCGTCCGCCTGGGGATGGAATTTTGTGCTGAGATTAACCTAAGTGCCAAGACCCTTCTGTAATGACTTCTAAAATTAAGATGCAAATTGAGTACCTATATCTGAAATGATGGACAATGGAACACCGTGCATCATGACTATCTCGCGGATGTAGAGTCTGGCATAATCTTCTGCTGAATCAATAGTCTTGACAGGTAAAAAGTAGGCTGACTTGGTAATCATGTCTACTATCACCCAAATAGAATTATGCTGTCGGTAAGTACACGATAAAATTATAATGAAATTCATATTAATCACTTCCCAATTTCAAGTAGGAATGTCAATATCCTGAGTTAAATATCCCAATCATTGATGTTCTACCTTCACTTACTGACAGTTGGGACACTTGGCCACAAAATCTGTAATGTCTCTTTTCATACCATTGCACCAATAGACTTCCCGTAGGTCACGATGCATCTTGGTAGCACCAGGGTGAATAGAATACCTGGAACTCTAAGCCTTTATCAAAATTCCCTATCTCAACCCATCCACATCTAGAACACAAAGTCGAACCTGATATCGAAGCATATTATCTCCATATCTGGAATAAACCTCTACTCTTTGCTGATGGACTGCACCCTTGAATTGATGCAAAATAAGATCACTATCTTGTTTCTCCTTCACCTCAACTACCAAAGAATATTCTGATCCATTCAGAACTATCACACCACCATCTGCTGAATTTGTAAGGCGAACCCCTAAACGAGAAAGCCTATGAACATCCTTAGATAACTCTTTTTTTCCATCCTCAACTAGTGACACACTACCCATAGATAATCTACTAAGTTCATGAGCCACTACATTGGCCTTACCCGGATGGTAAATCACACTCATATCATAATCCTTAAGAAGCTCAAGCCATCTCCTCTGACGAAGATTAAATTCCTTTTGAGTGAACACGTACTGGATGCTCTTATGGTCAGTAAACACATCCATATGAACACCATACAAGTAGTGTCTCCAAATCTTCAAGGCAAAAACCACTGTTTCTAACTCAAGATCATGAGCCAGGTAGTTATTCTTATGAATCTTAAGTTGTCTGGAATCATAAGAAATCACCTTACCAAGCTTCATCAGAACGGAACCCAAACAAACTTTAGATGCATCATAATCACAACAATGCCATCTAAACCCTCTAGTAGAGCCAAAATTGGAGCTGTGGACAACCTAATCTTTAATTCCTGGAAGTTTTCACATTCATTAGACCATTGAAACTTAACCTTTTTCTGAGTCAACCTAGTCAATGGGGCAGCTATGGATGAAAACTCCTTGAAAAACCTCCTGTAGTAACCAGCCAAACCCAAGAAGCTTCTAATGTCTTTCAAGGAAGTGGATCTACTTCCTCTGTTTTCTGCAAATCTACTCAAATGCCTTCTTTAGTTACAACATGACCCAGAAAAGCAACTGACTACAATAAGGACTCACACTTGCTGAACTTAACAAATAATTGACGATCCTTGAGAGTTTGCAGTACAACTCTCAAATTGTTTGCATGCTCCTCCTCACTGCTAGAGTAGATAAGAATGTCATTAATAAAAACAATAATAAACATATCGAAGTACTGCTTGCATATCATGTTCATCAAATCCATAAAGGCTGCAGGAGCATTCGTTAGTCCAAAAGATATAACCATAAACTCATAGTGACCATATCGAGTTCTGAAGGCTATCTTTGGAATGGCACATTCTCAAACTCTAAGATGATGATAACTGGATCTGAGGTCGATCTTAGAGAAATAACTGGCACCCTGAAGCTGGTCAAATAAGTCATTAATCGTCAAAATGAGATACTTCTTCTTGATTGTGACCTTGTTTAACTGACGATAGTCGATGCACATTCTGAGAGAACCATATTTCTTACATATGAAGAGGATTGGAGCACCCCATAAAGAGATGCTTGGTTTGATAAAACTTTTGTCTAAAGGGTCTTTCAATTCCTTAAGCTCAACTGTAGCCATTCTTTAAGGAGGAATATATATAGGTTGCATATCTGGGAGAAGGTCTATCCCAAAGTCAATCTCCCACTCAAGAGGGACTCCAGACATATCCTCTGGAAAGACTTCAAGAAATTCACTTACTACCAGAATTGACTGAAGGGATGGGATTTTGGATTCAGAATCCATAACCCAAACATATGGTAGACATACCCCTTAGAGATTATTTTCCTAGCCTTGAGATAAGATATAAAACGACCCTTCGAGGATGGAGGATTACCCTGCCATATTAAGACAGGCTCATCTAGAAACTTGAAGCTGACTACTTTAGTTCTACAGTCGACTGAGGCATAATAAGTGTGTAGCCAATCCATGCCAAGAATAATGTTAAAGTCTGTCATGTTAATTTCACTAAATCTGCTAAGGTGACTCTATGGAGAACTGAGATAGGGAAATTTTTGTATACCCTCTGAGCTAGGACTGACTCACCAACTGGAGTAGAGACGTAGAAGGGCTCTAGGAGTTTTTCAGGGCTGACTCTGAATTTGCGAGCAATATAAGGGGTCACAAAAGACCATGAATCCCCTAGGTCTAACAAAGCATAAACATCGAAAGAGAAAACTCATAACATACCAGTGACTACATCAGGTGAGTCCTCATGGTCTTGGAAATATGACACAGTATAGAGATTGTTCTAGCACTGACCGCCACCTGTGCCAAAAGTGGTACCCTGCTGAGGTGTATGACTTGCTGGAGCTGATGGAGTAGTACCTTAAGACTTGCCACCTCCATTGCTTTGTCTAGATGAGGGGTAATCCCTAATCCTATGACCCCTCTGTCCGCATCCAAAACATTCACTTGAGCCATAGTGACACTCTCCAAGGTGATTCTTACCACACTTACTGTGATTTTGGTAGGGAGTCCCCTTTGCAATGCTCCCCTGAGAACGAGGGCATGATGCCCTACCTGCTTGATCCTGTCTAGGTTTGGATACCTGCATAGGAGCACTAGTTGATGATAGTACGGGTCCTGATGACCTCTTCTGGAAAAAAGTTGGTGTCCACCTCCGAACTTCTACTGATTGAAACCCAAACTCTCTGTTCTGGCCCTCTTATTCTCCCTTGTCATTTCCTTTAGTTTATCTTCCTCAATATGCTGAGCATGTGTCATAAGTTTGGAGATGTCCATATTTCCTAACAACATAGCCGTTCTGCACTCCTTCTTTACCAAGTCGGATACCCTAAAAATAAACTTACTCATTCGGGCCCTTTGCTTAGCCATCATAGCTGGAGCATACCTAAAATTTCGAGTGAACTTTAGTCCATACTCTGGGACTGACATCGATCCTTGCCTCAAATTCAAAAACTCTTTAGCCTTAGCCTCCCTTAACTCCCTTGGAAAGAACCTATCAAGAAAAGCCTTAACAAAATACTCCTAAGTCACAGGAGCTACATCCCTGCCCCTACATTTCTTCCATCGAGTATACCAAATGTGAGCCACATCCTTGAGCTTGTAGGAAGCAAGCTCAACACTATTTGTACCAGTTATCTACATCACCTCCAGAATCTTCTTTACTTCATCTATGAAATTCTGTGGGTTCTCACCAACCTTGGACCCCAAAAACTCTGGCAGCTTTATATGAACGAAGTCTCTTACCCTGGAAGCAGCCATCCCACCATTTGGGTTAGCAGGTACAAGTGCCTTCTAATTAGCCTTGTTGGTCATCACTTGGGCTAACATCTGAATGGCATTTCTGAACTCAACATTTGTGATCTCATGCTCCAAAACTGGAGTATTAGCATTATGGGCATTAGCTCTGCAAGGAGGCATGATCTGAAATGCATAGAGAGTGGATTAGAGAGAAGAAATAAAGTTAAACTCTATTGAACGATATTGAACATGAAAGAAGTGAAGTTTTTACTAAAATATCTCGTAGCCTCCCTCTCATAAGTGTGGCTCGTTTCACACTCATGAAAAAGACGCTACTTAACACAGTCTTCAGACATCCTAGGACTCTTGAACCTGATGCTTTGATACAAAGTTTGTCACACCCCGAGCCAACTCCCTGGACGTAGCACGGGACCGGAGACCATAAGTGATCTTAAGCTAACCCTTAGCCTTAGCATGTTATAAAAATAACCGTAAACATACTGAGCAAAATAAAAAATAAGAGAAGTAAGCAAACCAACTAGTCATAAAGATAAAGGTCTAAGAATATCAAAATCTAAAACAACAATTACTGATTGTCTAGCTATGTTTCAAAAGCCTCTAAAACTAATAAAGAGAGTTTATGGGACAAGACCCCAGCTAACTCTAAGTATTGAATGAAAAACATCAAACTAACTAAGAATCATAACTAGCCCTCGAATAATGGGGACTCACCAACTCTGACTAGAAATCCTGTTGGGTCTAGCCATGAATCTGGAAGTGAGCACCTGAAGCTATATCATGAAATGATGCAACATAAAGAGGTATGCAATCAATACTATGAAATGTATTGAGTATGTGAGATATGCATAAACCATAATAAAACATGCTTAAACTATACATAAAGCTGAAATCGTATGATCATAGTAAAATCTATAACGTAATGACTTAATGCAATATCATAGGCTAAAAATATATTTATAATCATAAGTTATAAGTAGTGAGTCTGAAATTTGAAACCGAAGAGTCAAATACATTTATATGCTTAAAACTGTTTCTGTGGGAGATTCTTGTAACCAATATAGACCATGTGAGCTACATGGAATTTAGTGTACTACACCCACACTGAAAAAGGTTGTCCTAACTGACCAAGGTTAGAACCATATATATAAGAATCCTGAAGTGAGCGAGAGAGGGCAACCTATGGTGGCAACGTAGTTCTGAGACTTAAGGGTACGCTAAACTCAGTACAACTTGATGCTTAATACTACTCCCAAAAAAAATATATATATAGCTCATACATAATATGTGACATATCTAGATGTCAAAACTGTTCATAACTCATGTGGACATATCTAGATGTCAAAACTATTCATAAAACATATGTACATATCTAGATGTCATGCTATTAATCAATTTATAAGTCTTAAAATATAACATAGACATAGTTTAAAACATACTTTTTACTAAAATTCAATGCATGAAGAACTAGATATGCCAATTTCATAAATACTTGAGGTCATGTTATCTAAATATGCCAATTTTACTTGAAAACATGCAATAGGATGAAATCATGCTAGGAATCATTCTCAATTCATGGGCCTTTAGAAATACTTGAAGAATCTAATATAAAATCATGCATAAAAGATTAGAGAGTATATTCCAATACAGGCAAATCAGTTTCATGGAAAAATTCATAATTGGGTAAGAACCCTAATTTCTCAAATTCATGAATCAAAGTAAAATGATAGGTTTTGGCAATAAGGGTTAAAGAAATTCCTTATTGAATACCCACATACCTGAACTCACAAATTTTCTTAGCAAAATCTGAAGATGAAGACTTGGAGAAGAAACCCTAGGCCTTGGAGCTTGAATCCCTTTCTTTCCTTTGAGACTAGAATTGAGGGAATGAATGAAAATCTAACTAAGTGGAATAATGTCATTCCCCGAGCCTACACCTTAGACGCGATATGGTGCTTCGAGTCATAAGTGACCCCAAGCTAACCCATGGCCTGGCATACTGTTGAGATATAGACTGAAAGATAATGCTGAAGCTGAAATATGTTGAACTCTTTAAATCATTATAACAAAATGAACTTTCATAATTGAGATACAAGAGTGTTTGAAAACTGATACAACTAACTGACTGACTGTCTACCTATCTATGAAGCCTCTATTAACACTGACTATAGTTAGCCGGGACATGACCCCCAACTATCTCTAATCAATATATCAAACTGAAAATAAGCTGCTATGACTACTACTGACTGGAGTTCCCGAATTAGGAGAACTAATCCTCAACTGCTGACTGGAATCTGTGATCTGTCTGACCATGATCCTGGGAGCTAGCATGGAAACCTTCATCATAAAATGATGCAGCACAAGGAAGGTATGCGGTCAGTACTTTGAATGTACTGAGCATGTGTGATAATGCACTAACTTAAAATCATGAGAAAACATGTATATACTGAAAGCATGGTTGAATACTGGACTGAGTATAAACATCTGAAAATGCATAAGTCAAACTGTAGAACATAAGATCTTTTATTAAAGAGGATGTAAATCATGTTTCTGAACTGTGACTGTGAGATCATGATATTTTAAGATAAGTAAAACTGTTACTTAGGGATCCATAGACTGAAAAGATGAATTATGTCTGTAAATTATGAAATAGTTCAACTGAGATGAAAACCATGAGTCATGCTAAAAGTTATGTTTAAAGTAAATCCTTAGGGGAGTTTCTTCTACTGAACATGCTGAAAACACTGATATATTGTACTGAAGGCAAGCTGAAAGATATAATTTGATGCAATGATCAAGGATATAAACATGTAACTGTATAATACTATACTGAACTGAACTGGATAACTGAATACAAGGTCATGCAATAATGAATATGGACTGTGGGAGCTACTATTAATTGGCATACCCCAAGCTGAGCTAAATATGGGGCCAACCTATAATCCTGGATGGGAGGGTGTTCATACCTTGCCAAGGGTACAGACAAATCTGACTCGGATCCACAAAACTGATGTCTAGGGCTTAATCTGACGGGTGACCCCTTTAGAAGCTATGGTGGCGCCGTAGTTCTGGGGCTCAGGGACTTCTACTAAAAGTCTCCGCCTAAACTGGCGGGTAAACCTTCATCCCTTCATTCACTCGGTGCTAAGTCTACTCCCAACTGAATATATAAGCAATGAATGCAAACTGAAATACTGGATAGCTCAAATACTGATTATTCTGAGAATGCAACATAATGCTAAGACTGAAAGCATTCTATTCTTCTGAAAAGATGCAAGCTGATACCTGACTGATTTCATGCTTTAAAACTGAGTGCTAGTAGACTAGGCTGAATTTTGAAGAAAAGCTACTTCATGTGAAAATACTACAATTTCATGCCAAGTTCTTGAAAAGAAAGCTAATTCATACAGAAGATACTGTAAATCCAGGCTATGTCTGTTTCATCTAAATTCTAAGGATTTTAAGAAAATATCTGTAAAATTTCATGAAATATCTCTTAAACATATACAGAAAACAT
Organism: Jaltomata sinuosa; assembly: GCA_003996215.1. Taxonomy (NCBI): domain Eukaryota; kingdom Viridiplantae; phylum Streptophyta; class Magnoliopsida; order Solanales; family Solanaceae; genus Jaltomata; species Jaltomata sinuosa. The sequence goes on from QJPP01007351.1 coordinate 287,310, forward strand.
ATAGTATCATAAGGAATTCAATCCTGTAAAAACATGCATAATTGGGTATGAACCCTAGAATCATAACTTATAGAAATCATAACTAAAAACTGGTCTTTGGGCATGAGGGTGAAAGAATATCCTCATTGAATACCCACATACCTGATTACTGAAGAATTTCTAGGGCTGGAACTGGGGGATGAAAACTTAGAGAAGAAATCTGAAGTAAAACCCTTGAGAGACTTTCTTGCTTGCTTGAAACCCTAGGTGTCTTGCCTTAGAGTTTTGAGAGAATGATTCTAGAGATTGATCGATATTTTTATGAGAAATAACCTCCTTTGGGTGTTTAAAAGATAAGGGGAAAGGCCTAAAAGGAAAGGACCAATCTAACCCCAACTTAAATGCTGAAAAAAATGTAGAAAAGTCACTAGATGGGGCTCCCACGGGCTATCATGGCCCCCACGGGCCATCAGACCCAACCGTGGGCTTCATGGAGGTCAAACAGGCCCACTGGCTGGTTCCCACGCCCTGCCACCATGGGCCGTCGTGGCCACCACAGGCGTCTGGGACGCCCGTCAGAGTTTGCCACGCCCGTCAGAATTGCTGACAGTGCTTCACTAAAATGCCCATAACATTTTACTCCTGACTCAAATTAATAAGAACCCGGTGGCGTTGGAAAGATAATTGAAATACCTTTAATTTGGTGGGTACTACGACACCTAAATATTCATATTCTAGGATTTATGATTGTTTGAAGTTTACCCTTGAAAAATCTTACACTAAAACTCAATCAGTAAGAAAGCTTTCAACTCAACTTAGAGTTAGAGGTTCTTTATGATCCTAATTCATATCTAATACACCTACAAAACTTAAGAATTAATCTTAATACTTATATCCATAGTAAATTCATCGGTAATGATCTAACCATATATGAAAAATGGTTCAAATCTTAGCTTAGAATTTTTGGGGTATTACAATATCTCCCCCTTGGGATCATTCATCCTCGAATAAAGACTAACTAGGCTAAAGTTATAGGGAAAGGGCTACAATCCCAATGACTGAGTTCTAAAAGCTGGAGTACTAATATGATAACTGATTTCTGACTGAAATATGAACTGAGTTAGGTTCGTGAAGCATGTATGCATACTGAGAGCATAAGATCACTGACAGGACATGAACCTACATATCCAACATGATAACTGGTCTGGATTGAGAGTAGGGACTTAACTGAAACTCACAAGAATGAACGCATTCTTAGAAATCACAATAACTGAAAAGGAACATAAAACTGAGAGGAGTAACTGTACTAGAAAACTATTCTCTTCTAACTGAACTTACTAGTGTGGATTAAGCTGAATGGAAAACCTGCTTGTTTTAGGAAATGGATATTGGCAGGTCTAAACTGATTTGTTATGAGGACTCTCATAAGATCATGAAAAGGCGGCTGAGCACAAACCATGTGTAAAACTAGAACATGTAACTACTGAGGTCTGAGACTAACTTCTTGGTTTCACTATTTTCAAACCTAACTTGGGGCACAAAGTGCTACCCTACCATGGTAATGCTAGTCTGATACCTGACCTGCAACTAGAGGGCTACTATCGACTGTGAACACTGAATCTGAGCTGAGCATCATTAATAAGGGTAAGGGGTACTGCTGAATCTTGACTCATACATAAAGAGACTAAGTCACTTAAGATGATACTTAGGGACATGAGTGCAAAGGGCATGAGTACTTCACATACTGAGAACATAAGGCCTGAATAGAGGATTATTCTGAGTATACATGTTATAACCACCCATCATTAGTTTAGGTGTAAGTACATAAAGCTTTGAGCAAGGAAATCATAAGCACGAGTCGTTCAAAAGATCTAATCTGATCTGAGCATCTACATGATATAGCCTTGTGCTATTAGCCATTAAGGCATAACTTGAGGACTGAGGGCATAGAACTGAACATACTATGAGAGATAGGATTATATGTAATCAGTCTCTTGACATAAAGCTAAAATTCATGGAATCATAAAGTAAGACTGGGACTGCTGTCTGAAGCAAATTTCTGTTTGTTTTAGGAGCTGAGCATGGACATAAACCTGTATAGAGTGCATGAACTTAGTCATGAATATGACACAAATACGTTTGAGTATAGTGTCATCTTGGCTGGAGTGCTAGGAAATTCGCTAGAATAAGAATGGATTGATATCCCATCATAGATCTTTCTAGAATTCTATACTAGTTGACTCAGAAGACTCGACTTCGTTCCTCATTCCATCATCTCCCCCTTAGTTCAAAATTCACCCCTCTAAGTTTGGGATGTAGGAGTTAAAAGATTAGGGAAGGTACTAGAATGTCCCTGACTGAAAAGAAAAGATGCATAAATTTTTTCCAATGGACAAGCTACTCGACGACCGTCGGACCTGCGATGGCACGTCAGAGCAGGCCGCCAGAAAGGGATAGTGGACTGGCTCTTTATGGGGAGTTTCTATGGTGAGGCCCATGGCCCATGGAAGATCCCACAATATGTGGCCCTGGACGTTGGGCTACGGAGTGGCGTTAGAGCTACTGGAGGTTTCCCACGATGGGTCTCATGGCCCGTCGGACTTCTGATGCCTGTGGTGACTGCCCGTCAGGGCTGGTGCTAGCTGAACAGAGCCAGTGGGATCTTCGCACGGTGACTCTGATGGGCCGTTAGAACTCTGATGCCCGTGGGTCAGCCCGTGGGGGATGACACTGCAGGTGAATTTCTGAGTGTTGGGTTTTAAATGCTAGTCTGAATGTTGGGGTGTTACAATATCCACCCAAAACAACTGAATTAAAACCATACTAAGGGTCTCAACATCGTATATCTATACTCCCCTGGATTTATTTCTTAAGAACATCATATAATATACACAAGGCCTCCTCCATAATCAACAACCTGAGAATTTCTAAACTAGTCACACATATTACCATAAGATCCCTGAATATCATGCAACGACATACTACTCTGGGTACACGTCTATCTTTGTAATGTTTAAGGCTCTTCTTTATTTCATGACTTAGTGAAAACTTACTAATTCGTCTAGGGGTCATATACATATCTTAACTACACCACCATACTCCTTGTAAATTAATCAACTTAATTCTCTGCATACATATATGTCAAGCCTACTAGGTCAATTCTATAAGACTAGCATCACCATCTCACCTTATAATTACTGTACTTATGAATTCATGCATCTAGTTCTTGGGTCATTCTACTACTTATGGATCGTAAAACCTCAATTCACACTAACTCTTGAGTGACTGTATTACCCAAATGCTTAGGGACCCATACTTTATGGCTAAGGCACTATTCATAGTAAAGATTCTCGAAGGGAGTCTGAGAGCACATTCTACTATGAGATCAATCTGCACGAATGGAAACATGATACATGCTTTTGGATTAGTAGACTTTACGCACTAGTGGGATCCTCTTTAGCCCTTGTGCAGTCTCTCAACTTTCTGATGGCTCTATCTGTGAGCATATCAATAATAGGGATTTGAACCTTACTGTTTCCACCACTTCGAAGATAAGGCATGATTGGAGGAATTGGATTCACGCATGAATCTGCATAAGTTTCTAAAGGAACAACTTTACTGCATGATCTGGAGTATGAAAGCAAGGAGACATTTCCTAAATGCCCTGTAGCCTCCTGATTATAAGTGTGGTGCATAACACATCCATAAACAAGACTCTACAAGACACGACATCACAGACACCCTAGGACACTTGAACTCTGTGCTATGCTACCAAGTTTATCATGCCCCGAGCCTATACTCTGGACGCGACAGAGTGCTTAGAGTCACAAGTGACCCCAAGCTAACCCATGGCCTGGAATACTATTGAGATATAGACTGAAAGATAATGCAGAAGCTGAAATGTGCTGAACTCTTTAAAACAATATAAAAAAATAAACTTTCATAATTGAGATACAAGAGTGTTTGAGAACTGATACAACTAACTGACTGACTGTCTAACTGTCTATGAAGCCTCTATTAACAATGACTATAGTTAGCTGGGACATGACCCCCAACTATCTCTAATCAATATATCAAACTGAAAATAAGCTGCTATGACTACTAATGGCTGGAGTTCCCGAATAAGGAGAAATCATCCTCAACTGCTGACTGGAAGATGTGATCTGTCTGACCATGATCCTGGGAGCTAGCACGGAAACCTACATCATAAAATGATACAACACAATAAAGGTATGCAGTCAGTACTTTGAATGTACTAAGCATGTGAATAATGCACTAACTTAAAATCATGAGAAAACATGTATATACTGAAAGCATGGTTGAATACTAGACTAAGTATAAACATCTAAAATTGCATAAGTCAAACTGTAGAACATACGATCTTTTACTAAAGAGGATGTAAATCATGTTTCTGAACTGTGACTGTGAGATCATGGTATTTTAAGATAAGTAAAACTGTTACTTAGGGATCCATAGTTTGAAAAGATGAATTATGTCTGTAAATTATGAAATAGTGCAACTGAGCTGAAACCATGAGTCATGCTAAAAGTCATGTTTAAAGTAAATCCTTAGGGGAGTTTCTTCTACTGAACATGCTGAAAACACTGATATATTATACTGAAAGCAAGCTGAAAGATATAAGTTGATGCAATGATCAAGGATATAAACATGTAACTATATAATACTAACTTAGATGGATAACTGAATACAAGGTCATGCAATAATGAATATGTATTGTGGAAGCTACTATTAACCAACATACCCCAAGCTGAGCTAACTATGGGGCCAACCTATAACCCTGGATGGGAGGGTGTTCATACCTTTCCAAGGGTACAAATAAATCTGACGTGGATCCACTAAACTGACGTCCACAAGGGACAAGGGTGTCATGCCTAATCTAACGGGTGACCCCTTTAGAACCTACGGTGGTGACTTAGTTTTGGGACTCAGGGACTTCTAATAAAGGTCTCAGCATAAACTGGTGGGTGAGCCTTCATCCCTTCGTCCACTCGGTGCTAAGTCTACTCCCAACTGAATATATAAGCAATGAATGCAAACTGAAATACTGGATAGCTCAAATACTGATTATTCTGAGAATGCAACATAATGCTAAGACTGAAAGCATTCTATTATTATGAAAAGATGCAAGCTGAGAACTGACTGATTTCATGCTTTAAAACTGAGTGCTAGTAGATGTCACGACCTAACTACCGAGCTGTGCGGGCACCTACTCTAATCCACCTAGATAGAAGAATCCTTACCACCCGAACCAACAGGCAATGCGAAAAATAAAGTAAACCATTAAATAAGTCCCTTAAATACATGAGAAATCCCTTTTTTACAAATAGTTTAGAAAAAAATAAACGACTTAAATAATTTGCGAAAAACATTTACAATCAAATAATTTGCGAAAAACATTTACAATATGAAACAACCTCCCCAGAACCTAGTCTAAGCCGGTACAAGAGCTTCTACAAAATGAGTATATGACCAAGACCAACTAATAACCCACATAATAACCTGGCCTACACAAAAACCAATCGATAATATAATATAACAACTCGGCCTACACCAAAACCAAACTCACAATATCATATAACAACCCAACCTAAACCAAGACCAAACTCACAATATAATATAACAACCCGACCTACACCAAGACCCAACTCACAATATCATATAACAACCCGGCCTAAACCAAGACCAAACTCACAATATAATATAACACCCGGCCTACACCAAGACCCAACTCGCAATATCATATAACAACCCGGCCAAAACCAAGACCAAATTCACAATATAATATAACAACCTCGCCTACACCAAGACCCAACTCACAATATCATATAACAACCCGGCCTAAACCAAGACCAAACTCACAATATAATATAACAACCCGACCTACACCAAGACCCAACTCGCAATATCATATAACAACCCTACACCAAGACCAAACTCACAATATAATATAACAATCCGGATTACACCAAGACCAAATAATGATCAATATAATAACCCAGTCTACACCAAGACCAAATTAATCAAATATAATAGAATTTCTGGCCTCTCATGGACCATAAGCAATTATCATATTTCAATGAAATAGCCCAGTCCACCCTCGGAACTAATAACAGCTAATGCAATACAATAATATCAATACAATGATGCAGTAAAACAAACCCGTACCAGGCATGGTACCCGAGCCAACTGTTTGTATTTCATACAAGGCGTGGTACCCGAGCCAACCATTAGTATTCTCGTACCAGGCATGATACTGGAGCCAACCGAATGTCAACAATTCACAGTCAAAATATGAACACACAACTTGTAAACCAACAAGTACACACCGTTCAACTCACATACTGTAAGACAGGACCCTTAGACATTCTACACAATCCCTCTAAGCAATGCAATTCATACAACCACTTAGATAAGAGTAAAAGCACATACAATATTCATTGAAATCGTAATCCATCACCTACCCTCTATTCTGGGTATATAGCTGAACCTTGACCTTCATCCGTAGACTAAACACACTCACCCTTGTTTACACATAATGAAGGATTTCCCCTTTTTAACATAATTTAACCACCCCATTAATCTGGGACATAGATAATAACAATACAAGTTTTCACCCCTAGACCTTAGCAAACAATGATTTCTTAACATGCCTTTTGCATCCCGAAACCTCACCTAGGAGTTTCCCATTTTCATACCCATCTAGTTGTCCTTGATCTTCCCGGTTTCCTGAACCTTCCCGACATCCCAGTCCCTGAATCCTATTATTTTTAGCATACCAAGACAACATAAACAGCCCCAATTAACTACAATCAAACCACAGTTCAATTCAACCAAACCTTGGCTCACTCATAACTAATACCAAATCCACCAGACTCTATGCCAGGAGGCCTAACCATGGATTTTCCCTTTCATTCTATACAATAATACAAAATTGAAAGCGGTCAATCTACTCTTGGAATAAACCTAGCCTACCTGGATGCCGAGCAGCTGTTTCATGCCTTTTCTGGCTCCGTGAAGGTGTTCCCTGATGATTTTGCAGGCCAGAATCCATGGTTTCGCATCCTTTTCGCTGGAATCCCTCCTCCCCATGGTTCCCAAGCCTTGGAGCAGCCTAGGAGAGTTTTTTGAATAACTCCCATATATTTTTGGGGCTGAAGGGAAGACAATAAAGATAAAAACCCATTTTCTGGGTTTTTTGGTCCCGTCGCTCTGCTATAGCAGTCCCCGCTTCACTATAGCGGTCCCTCTATAGCGGACAACTTCCGCTATAGCGGTCTTAAGCGGCATTGACCGCCTTGACAATTGCTATAACGGTATTTTCCACCGCTATAGCGGAGGTCGCTATGGCGGACTGTTGCGCTCGTCATGGAAAGAATGTCTGTAAATCTCCCAGATTTGGCCATTTTACAACACACTTGCTTCCCCCGATGACCCAAAACAACCCTTTCACGTCAAACGCGATTCCGGAAGTTCTACTTACCCAAATTCGATTCTGAAAAGTCCCCAGACTCCTTTATGTCTTGGCTACGTGGAAAACTAGCTCAAAACACGACACTTAACCCAATCTTTAGCCGGATTGTCCTAGACCATACCTCTCTCCAAAACTGACCGAGACTAGCCTAGCCCAGAATTTTCAACTCCCAAACCCGGAAGTTTTCTAACCCAAAACTTGGCACGAATGGTTTACTCGTAACGTTGAACTCGGTTGTTACAGTAGATACTAATTTACCCATCGTTCATCCCTGAACGATCCCTAAGTCAGAGGGAAAGAACAAGCCCGTCCCTCAATCTTAATGCTCTACCATGACAACGTAAATATAACCTTACGCAAACCACCAAAACCTCCCAATCCCTTGGTATACCCAACTCAACCAAAAATTTAACTCACTTCCGCTCTATCAAGGAATTCCTTCTTTCGAGCTGCACAAGGTAACTAGATTCCCTCCCCCCCGAGTGCCCAGGAAATCCGGGGCCTCATCGAAACACCGGAGCGAAAGAAACTCAATGAACGAACCAAAACAATTTTCCATGCCAAGGGTACTAGATTCCACCATGGCGACCCCCTTCCCACTATACCCGGAGTTCTACAAACCCAAACTCCATCCCAAAAGCTTTCTTCGGGTGCTAAGCCCCTCACATATCACAGCATCACCTTGCCCCTATCAACACTACCCCCCGAGACACCAAATATCTCTAAACCACACCACACTGAGATTCCGTTTAGTAACCCCACTCCCTCAATCGACCCTACCACTAAGGATCATCAACAACAAACCGGTCAATAATCACCTTCATAGCCTATGAATAGTGTCCAACGCTACTCAGTCAATTACGGGTCATCTTACCAAATTCTACATGGGTGACTATACCCACTGTTGACACCCAATTTTGTCCCTTCTTTTTTCTAATTTATTTTCTTTGGCTTCTAAATTTTTAAATAAATTAAATATCTTACGTTTAACTATTATTTTCGTTTATTATTATTATTATTGTTACCATTATTTACTATTATTTCTACTTCTTTAAATTATATATTTTTTTTTAAAGATTACGAGTATATTATCAACATTATTACTATTACTATCTTCTTTAAGCCGATCATCGTTACTTTATTTCAAGTTTTATACTTACTAAATTAATTATAAGTACTTTACTACATAATTATAGTTTTTCATCGCACTATATATATTATATTAGTTATTAAATTAGAAGTCCAAAAGAATTAATTTAAAGAAGGAAAAGACCATGAAAACGATCCCAAAATCAGATCAAATAGTTTAGCCCATTGTTTTGTCAAGGATTGATCAAAGTCAACCCAAATAAGGCCCAAATCCGGGAGGCCCTTTGGCCATTTCTTATCAGATGTCCACACTAAAGCTAGGGTGTTTCCTCTTTAACACCCAAAGCACGCCACTCTCCCTCTTTCTTCCATTTTTTGACATAACAGTAGTCCTCCATCAGCCATTGCAAATTTTGTCGTCCCATTTTGGTGAAATTTTTACCTTTACTGCTCCTTACAAATATCAATAGTCAAAGTAACAGGTGAAGCTTCGCCATTTTTTTTGGAATAATCCAAAGCAAAGCTCTTACAAACTCAGCCATTCGACCAAAATCACGTGAAGATCTGACCAAGTCACGAGAGTTTCGTCCGGATCTCAAACATTCGAAATTCAAAACGTTTGGCCATGTTCAAATCTGGAAAAAAACTGATTTCCCGCTCAAGAGGATCAACCCTAGAATCTTTGCCTATAAATACATCTCAAAATCCTCATCCACGACAAGTTTGAACACTCACAAGAACACCACTCTCTCTACTCACAAAGATTTTTGGTTCTCTTCTCTACTTCTCTCGACTTTCTTTGAATAACGAGTGTAGATTCAAGACCAATAATTTCCTAGTTCACTGCCCGACAAACGGTCAGTTCCTCCGAAACTCAAATCTGTTATATTTTTTCTTTTACTGTTAATGTGATATGAATATTTAGTTTAAGTAGAAATCATGGTTTAGGGCTACTATTTGATATAAAAGAGAATCATGTTCTTAGAATAAATATGTTTTATTTTGCAATACATGTTTAAAGGAGTTCATTGTAATCCTTTCTCTGTTTGAGTCGGTTGAATACTAGTTAATAATGTCACCTAGAAACTAATTATAAACCATTTAGTTTATTTTTTTTGTTTTGCTTCAAGTATTCCCATCAAAATCTAAATATACCCATCACATTCACAGGTCTTGATTTAAATTTGTTTGTTGCTTATTTTGTTTAAATGGATAAATGGTTTATAAAATTTGATTTACAAAGTCTTTAAATGAAAAAACACTTAAGCTGAATGTGAGTTACATTTTTCATTAAATTTACAACTTTATGTTTTAGTTCCTCTTCTTATATTTCCATGTTAGGATGTTATGATTTGGATTTTTATTAATGCTAGGTAAAAGAATCGCTATCAGGGAACTTGGTTTGTATTTGACATTTATTTTTAGGAGTTAGGAATCATTTTAAGCTATTGTTAACTACATTAATGTTTGTCAAATCATCTGCGATCTTAAGTTTACTTCAAATACCTGTTGAATATTGATAGAACTCTAGTTTTACTTTCATGTTACAATTTTTGCTTATTATTCAGAGATGAATTTTATTCTAACTTTGCATCTCTTTCTTTTCTTGTTTTACATGGCCATCGGAGTCGAAGAGTCCTACTTTAAGACTCGACGTCACCGCAAGACTTGAAATACGCATCTACATTTTCATATATGCCTCCCGCTCTCTCTCGATACATCCCAACAAAATGAAAAGGAGGACGAGGAAGAAATGATGGATATTCTCAACCTTCTCTATCTTGCTAATTAATTTTGTGTATCTCTTATATGTTTTATGTGTTTTGACTACTATCATATTATTTATATTTATTACTTGTTGTGCATAGTATTTTGAGTGTGTTAGTAATAATTTATTCCTTCGTGTAGTTTAGAGTTATTAAATCCCGTGACATGAGAGGGCGGTAGTATAATATTTAGAGCTTAAAATCTGCCCCATCTTTTAACCTCACAATTTGTGTCTTAACTATCAATTTACAACACCTTTTCATGATAATGATGTTTTTTTCCTTCTAAAAATAGTCAAGTTCATCTCTTCTTAAAATTTCAATGGATCTTCACGTGATTATTTTTCAACAAAGAAAGTTTTTTTTCTAAATTTATAACACCATTTCGATTTTAGTCCATTTTCAACAAATTTTACATCTTTTGACATCATCGATTTTAAAGTTATATGACACATAGCATTTTTACACGTAATTTTATATCTTCTCACACTCAGCCCTAACTAGTTAATTGATCACGTTAGCTTTTTCTCAAAATGACATTTTTTAAAACCTTTACCCACTTTGTTTTGATTATACTTTTGAAAGTCATGTGTTATTATTCCTTTCTCTAAAATGTGATTTGCATTTTTTGATATATAAAGTTATAAATGACTTTTACAAGCCTAATTAATCAACCTATGTTTGGCCGGTTAACTATTTTTAATGGATCTTAAAGGATGCCTAATCCCTTTCCTTTAGATTAATTGAACCCTTACCTAGAAACTCATGTTAGTAGACCTTAAAAATGGAGTTAACTTTTAACAATTTAGGTGTCCTAATTCACCTTAATAATTAGGTAGCGACTCCTTAAGTTAGTTAAATTATTTTAGGAATCACCAATATGTTGTACACTATTTTGATCCGATTAAAATGGGGTATAACACCCACCAATGGTCAATCACAATCTTACCAATACCCCGGGCTACCATGTCTACCCATTTCCCTTTAATCGCGCATGGGAGCTAAATTTCAGGCAAAAATACCTTATATGCATACTATATTCATCCTATAGACGATTTCCTTGTTTTACATAGCAACTCGTAATGTAACCATTGCCCTTAGATATCCCGGGAAGGAAATGAAAAACCAGGGAAAGAAGGCCGGGCACTCTGCCCCGCGCCCTTCCGCGGTAGCGGTAAAAATCCCGCTATAGCGGGATCGCCGTAGCGGTTGGCTTCTGCTATAGCGGTCCCAACAACAATACATAACCAAGTTAAGACTCTTTGGTAGCCACAAAATTCAAAGTAACTCAAGTAATTACACACCACACAATCACAATCCTTCAAATAATGCAATACATACAATCATGAGTCTCAAGCTCCAACACTCAATCAAATCAGTTTCACTTCCATTCATTTTCTTCATGGATGACCGTTAGCCAATTCATCCATCCTTTACTTAGCCTCTCAGGCTGGATACCAATTGAAACCTTCCCGATTCCAATTTTCCTTGCTTGTCTTATTGCAATCAGAGTCCAATGACATCCTTACTTCGTTGAGATACCAATTAGAATCGAGAGATACCAATTGGACTCAACCCATACAAGCAAGTGAAAGAACCGCAGAAAAGGAATGAAAGAAGAGAGACGTTTCCTAGAATGCTTCATAGCCTCCCTAGGATTAGATGTGGATGTCAACACACCAATCTGCGGGACTCTATTAGACATTTTGCTCTTGTACTGGGAGAACAGTAACCTGGGCTCTGATACTATTTGCCACGATTCAACTACCGGGCTGTGCGGGAACCTACTCTAATCCACCTAGATAGGAGAACCCTTACCACCCGAACCAACAGACAATTCGGAAAAGAAAGTAAACCATTAAATAATTTCCTTAAATACATGAGAAATTCCTCTATTACAAATAGTTTAGAAAAAAATAAATGACTTAAATAATTTGCGAAAAACATTTACAATATGAAACAACCTCCCCAAAACCTAGTCTAAGCCGGTACAAGAGCTTCTACAAGATGAGTATATGACATAAGATGACACAACTCCCACCATGGAAGGAAAGTAGGAGCTGCTGGAAGATCACTGCAATCCTGAACCTGTGAAACATCACCAACCCTGCAACCAGACTATACCCAAAAAGGTATAGCAAGAGTAGAATCAGTACAAACACACATACTGGTAGGCATCATCGGCGGACCCGAATTCACTCCTACCATCATATAAAAATCAAGATAAAATGCACAAGGTAAATGCTTCACCCCTTTCAACATCAGTTTTATCAATCCCCCCATTCGAAACCGACTATCCTAACCTTTAGACTTACCAAGTCATCTTGACATCTAGACTTCCCAAGTCACCTTGTCACCTAGACTTCCCAACCAAACCACTTATACCCGTAGTATTACTTACCAGTGTCCGGACCCTTCACGGACCTCTAGGACAACTTTCCATCCTGGTTATAACAACCAACAACTACAACCCCAGACTTTCAGTCTTACTCCCAATTTACCAATCACATGAAATTCACCTAGCAACCATTGACACATTTAATGACAACAACAGAGTTATATCTAAGCCCCTTTCTAATCGAGAAACCTGGACCCTCCAAGGATCCTCTAACCACACCTAAGTGTTCAATAGGCTACCCGGTCTACACCAAGACCCACCCTTAACTTATTAACCACAAATAATTTCTGACCGCCATTAGTACACTTAATGACAACAATTGTGAACTCATAACCTCTTTTACATAGTCCGGACCCACCCAGATCCCGCTAACACATCTAGGTGTTAACATGGATAACTCGGTCTACACCAAGACCAACTAATAACCCACATAATAACCTGGCCTACACCAAGACCAACCGACTGTTTTATCCCTTTTCAGATTTTTATAAAGAAGAATGGTTTTTGACACTTAGAAATTATTCCAAAACTTAAAGGAAATTTTAAAACAATTCTAAACAAAACAGAGTCGCCACTTAATTTTTATAAAGAAATTAAGAAAACTTTAAAACAATTTTAAAGACTTAAAAAAATAGAAATAAATCTTCAAAATTAGAGAAAATGGGTAAGGGTTCAAGTAACGTCTTAAGAAGGGTTTTAAGGCACTTAAGAACGTCCGTTTAGGAAACGGTTGACCAAAGAACAATTTTTGACTAATCTAAAATGAAACAACTTTGAAAGAATTATTCACGAACATATTTGAAAATAATTTAGGAAAAATGCTATAACTCAATCCAAGGCAAAATAAAATTATTTCAATTAAAGAAAATTCATTCTTTATGAAAATATTCAAATTTTGAGAAAATTTATTTAAAAGCAACTATAGGAAAAAGTTATTAAGAATCTCTTTTGAACTAAAAAGAACTTATTTTATTAATAATTAGAGAAAAAATAATTTTTGAGGAAAAGATTTCGGGGAGAGGGTGATTTTACTCTACAAATTAAAATTGTTAAGAAAATATGAACTTGAATAAACAAGAAAGAGTTGAGGAATTATTTTAACTAATTTTTATGAAAAGTCGATGTTTGGAAAAGACGAGTTTAAGAAAGTTCTTTTATATCAAGGAGAATCCACTTTTGACCGAAGAAAACTTTACTAAGCCATGGATGAGTAAATAGTCATTTTTTATTTGAAAAATCCTTTTTTAGGCAAATGAACACAAAATCTAACTTTTTCTCATTTTTATCGAACTTAAATTAAGTGACTTGTTTTGAATAGACCAAATTACAAGGAAATAAAACGAAGATAAAACTAAAAGTAACAACACTTTAGGGGATCTATTTGGATTAACTAAAAGAGTTAGTAAAATTAATACAAATAATTTGCAATTAATTACATGGAAATAAAGAAGAGTTTGAGATTGGGGCCCCTATTTTGGCCCATTTAAATCTGCCCAAGACTTTTGGACTGGACCTTTGAGGGCTTTAAGTCCATTTTTCAAGTGTATATCAGTTGTGTATACTATTGTATACCTGCTATATATTTTCACGTTTTCAGCCCCCCAAACTTGTATATCAGCTTCCATTTATCCATTTTTCTTCTTGGCTCCTGTATATCTGCTTCTTTAACTGATATACTACTGTATGTCATCCACATGCTGATGTATACTGGTGTATATCAGCTTGACTCTAGAGGAGGGGATGCAAGGTAAGAGTCCAAAAGGACTCAAATGAAGGGTGTTCATGCATAGAAGAAAAATAAGGAGAAGGATTAGTATTCACGCACTAAATCAATTAAAATATGTACAAGAGAAGAAGGATGATCAATCATAAACAAAGACTGAAAGAAAACCAATCACATTTGATCATACAAGGTTTCTTTAGCAACTTAGGATTAGATTTAGAACTTAACCTACGAGGGAAACGTATACACCCTAACAAGGTCACTGGCAACCTCCTAGCCGTACCAAAACTATGCTTGATCTTAGCCAAAACATTAAACGAGAATGGAAGGAGGTCCAAACTAGTTCATAGATTGAGACAAAGAATGGTGTTTTCAAATGAAAGAGCCTATGACCAGGCCAAACAGATAATTTGATCTTAAACTCATAAATGTATTTCTAAATAAGTTTTACTTTAATGAGGGTAGAGGTAATAGCTGGCTCGAAACAGTAAGGAAGCTAAGACATGTACACATCCAAACAAAATCAAATAAATACTCTCTCAACACTTTGACTACTAAAAATTACTTGAAAGATTATTGATCTTGATCATGAGAACAATAAGTAGATCATATGGAGATTCACCCTCACCTTCTTAACAGATTCAACATGACAAGTACTATGAAATACTACGGATTAAAAATGTGATCAACTGCTTATGGAGACTTTGAATACCACGAAAATATCCAAGAAAACAGACCCATACAATCATGCTTCTGACTTCATTGTATAGCAACAAAGGTAGATGAAAATACAGCTAAATCATATTTTAAAGAGACTAATTTGCGATGCTAAAGAGAAACAATGACTACTAAATGCTCTCAAGGACCAGATTTGATCCTTTCTTTTTACAGAATTACCCCTTGTATTATCACCAAAACAAGAAGGTAACAACAAGCTAGCAAGACAGTATCAAAATTATTATACTGAGGTGAAACGCAATCAGCAAATCCTCTTCTTATTCCTCGTATATCACGTACAGTAATCACATACTTTCGAATAACTAAGCAAGGGAGAAAAACGGAGAGTTTCAGGTCTCTAGGAGATTTGGGAGAATCCAAACCAGTAAGTTCAAAGCTTCTCCCGAGCTCAACTATTCCCCTAAGACTCAACCCATCATTCCTCACAATTAACACAGCCCATAAGCAATGCTAACTCAACAAACAACTTTTAACCATGACACCACCATAACAAACAATCAAACCACCAAATCAATCACAAGAAACCAACATACAACTAAGACTGAGAAAATAGTAAAGTGAAGAGGTAATTTTACCTTTTTCCGGGCAGAAAAGCTGAGACAATGAGTTATGATTTCTATCGACTTTTCGACGAGTAAAGAACTTGAAACTTTTTCGTTTTCAAATGACGAGAGAAAACAGCCCAAGACCCTTAAGAAAAACTTAAAAGAATCGTATGATTCTTGCTTAGAACTTGCCTTGATTTTTTGGATTTCTCCAAGTGCTAGGGAAAAGGACTCTCCAAAGCCTTGCAATCCAAAAAAAATCCTCCCTTATCAGTGAGCAAAAGGGGTTTATATAGGGGGAATTTTTGGGGTGAAAATGGGGGGAAAACATTGGGGAATCGGATAAGAATTTGAGGGATTTTTGAAATCCAAATTAACAACCCTCTGATTGAGCCACGTTTGTACCTGGGGGGTAAGATTCGATCATACACCAATCATTTGGAGAGGTGTACGCCACATTTCTAGGGGAGGGGAATGTTGAGATGCCACCTAGGCAATTTCTGGATTCTTCCAGAAGCTTCTAGGTAGTGACAACTCACCCCTTTCGTACAAACAAATGAATGAGAGGGGGAATGGATGGTGGGGTAACGGTTTCTGGGAATTTAGGAGTCGTTAGGAGTAGATTTGGTGGTCGTTTGGCAGCTGGGTTGACGGAGTTGTACCGGTGTTGTGTTGTTCATTTGTTGAAGATAAAGAGAGAGAAGATGGCAAGGGGTCGTTTGTTTTGTGCAAAGTAGAAAAGAGAAAAGGAAATAGAAGAGATAAGGGTGTTGGGTTTTTGGGCCGAGTCAGGCGACAAGAGGTAGGTTGAGGGAATTTATTTTGTTGTTTGTTGGGTCAGATTTGAGCCAAAAACCAGCTGAAACAAAGCTGAGGGCTGTTGAGAAGTGGGTTAAAGCAAATGTGGCCAAATTTGATCGAATTGGTAACCAATAGTTTAATTTTTAACCAATCGTTAAGATTGTGGCCAAAATAGACCCAATTGAATTAATTAGGTCGTAATTGGAATAGTGACAAACTAAATACAATTAATTTAACTGAGATTTTTTATTATTTTAAAACAACTAAAAAATAATTAATTTGTTACCATATTTTAACACAGGTTTATGAAAATACCAATCTTTCACAATTTAATTCCCATTTAAATTATTTTGATCAAAATTGGCAGTTTTAAATATTTGAAATAATTTTTGGGAAAAATCCTTTGAATATCTATCAAAATTCACAAAATAATATACATCTGCATATATTATGAATATACGTAGCCGTATGTTTATTCATGAAGATTATAGAATACTCTCCGAAATTAATTTTGAAAAAAATCTTTTAATTAATTATTTAAAATTTAAAAGCTTGATAATTAATCGAATAGTGGAGGGTAAAAATTGGGTGTCAACAACTGCCTCTCCCTTTGGGTAGGGTGAGTATAATGAACCCTGGGCAAAGGAAATTGACGATCTCAATTTTATCCAACCACTAGTTCATTTCTTGGGAGCGGTTGGTTTTAGCATGAATTTTAAGGAATTATGGTCGAAGTTCGGTATCGAGTTTCTTACATATCTCAGGTTACATAAGAATTTAGGCCACTTGTAGCTCAAAATGCTTGATTTTACGCATGACTTTCTAAGAAATTCAACATTCATCCAGACCTTGAATCAAGGAAAGGCTGGAAAGCTGGGGAGCAAGAGGATTGGAGGGAGTTTGGAATGCAGTCAAGTTTTCATCATAGAGCCCGCCTACATATCCCAGAACTTAGGAATCAGGCTGCTTGTAGTTCGACTCAATTGGTGAAAAAGGTAATCTTTATGTTAAGACAACCTTTGGCTCGGGATGAGTGACAAGTAATTGAGTTATGGAAAAGAGGCTTGTAATCATCTCAATTACAGATATGGGGCCCTCACATCCATAGATAAAAGCTATATGGACATAATTTCCAAAGCTCGAGGTGTATTGTCACTCGGATTGGAAAAAGGGAATATTGCTTCTAGCTTAAATTCAGGGCATACCCTGGATGCGAAACTAAGACCCCAATGATAGGAAATACCCACATGCCTTCTAATAGGGGTGTGATTTGATTAAAGCAGAAGTCGATTCTCAACCCGCATCCAGAAAGTTTGACATTCCTTTCTAGACTATGTCCCAGTTTGCTGCTAAGAAAAAGTTCCACGTTGTGATGCGTCCTTTTTGGTGTAGTCCGCACCTGTGGTTTTGTTTTGAGAATTTCATCCTTTTAGGATGCTCTCGAAAATATCTCAAAACAAAATGGTTAGTGGTAAAGTAATTTTATTTGGAGAGATAGTTTCTTTGTCATACCTCATCCTTGAATTACATTCGAATCTTGTGTGATGACGTCTTTTTGACGTATTTCCTACCTGTTGTTTTGCTTCGAGCTTTTCATCCTCTTGGATGTTCCCGACAATATTTTGAAAAGATTTTTAGTAGTAAAATAGCTCAATAAGGAGAGATAGCTTTGCACCTTATTATTTCTCGTCTGTTGTTTCTTGAGGAAGATGTCGTCCTTTCCTGTCTCTGTCTTAGAAAATAGCGGCTTCCATGATAATCAAACATGATAGCCTTCTTGGCTATCAGATATGATTGCTTGTGTGGCAATTTTTGAATATGATGACCTTTGTAGTCATTTTGATGTGACGTCCTCGTAATCGTTTGTAGCGACTTGGAAATGTTGTACCTGGCGCACATTCCCATTGCTGTGATTTAAACACTTTGCACATTCCCGTTGTTGCATATTAGAAGTGTTAGATTTGCACATTCCCGTTGTTGCGACTTAAACACTTTGCGCATTCCCGTTGCTGCATCTTAGAAGTGTTAGATTTGCGCATTCTCGTTGCTGCGACTTGAACACTTTGTGCATTCCTTTTGTTGCGACTTAAAAGTATTAGATTTGAACATTCCCATTGCTGTGACTTGAACACTTTGCACATTCCTGTTGTTCGACTTAAAAGTGTTAGATAATCCCACTCTATGGCGGTTGAATATGGTAATCTTTGAATATGATGACTTTTGTGGTCGTTGCGATAGTGACAGTCCTCTTGCCCATTTGTGGCATTCTATTGATAGTGATAGCCTTTGTAGCTATTGATAGTAGTCCTTGCATATGCCTTCGGGATAAGTCTTGTGCATCATCCACATCGACCCGGCTAACAGATATTCCCTGAATGGTCAGGCTTCGGGTGATCTTGCACATCATCTAAGTTTGAATAGATGCGGCTTACAGATGCCTTTGATTTGTCAGCTTTGAGTAATCTTGCACATCATCCAACTTTGGATATAGGCGGCTTACAAATGTCCTTCAAATCGCCAGTTTTAGGGTAATCCTGCACTTTTATCTGATCTTGGATATAACGCGACTTACTGATTTCCCTTGAATTGATAGCCTTTGGGTAGTCCTGCACAATATCAACGTGGATATGTCGTGGCTTATAGATAACCCTTGGACTATCAATGTTTGGTAGTTTTGCACTTTTATCCAATTTCGGATATTATTGTGACTTACGTATTACCCTTGAACTGTGAATCTTTAGGTGATCTTGCACACTATCCAGTTTAAGATATAGCTGCATCTTACAGATAACTCTTAGTCTCTCAAGTTTTGGGTAATCTTGCACACTATCCGGTTTCAGATATCACTGTGACTTACAGACGACCTTTGGCTTTCTAATTTTGGGAAATCCGATTCATCGTCCGATTTGGATGGCATCTTACAGACATCTCTCAGACTATATAGTTTCGACCTCGATGGCAAGCAGTATTTGTTGGCGATTGGCGCTTTCGAATAAGAGTGCACAAATATCCTCAACGTCAGACTTCTCCGTCTTACGAGATATCAGATATAAATATGCTAAATGCCCAACTTGGCATAATAAAGGAGCAAATATACCTTCAACGTCAGACTCCACTGTCTTACACGATATCAGATATAAGCATACTGAGTGCCAGACTTGGCATAATAAATGAGCTAATATACCCTCAACGTCAGACTCCTCTGTCTTACGCAATATCGGATATAAGCATGCTGAGTGCCAGACTTGGGATAATAAAGGAGCAAATATACCCTCAATATCAGACTCCTCCATCTTATGCGATATCGGATATAAGCATGTTGAGTGCCTGACTTGGCATAATAAAGGAGCAAATATACCCTCAACGTCAGACTCCTCCGTCTTACACGATATTGGATATAAGCATGCTGAGTGCCAGACTTGGCATAATAAAGGAACAAATATACCCTCAACGTCAGACTCCTCCGTCTTACGTGATATCAGATATAAGCATGCTGAGTGCCAGACTTGGCATAATAAAGGAGCAAATATACCCTCAACGTCAGACTCCTCTATCTTACGTGATATCAGATATAAGCATTCTGAGTGCCAGACTTGGCATAATGAATGATGATAATGATATCCTCAACATTAGACTCCACCGTCTCACGCAATCTCAGATATAAGCATGTTGAGGGTCGATCCTGCGTAGCAAGTGCGACTTAAGGACGCCTATAAATGTCATCCTCTTTGAAACCGACCAGTAGAGGGACATAGTCTTCTCAGGGGATGTGTATCTGTGGTACTGAATGATCTTATAGATGATCATGCATGGTCCTCGTGACATGGTCCTCGCGACATGCAAATGCAATGGCCCTCGTAGCATGGTCCTCACGACATGCAAATATGATGGCCCTCGTGGCATGGTCCTTGAGACATGCAAATATGATGACCCTCGTGGCATGGTCCTCGTGATATGCAAATATGATGGCCCTCATGGCATGGCACTTGCGACATGCAAATATGATGGCCCTCTTGACATGGTTCTTGCGATATGATACCATATAATGCAACATAATATAATATGATGCAATGCGATATGACATAATATGATGCGACATAATGCTTATGCCATGTAATGTTGTATGATGCAATGCAGCATGATGCAATATGACATGGTGCAATATGAATGCAAAATGTGATGCAATGTAGTGCCGTATGATGCAATGGCCCATGGGAAAGTCGTAGAAAACATCACCTCTGGTTTTTATTTTGTCATGTCGACTCCTTTATGGGTACCTGTGCTCAAGGCAAATGGTTAGTAGACACAGTATCGCTCTTACTAGCGACCACAACCAAATTTGAAAAACTTTAAAGACGACATTTATGAAGCTAATCAAAACATACTTTCATTTGAAATGTGAATGAAATGGTCGTGTCCATTTTTGGGGACAATCATAAATACCGTCTTTGAACATCATCTGTTCGTGGTAATTTCTGACTTATCAGGGATTGGCGAGGAACGTCGTCGATCTCTTGTTTGGTGTCCCAATTTGAAACTGACCAAAAGGTCCTAATCCGTTTGGGGACTTGAGGACATTGTCAGTCTCTATTTATCTGGTAGTTTCTGCGAACTATAAGAAGATTCGCCCGTTCTAGGGACTTTTGCCATCTTTGGCTTCTTTCCGCTACTTTGGCTTCTCTAGCAAAATTTTGGGGTGTTTGGTCTCGTTGAATTTCTTTGAATGCGTTGGATAACGAGGGACTGCTTTCTAACATACTTTTGGGGACAACCTGCATCCACAGAAAAATTGTTAGTTTTTGTCGAAACTGGTCTGTGTTGACCTCATTCGATCTTCTGCTCCTCATTTTGTCTTCTCCAGATGCTTTCCAATCTCAGGTACTCATCGCCCTCGACTCTCCTTGGGCCACGGTAGATATAAAGAGTAAAACTAGTTTTTGTAATGATCTTCCAAACAAGTTATTTGGAAAACCAAGATTTTAAAAAAAGATATTTTGGAAAGGTCTCTGCCCGTCGTCTTTCCGCTGCTTTGGCTTCTCTAGCCAAATTTTGGGGTGTTTGGTCTCGTTGAATTTCTTTGAATGCGTTGGATAATGAGGGAGTGCTTTCTAACATACTTTTGGGGACAACCTGCATCCACAGAAAAATTGTTAGTTTTTGTCGAAACTGGTCTGTGTTGACCTCTTTCGATCTTCTGCTCCTCATTTTGTCTTCTCCAGATGCTTTCCAATCTCGGGTACTCATCGCCCTCGACTCTCCTTGGGACACGGTAGATATAAAGAGTAAAACTAGTTTTTGTAACGATCTTCCAAACAAGTTATTTGGAAAACCAAGATTTTAAAAAAAGATATTTTGGAAAGGTCTCTGCCCGTCATGTCATGTGCTAGCTCAATGAATGTCCTTTATTCAAGTTCTTGACATTTCTGACATACTACCGGCGGACTACGGAGATCCTTTGTCATCGTAGCTGGGGAATTTGGAAATGCTTTTCCAGAAATCTGTCACAGCTGGGGATTAATCCACCAAGGACTGGGAATTTTTAAAGTAGACTCTGGTCTCTTGGTGTTGGGGAATTCTTCGGAGTTTGTTTCTAAACTCTTAAATGAAGCTCGGTGGAAATTTTGAGGTCCTCCTCAAAATTTCTGCCTTAGTTAAAGGTTTCATGATGAATCTTATTCCATTGGCAAGAGACTTGAGACTCTGTGGGGATTACGAGATTTATTCTCGATATTCACTTTGGTTGCTCTTCGGCACATTCTGCATTCTGACTTGCT
The DNA here is from genome assembly GCA_003996215.1 of Jaltomata sinuosa. NCBI lineage: Eukaryota > Viridiplantae > Streptophyta > Magnoliopsida > Solanales > Solanaceae > Jaltomata > Jaltomata sinuosa. Next base: position 309,615 of record QJPP01007351.1, read on the forward strand.
GGAGGATGCTCTTTGCCTTCTGAATTTTTGAGATTCCTTTCTCGAAAATTCTGCCCCAGTTTTTATTTTCTGGGTGATATGACTGAGCCGTTGTGCCATTTACGTATCCACAAGCCTTCTCTTGTTTTGCTGGAAATGACCTTCATCTTCTGAATTTTTGAGATTCCTTTCTCAAAAATTCTGCCCCAGTTTCCATTTCTTGGGGTGATATGACCGAGCCTTTGTGGCGCCTACGTATCCCGTTGAGGCAGGAATCAGGTTAAACATAGTTCCCACACTTATAGCGGGAGAATATCAGAAATAAATAAAAGGGTGACTGAAGCCGACAAAGGCCGCCTACATATCTCATTCTTGAGAATTCAGGTCGAACGTAGTTCAAGATAGGAAAGGGAAAGATAGATTTTTTTAAGGGGTTGACCGAAGCCAATACAGGCCGCCTACGTATCTCATTCTTGAGAATTCAGGTCAAATATAGTTTGTACAAGAGGATAGGGAATTTTGAGCTATTACAAAGCATAAAAGCGACTACAATCAGGAAATGCGATTACATGGAAAGAGATAGAAGGGAAAGGAACTATCTTCAGGTGCATTATCCCTTCGTAGCATCGGAGTTTCTATAGGCTTGGGCCATACTTTGATCATTCATATCAAATAAAATCAAAGCTCCTTCAGATAGCACCTTTTGGATGATGTACATTCCTTGCCAATTTGGTGTGAACTTTCCTTTGTCTCATGGGAGGGAAGGATTAATTGTCCATTCCCTGAATTGAATTCTGGATTCACCAATAAATTTTGGGAGATGATTTTTGTGCTCTTTTTTGTCCTACTACCGTAGGGCCAATCAAAGATGTCGATGTATGACTTGAGCAGACTGATAAGTTCTTTCGTTTATGCTTTTGACAAATGAATACCGACGTTGATTTCTTTAACTTGATTGTTGTTTCCCAGATTGACCACCTCAAACTCTTTTAGGTGGGGCCTTTTCTGGTCTTCAAAGTTCTTAGACTTCTTGGTTGTTCGTTCAATGACCATGATGTCTTCAACATACTTCTCGAAATCATCATCATCTAGCTCGGTCTATTTGTTAAGCTCTTGACATGACATGACAATGGCAGGTTTTAATTTATTATTACTGAGACCAAAATAAAATGGGTTAGATAATAAATAATTTTTGAACAATAAATATTTTTTTTAAATAAGGAGGCTTTCATTGAAATTCTAAAAATATTTACAAACTATGGCTACAACCCGCATGAATGCAAGTTTATGCCTTTTTGGAAAGAAGTAGATAGTACGAGGAACATTTAAAAGCCTAAAGGGTGGGTCACAGAGCCTCATCTGGACCGTCATCAATTTTTTTTATAAAATAGAGTCTTTATCTACCCAGCCGAGTGGAGAGTCACGAGGGAAGTTACGACCCAATTCTGCAACTTTTGCTAGGCTCGGCATCCCTAATCATGGTTGCTTCAGGGACTTCTTCTAATATGGCATCACATTCTTTGAATAGGTCTCCTATTCCATCACCTAGACCGTCAGACTGGATAGATGAGTCAAAGGTCTTGGAAATTCTCGATCATCCTCTTTATTAAGAATAGTTCTTGCATACCATTTGTCATCAGTTTCATCTGTACTGATGGTCACTCCTCCATGATTTGGTGAAGGATTTCTACCAGGGAAGGTTGTTTGGAGAATGATGGCTCTTTGATCGATTAGGTTCTAAATTTCGTGTTTTAGATTGATGCATTCTTCAGTGGTATGTCCAACACTTCCTGAATGATATGCGCAATGTCGATTAGGTTTGAAGAATTTAGATGCTGGGTTAGCAAGCTTTGGTTCGATAGACTAAATTAGTCTAGCTGCTTTCAGTCTCTCAAAGAGTTGTAACGACCAGGTCCATCGTTATGTTAATTTTCCCGATTTCATAAATTTGGGGAAAATGATTAAAAAATCATTCGGGGTAAGTAGGGTGACGTCATGGAAATATTTCTGATTTTTAGAAATAATCCGGGCTGATGTCACTCTGCTATAGCAGTAATTATTCCACTATAGCGAAACTGTTGTAGCGGAGGAGTAGACCGCTATAGCGGAGCTACGGGAGGCAGTAGCCTGTGATGGAAAGTCTCTTCTCCTCAGTTGAAAAACATATGGGGGTTCCTCCAAAAACCCTCTCATGCTGCTCCAAGGCTGGGGAATCTTGAGGAGGAGGGTCATGGCTGAAGGGACGCCGAACAACAGATTCCAAGACCATCGTTCAGCCGAGAACGCATTCACGGAGCCAGAAACACACTGTTGTAGCTGCTTGGCATCCAGGTAGGCTAGGTTTCCATGAGTAGTTAGACCTGTTTACTTTTCGTACTTGTTGTATAGTGGAAATTGAGAATCCATGTTTTAGGCCTCCGGGCACGGAGTCTGGCGGATTCAGGATTTGGTTGTGTTGATTCTAGGGTGTACGAGGTAAGAGGCTGGTCTTGTGGTCTATGTTATATGATTATGTTAGGCATATTTTCATGATTAAATGATAGGTTAAGGGACTAGTATGTCGAAAAGGTTCGGGGAACCGGTAAAGTGCTTGGGAATTGTGGGAAACGGGAATGGGAAACTCCTAGGTGGAGTTTCAGGAATGTTTATGGCTTGAGACTTAGCGGCGGTCTTGCTAAGGTTAGGAAAAGGAAGTTGTGTAGCTGCTTATATGATTATGTAAGAAGGGAAAATGCTAGTTACACGTGATTAAATAAAAGGGTAAATCGGGGGTAGCCTTTGGGCGGGAATTGATGGATCGTGTTTGCACCCGGGATGGGGTAGGTGATGTCCTATGATTTCTGTGAATGTTGTATATTCCTGTACTCATGTCTAAGTTTTTGTATGAATTACATTGCTTAGGGGAGTTGTGTAGAATGTCTAAGGTTCCTGCTTTATAGTCTGTGATTTGAACGGTATTTGCTTGTTGGTTTACAAGTTTTTTGTTCATGCATTTGACTGTGGATTATTGCCATTCGGTTGGCTTGGGTACCACGCCTGGTACCGGTATAACAAATAGTTGGCACGGGTACCACACCTAGTACGGGTATAATAATTGGTTGGCATGGGTACCACGCCTGGTACGGGTTTACTTTTATTGCATTACTGCATTATTATTATTGTGTTTCATTGATTGATATTGGTTCTGTGAGTGGATCGAGTTTCTTATTGAAATGTGTTATTGGTTTAGTGGTCCTTGAGTGGCCGAGAATTTCCGTATAACGATTGTGTTGGTCTTGGGTTAGGCTGGGTTGATCATTGACACTTACGTGTTGTTTAGAAGGGATCCCGGGGTGGGTACGGACTATGTAAAGAAGACGACTAATTACATTTATTTATATATATATATTGTCGCCTTGAGTGTGCCTAGATGGTCGGGGATTAATTGTGATTAATGACTAAGGGTCGATCTCGGTATAGACCGGGGTAGCTTGTTAACACTGAGAGTGGTTAAGTGGATCCTTGGAGGGTCCGGGTCATGTGCTATAAAGGGAATTAGATGTAACTCTAGTGTTGTCATTAGATGTAGCAATGGTTGGTAGGTAGATTTCACGTGGTGGTTAGACTGGGAGGAAAACTGAGAGTCTGAGGTTGTTGTTCCAGTTGTTGCAAACATATTAGAAGGTTTACTAGAGATCCGTGGAAGGTTGGACCCTGGTGAGTAATGTTACGAGTATAAGTGGTTGAGTTGGGAAGTTAGCCGGGCTAAGTCTGAAGTATAGTTAGAACAGTGGACTTAGGTAAGGGAAGGGTAGTCCAAGTATGGACATGGAAATTGGTCAAGGGTGCGGTGACTTGAGAAGTCTAGGGTATTGTTGACTTGGGAGTGTAGGAGATTGAGATTTGGGAAGTCTAGGATTAGTTGACTTGGGGAGTCTAAGTTTAGTGTGACTCGGAAGTCTTGAGAATGAGGGAGTCGGCAGTAGAAGAACGTTGGAGGATGGGAATCAAGTTATATTAATTTCAATCATGTATTTCCTGTTTTCTCATATGATGGTAGGAGTGAATTTGGGTCGACTGCTGATGCCTACCTGTACGTGTGTTTGTACTGACTCTACTCTTGCTATACCTTTTTGGTATAGTCTGATTGCAGGTTGGTGATGTTTCATAGATTTACGGTGATAAGGATCTCCAACAGCTTCTGTCTTTGATTTCCATGGCAGAAGTTGTGTCTTTTTCCTCTTGTGTCATCTTGTAGTAGCTCTTGTACCTGTTTAGACTAGGTCCTAGGGAGGGTAATTTATATTTCAAAAATTGTTTTCTGTTTCCCCATGTTGTAATGATAAGGTCTTCGTATTGAAAGGAAGGGTTATTTTTACTACTTCTTATTTTTCCACAAGTTACATTTTGGATAGGGGTGAGGGTTCGTCTATCTAGGTGGTTAGAGTAGGCGCCTGCATGGCTCGGTAGGTTGGGTCGTGACAGATGGTATCATATCCTAGGTTATCGGTCTCCCAGTACAAGAGTAAAACGTCGAATAGAGTCCTACAGATTGGTGCGTTGACATCCACGTCTAATCTTTGGGAAACTGTGAGGCATTCTAGGAATTGTCACCCTTCTTTAATTCCTTTGTGCGATTCGTACTAGCTTGTATGGGCTGAGTCCAATTGGTATCTTTCGATTCCAATTGGTATCTCAACAAGGTGCAAGAGGTCTTTGTACTCCTGTTGCAATAACACAAGCAAGAGGAATTGGAACCATGAAGGTTCCAATTGGTATCTGGCCTGAGAGGCTGTGGAAAGCATGGATAACCAACTAATGGTTATCTGTGGTCCGAATGAGTGGTGAAACTTGTGAATTAAATTGATTGTGATTGTTTTGGTTGTGACTTCAAATTGAATGGTTGTGTGTACAACTTTGTGTAACTTAATTTAAATGTGAGGATTGTAATTAATGTACATGTAGAGTCTACAGAAAGTCATAAAGTGAACAATGTTATGTGCTTCAGACTGTGGTAGTCTATTAAATGTCTTGAGTTGAAGAGGGGTACTGCATGTTAGAAAGGGCTTATCATTGGTTAAGATGATAAGGGATTGGTAACTGTGACTGTAGGGAAGCTTCGATTTCAGGACAGTCGGAAAAAATTGGTTGGTAACCATGGGAACAAGGGAGTCATTAGTATGTAACGGCGGAAAAATTATTGCCGGAAACCAATTAATTGTTGTGAATTCCTAGTAAATTAGGAGGTGCGTTATGTTGTGACATGTATGATTATAATGTGTTCGGTCTTGAGGGTGGTTTAAGATCATGGCGGGACTTACAGGTTGGGGCAGAGGTAACCGGGAAGGGGGACGAGTGTATTTAGCTGGAAATTAAATTTTCTGTACTGTTACCATCAGGACCGCTATAGCGGTGATATATCCGCTATAGAAAAACCACTATCGTGGGATAACCAACTGCTATAGCGGAGGTCAGCGAGGCAGTAAGCCTGCTCTGTTCTCCCCTGTTTTTGTTCCTTCCTGGGGGCAAGATAAAAACAAGTATCAGCTACGAAACCACTGTATAAAACAAAGGAAAAGCAGTGCTATATATATAATATATAAGGGAAAGGAAAAATAGTGTCTAACATGGGCATCCACGTGCCAAATGAAAAGGGTAAAAGGGGGAATATTGTCTTAAACAAGCCCCAAACGGGGGCAACCCAAAGCAATAAGAGTGTCTAGTGAAAGGGGGAAGGGAACGTCCTAAGCCTCATCGTCACTCAGGAAAGGAAACTCATGCCTGTCCTCAGGCTCAAGTGCGGGCATCCCCTGACCTGGGGCAACACAAGAGAATATGACCTTAACGGTCTTCCACATCCGGGTGAACATGCGGTCTCGGGAGTGTCTCTTCCTCTTCTCCTCTTCTAACTCCCTTCAGAGTGCTGCAAGTTCCTGAGCGGATGGGTGAGGGGCTTCGCCTCCGGCGTTGGGATCCTTCATGAACCTCCGGACAGCTGCCAGATTTTTCTCCAGTTGGGCTCTAGAGATTGGGGGCTGGGGCTGGGACTGGGAAGGGGAAAGGGGTGTTGTCATCCTCATTATCATCATCATCGGCCTCCCCCACCGGCTAACTGATCCCTGCCTCATCCATATTCCTCTTATTCTTGGAGATGTCCTTCACCCAGATGGGGTCAAAAGGCTCGTCCATGGTCACCTCTGAATTCGTATGGTCCTGAGGCACACCAGCTCGCATGCACAGCTCCGAGACCAGCCTAGGTAGATAAGTGCCCTTCCTGTGACCACTGTAGAATTCCTTCTACTCCGAGATGATCTTATCCCCCACATTCATAATAATCCCCTGCATGGCACAAACGATCACCAAAGCTCAGGCATAGGTCATGTCGGTTTGATTTCCCGACGAACGGATCCTCCGGGATACAAAATTCAACCACCTCCTAGCCTCGGAAGAGAAGTAGACACTAGTAACACTCTCGGGGCTGACCCAGTGCACTTTGTACCTGAATACGGGGTCTACTAGAGTATCCCTTAGCGAAGTCATGTCCCATAGCTGAGCTTTAGCCAGGTACGCCTCATTGGAGACGTGGGGCACCCCTAACACCTCATTAATAGTTTGGGCATCCACGGGGACGTCTACCCCTCGTAGCCGAATGGTAGGATTCGGCTCATTCCAGCGGACCACAGGGAGGATGGCAAAGAACTCCCACACCCAGCCAGTTAGCGCGGGAGGAGGAGCCACTAGCAAAGTGTCCCACCCGAACTCTCAAACCCGGCGGTGGAAATCAGTCGCTTTTCCATCTATCCCAGTCATTCAGCAGCCTCTCTCATAGCAGAAGCTGAATCTTTGGTAATCTCTAAACCTCTCCCAACTAGCTTTGTTAGGGAACCGCTCATAGTCATAATCATGCTCTTGTTGCTCGGCCATGTGTTTTATCCTGCAAGGGTAAGAAGGAGTCGGGATTAGAAGAGTGATAGAACGCAAAGGGGAGGAAAAGTTTTTTAAGTGTTGGCTTGGGAAGGCCACTGTTTTGCGGCCCTCCGCTATAGCGGATGATGCATCCGTTGTAGCGGAACTGCTACCGTAGTGAAATATCCGCTATAGCGGGAACGCCATAGCGGAGCTCAACAGCTATAGCGGTCTTCATCATCCCAGACATTCAAGGGGTGCATCAATGGCACCCCTTGGTCCAAAAACTATATTTTTGTCATTCCAAGTCCAGATCTACCTACCCAAAGTACCCCATTGGTATTTTCCACAAAAAATTTGGTCATTATAACCCCTATAAATTTCCCTAATCACTACTTTTGTTCAAGAACAACCCTTCACCTTCCCACCCATTTTTTGGCCTATTTTTGTCCAACAATACTGTAATCCTTACGCTCAGAACGACTTGGAGGCATAGTAAACGTAAGGGAAGCGTCCATGGTTCAGGAATCTGACAAAAAAAATCCAACCAAAAAGTTTAAGTTCAAACCCACTTCAATATGCTACAAGTTCCTAGTTTTCTACCACATTCATGTACAAAATCGTGCAAGAGAGTAAGGGAAGGAAGGATTACGATTATTACCTGGAAATTCTGATGTTGGAAGTGGGATGATCGGGAGAGAGAGTAGAGTTTTTGAAAGGAATGTGGGGAGAATGAGGGAAGAAATTTGTTTCTCCCCAATTTTATTTTGTTGCCAACCGCTATAGCGGTGTAATGTCCTCCACAGCGGACGGTTTATTTGGTTATCGGTAAGGGAAAAGTTCTCTCGGGTCTTTTCAAATTTGTCCATCCCAACATGACACGAGGCCCCAAAATTCTTGGGTGCTCGGAATGGGAACACGTGTAATTGTCCTTGTGAGGCTCGCAAATTTTTCGTTGGGACAAGGTAATAATAGATTTTTTCCTCAGGACGGTTAGGCTCTTAATGGAAAGGTTGGACAACTTGCGTACGTTCATTAATTTCGCGGTCACTTGGGACTGTGAGAGTCCCGGGTTAGTTTCTCTCCCTGGTTTTATTCGGGATCATTCGAGGATGAACGATGGGTAAATTGGTATCTGTTGTAATGACTAGGTCCTTCGTTATGTTAATTTTCCCAATTTCATAAATTTGGTGAAAATGATTAAAAATTCATTCGGGGTAAGTAGGGTGATGTCATGGAAATATTTCTGATTTTTGAAAATAATCTGGGCTGACGTCACTCCGCTATAACGGTAATTATTTTGCTATAGCGGAACCACTGTAGCAGAGGAGTAGACCGCTATAGCAGAGATATGGGAGGCAGTAGCCTGTGATGTGATTTTATTAAAAAGTCTCTTCTCCTCAGTTGGAAAACATATGAGGGTTCCTCCAAAAACCCTCTCATGCTGCTCCAAGGCTGGGGAATCTCGAGGAAGAGGGGTCATGGCTGAAGGGACGCTGAACATCGAATTCCAAGTCCATCGTTCTGCCAGGAAAGCACTGTTGCAGCTGCTTGGCGTCCAGGTAGTCTAGATTTCCATGAGTAGTTAGACCTGTTTACTTTCCGTACTTATTGTATAGTAGAAATGGAGAATCCATGTTTTAGGTCTCTGGGCACGGAGTCTGGCAGATTCAGGATTTGGTTGTGTTGATTCTAGGATGTACGAGGTAAGAGGCTGGTCTTTTGGTCTGTGTTATGTGATTATGTTAGGCATCTTGGTATGATTAAATGATAGGTTAAGGGACTAGTATGTCGGAAAAGTTCGGGGAATCAGGAAAGTGCTTGGGAATTATGGAAAACGGGAATGGGAAACTCCTAGGTGGGGTTTCAAGAATGTTTATGGCTTGAGACTTAGCAGCGGTCTTGCTAAGGTTAGGAAAAGGAAGTTTTGTAGCTGCTTATATGATTATGTAAGAAGGGCTAAGGTTCCTGCTTTATAGTCTGTGATTTGAATGGTATTGGCTTGTTGATTTACAAGTTGTTTGTTCATGCATTTGACTATGGATTATTGACATTCGGTTGGCTCGGATACCACGCCTGGTACGTGTATAACAAATGGTTGGCACGGGTACCACACCTGGTACGGGTATAACAATTGGTTGGCACGGGTACCACGCCTGGTACGGGTTTACTTTTGTTGCATCATTGCATTATTATTATTATGTTGCATTGATTGATATTGGTTCCGTGAGTGGACCGGGTTGCTTATTGAAATGTGTTATTGGTTTGGTGGTCCGTGAGTGGCCGAGAATTTCCCTATAACGGTTGTGTTGGTCTTGGGTTAGGCTGGGTTGATCATTAACACTTAGGTGTTGTTTAGAAAGGATCCCGGGGTGGGTATGGACTATGTAAAGAGGACGGATAATTACATATATTTATATATATATTGTCACCTTGAGTGTGCCTAGATGGTCGGGGATTAATTGTGATTAATGACTAAGGGTCGGTCTCGGTATAGACCGGGGTAGCTTGTTAACACTGAGGGTGGTTAAGGGGATCCTTGGAGGGTCTGGGTCATGTGCTATAAAGGAAATTAGATGTAACTCTAGTATTGTCATTAAATGTAGCAATGGTTGGTAGGTAGATTTCACGTGGTGGTTAGACTGGGAGGAAAACTGAGAGTCTGAGGTTGTTGTTCCAGTTGTTGCAAACATATTAGAAGGTTTACTAGAGATCCGTGGAAGGTTGGACCCTGGTGAGTAATGTTACGAGTATAAGTGGTTGAGTTGGGCAGTTAGCCAGGCTAAGTCTGAAGTATAGTTAGAACAGTGGACGTAGGTAAGGGAAGGGTAGTCCTGGTATGGAAATGGATATCGGTGAAGGTTGCGATGACTTGGGAAGTCTAGGGTATTGTTGACTTGGGAAGTCTAGGAGATTGAGACTTGGGAAGTCCAGGATTAGTTGACTTGGGGAGTCTAAGGTTAGTGTGACTCGGAAATCTTGAGAATGAGGGAGTCGGCAGCGGAAGAACGTTGAAGGATGGGAACCAAGTTATATTAATTTCAGTCATGTATTTCCTGTTTTCTCATCTGATGGTAGGAGTGAATTCGGGTCGACTGCTGATGCCTACCAGTACGTGTGTTTGTACTGACTCTACTCTTGCTATACCTTTTTGGTATAGTCTGATTGCTGGTTGGTGATATTTAGTAGGTTCATGGTGATAAGGATCTCCAACAGCTTCTGTCTTTGATTTCCATGGAGGAAGTTGTGTCTTTTTCCTATTGTGTCATCTTGTACTTGTTTAGACTAGGTCCTAGGGAGGGTAATTTATATTTCAAAAACTGTTTTCTATTTCCCCATGTTGTAATGATAAGGTCTTCGTACTGAAAGGAAGGGTTATTTTTACTACTTCTTATTTTTCCGCAAGTTACTTGTTGGATAGGGGTGAGGGTTCATCTATCTGGGTGGTTAGAGTAGGTGCCCGCATGACCCAGTAGGTTGGGTCATGACAAGAGTAGAGTTCGGCTTTCAGCTAATGGAGTAAAGACCCGAGGAGGCTTCTTCTTATGACTTGGATGAAATATTTTATTTTGGTATGTTGGGGTACCTACTTCGTGGTATGTTTGGGGATTTGAGTAGAAAGTAATTGGTGCTTGAAAATTTGACTAAAAGTTTTGGTATGTTTGTGGAGGTGGTTGGTAATTTGGAGGTGGAGCTTGGTACTTTAAGGACGGAGTTTGATATTTAGCTCGGGCATAAAAGATGGGATATGGGCTTTGTAAGGTAGAAGGGTAGACTTTTTGTGGCGATGGCTTTATCGAGTCATATTTGAGAGACTTTTCCGTGCTCCAGTTATAAGAATATGCAAGGGTATTGTTGGAAGAGTGTTCAAGTGCCGCCGTATTCAAGGGAGGGACATGAAGTAGAGACCTTCCTTCACTTGGGGTGGGTAATTTTGCATGGATGATCAAATTAATCAGACTTCTTGTCTCTCTCATATCATTTCTCATCTTATCAACTTGTTGCGTCAGTAACGCAATCAACTCACTTTGCTTAGATAAGAGAGTAGTCATCTTAGTTAAAGCGATGTTCTCAGTATCCTCAGTCATTATTGTTTTTCCTAAGTTACGATCAGGAGAGGAAACCTTGCTTTCTCTTGATTTTGTGAGGTAAAAGGATTCTGCCATCTTTTCTCAACACAGATCGGTTTCTTTACCTGTTACAGGAAAAATAACTCAAAAGGGAGAATATGTTAGATTCCATAAGTGGTAAACAACGCAAGACATTTGACTGGAAATAAACACATAAAGTTGCTTTGGTTAAGGCAAATTGATCCACGGGTAATCATTGACTCGAGGGTTTGACAGACAGAAATTTGCCGATCGATTTCGGATAAGTAGGTTTTATCAGGAAAGTTGACTCTTCGAGTCTTTATCTTCTGATACTCGTCTTGCGAACCTTTTGGTATTTCTGTCGAAGGGGAGAAATGATAATTTTTTAAAGATGGGGGACGGGCCCTAAAAGGATGTAGTTCGGATAGGGTAAGTTTGTTTTCTGAACAAGACTTAAAACGGTTTTAAAAAGTCTTTGCATTTTTTCTGGGGAATTTGGAGAACTCCAAGAGCGATTTGGTCGGACTTTGTGTAGTGGGCTTATATTTCTGCCTATGGTGTTCTAAAAAATTGTTGAGAGTGGACCAATTTATCCTTGATTCGAGAAACAGACGTAAGCACGTAAGACAGTTATATCACATAACAGTTCATAGCGCGTCCTATACAGATATGTGACCTTTTATGCCAAAGGTGGGCCTAACGAATTGAAGGATGTGTGCCATTTGTAAGACGTTCCATTTTCCAAAACTATAATGTATACAAATTGATTGAATTAAATGGGGATACAAAGTAAGGGGAAGGGAAGTACAAATGAATATCAGTCCCACGCAGGGGTATATTCCTAAACTAGGCCTCCGTGAATTCTTCATTCTTGAACTTCTTGCAAATTCCGAACGCCTTTTGAATGACAATCTTCAAAATAAAAGACTATCTAAATATACCCCAACCCCGAGGAACAATTGTTCATACAAATCAACATCGCATCCTTCAATTATATACATAAGGGATGATCGTCTGTAATTGACTCGTGGCCAATAGACGCAACGTAGTCTTTCTAATAGGCCCAATACCCCTAAGGTATTAGGTCGTCCTAGGCCAATGCCTAAAATGGGTTTTGGTTTCGCTCTACCCTAGGTGTCTAGAGTGGGTTTGTTTTAAAAAAGACTGGGTCCCAAGCGGACAACTTGGGTTAAAAATACGATAGTCATTGGATGCATGACGTACCCGTAAACTATCGTATTCTCGAGAAAGTGTTATTTGTAGCGAGAAGCCATGGGATCTGGAACCTCCCTAAAATATAAATAAAATTGCATGCCATGTGGCGGAATATGCTATGAGATGCAATGACAATATATTTTGCGATAAATAAATACATAAGCAAACATCAATCAAAATTTACTAATTATTACAACATTTTGAATAGTTAGTCACATAAAGCTAGTCAAAAATAGTTCAAATTTTTGGTTAGAACCTAAATAGATCCCCAGCAGAGTCGTCATTCCTGTTTTTTCCCTTTTTGAATTTTTATAAAAAGAATGGTTTTTGACACTTAGAAATTATTCCAAAACTTAAAGAAAATTTTAAAACAATTCTAAACAAAACAGAGTTGCCACTTAATTTTTATAAAGAAATTAAGAAAACTTTAAAATAATTTTAAAGACTTAAAAAAATAGAAATAAATTTTCAAAATTAGAGAAAATGGGTAAGGGTTCAAGTAACATCTTAAGAAGAGTTTTTAAGGCACTTAAGAACGTCTGTTTAGGAAACGGTCGACCAAAAATGATTTTTGACTAACCTAAAATGATACAACTTTGAAAGAATTATTCACGAACATATTTGAAAATAATTTAGGAAAAATGCTATAACTCAATCCAAGGCAAAACAAAATTATTTCAATTAAAGAAAATTCATTCTTTATGAAAATGCCGGGGGTCTATCGGAAACAGCCTCTCTACCTCACCTCTGAGGTAGTGGTATGGACTGCGTACACTCTACCCTCCCCAGACCCCATGCTGTGGGAATACACTGGGTATGTTGTTGTTGTTGATGTTGTTGTTGTCATTCTTTATGAAAATATTCAAATTTTGAGAAAATTTATTTAAAAGCATCCTTTATCTCACCCTTTTATATTTCGTAAAGAGGATCATCTGAATTATCTGCTCATAAAGGGTAGTGAGCCTCTTTACGAAATATTGAATTCATATGATCATATAATGTCGTCGGACATACTTTATAATCCAATGGATCAAGAAATGGTTCTTGGTCCAAGTGAGAGTTTTGAATCCCACAGTCCTATAGAGGAATCTGAACTTCAATTGCGTAAGAGTACTAGAAAAGGTGTACCTAAACGGTCTTATGAGATTGAGAATTATGTTTTCCTGGTATCTCCCACAGAATTAGATGAACCTAATTCTGTGACTGAGGCTTTATCGAGTCCTGAAAAAGATGGATAGATGTAAGCGATGAAAAAAGAATTAGAGTCCATAAAAACAAATAAAGTATGGGATCTAGTTGACCTTCCTTCTGGGCGTAGAGCTTTTGGGAATAAATGGATTCTCAAAGTTAAACGTAAATCAGATGGATCAATAGAAAGACACAAGGCACGATTGGTGGCAAAAGGTTTTACTCAAGAAGCTGGAATAGATTATGAGGAAATTTTTTCACCAGTTGTGAAGTTTACCTCTATTCGATTACTTTTGGCTATCGTTGCACGTTTGGATCTAGAATTACACCAAATGGACGTGAAGACCGCTTTTCTCAATGGAGAACTAAACGAAGAAATCTACATGGAACAACCTATAGGTTTCATTGTTGAAGGACAAGAAAAGAAAGTATGCAAATTGAAAAGATCAATTTATGGCCTGAAGCAGTCTTCAAGATAGTGGTACCTGAGATTTCACAAGGAGGTGATTTCATATGATTTCACCATGATCAAAGAAGACCGTTGCATCTATGTGAAAAAGTCTAATGGAATGTTTGTAATTCTTTCTCTTTACGTGGATAATATTTTATTAGCCAGAAAAAATTTAGAGTATGTAAACACTGTCAAGTCATGGCTTACAAAGTCATTTGACATGAAAGATATGGGTGAAGCAGACTATATATTGGGTGTTAAAATCCAAAGAGATCGTTCCAAGAAGTTTTTGAGTCTATCTCAAGAAACATACATAAAGAAAATTTTGGAAAGCTTTCTAATGAATAGTTGCAAGCCTATGGATACTCCAATAGCAATAGGTGAAACTTTAAGCTGAAATGTGTTCAAAGACTGAAAAAGAAAAGAAAGACATGTGTCGAGTTCCATATTCTAGTGCTATCGAAAGTATGATGTACGCTATGATGTGTACTCGTCCAGACATTTGTTATGCCATAGGTCTGGTTAGCAGGTATCAATCTAATCCCGGAAGAGATCATTGGAAATCAGTGAAGAGAATATTCCGATATCTGAAGGGAACTGCAAATTATTCACTATTCTATAGTGGATCTGATATACTCCGGAGAGGTTATACAGATGCTGATTGGGCTGGTGACCGGAATGATAGAAAATCAACCTCTGGCTATGCTTTCTAACTTAATTGTGGTGCTATTTTATGGAAAAGTAAGAAACAAACTTGCACAGCCCTTTCAACAATGGAATCTGAATTTGTGGCTTGTGCATCTGCGGTACAAGAAGCTGTTTGGTTGAAAAGATTCTTTGAGCATTTGAACATTGCAAAGAATTCTAAGGGTCCCATGACTTTATATTGTGATAGTCAAGCGGCTATTGCATACACGAAGGATCCTAACTATCACAGCAAGACCAAACACATTGACATCAAGTATAACTTTGTGAGAGACATAGTAGCAAGTGGAGAAATAAATTTACAATACATTCCTACGCGGGAAATGGTAGCTGATCCTTTTACAAAGGCAATAGCTAGAGACCTGTCTGAGAAACACGTTATGGCTCTAGGTTTGCGTAGGATGTGATAATTATTTCTGTATTGTAAAATGACTTGGTTGTTACAATATTCTCATCTATATAAGACTCTTGAATTTATGTTCGTATTTCATATGCATGTGATAATGTATTTTATTAATAAAGTGTGTCGAGCAAGTCGTCTGATTGGCTCTCTCACATGAGCAATCAACTCTTACGTCGAGGAACGTGAAGATATGAGTTCCACCATCATTTAGACTTGTTTTGTAAAGCCAGGTGTGAGTTTCTCTTAGACAATGAATTTGACGATCATTGAAGAGTGAAACTCGGGTAAGGCATCAGAGATGTCTAGACCAAGATCTGTACGATGTTAAATGACTAAAAGAATGAGACCCACACACCAATATAAGGTGAGAACATCGTAGCACGTGTATCATACCACATGTGCTAAGTGACCAATGGGTTAATAGAAGAATGTATCCCTGTTTCTTCATTGTGTGAGACCTTAAAAGTTATATTAACTTTTCATTAAAATACCATTTGACCTTTGACTGTTTCTAGAAGTTTCAATCAGTGTTGCTACTTTAGCATGTCACTAATAGACATGAGTGATTCGGCAATACAGTGCATGTCTAGGAAAGCAGTTGATTTGGAACAGATAGATTCGAGTAGAAAGGGAAGACAATTAAAATGAATAATTTACCTTGTATACACAAGCCGGCTATTACACTCGAGTGTAATTGTGTATATAAAGTTGAACATGAACTCGAGTTCACCTTCTTAGAGGATGAGGGATCAGATAAGTTACTACTGAAGTAGTGAATAATGTCTGGGGTATGGTGAGTAATAGTATCCTCATATAAGTAACGGATTCTTTCCACATGTGATTGGATTCCTAGGTGGAGCTTGTAAAACCTTTTAGGTAAGCTCTTGATACTCACAGGTCGCACGAACTATTTGTCGTATGAATTTGGTGTCTTGTTAATGTTGTACTGGCTTGGGTCTTGTCCACCATGTGAAAAGTGGGAGATGTAAGTTTTGGGTCATGGGTCGCCCATGTAGACCGACCCGACCCGATTCGACGACCCGACCCTATACTTTCTGATTAGAGGAGAAAATAATTGTTATCACAATTTCAAAAAAAATAAGAGGGAACAGTTACCATGTAACTGGTGAAACTGCTCAACCTCTCCTTTTATATTGTGTGCTATTTTCTCAGTGAAAAACACAAGAGAAAGTGACGAAAAATCAGAAAGAAAAACAACAGAAACATTAACTCTAAATGGGCATTTAGTTTGTGACATACACTTTATTTTCTAGTGATTCAAAGTAGATCTGGAGTAATTCTTTTTGGTTCGTGATCTGCATTCCGCTGCAACAAGAAAGGTACACAATTCTTGTACCGAAATATTGATTATTTACTAACAAGATGTAAGTTTTGGGTCATGGGTCGCCCATGTGGACCGACCCGACCCGATCCGACGACCCGACCCAATACTTTCTGATTAGAGGAGAAAATAACTGTTATCACAATTTTTTAAAAAAGAAGAGGGAACAGTTACCATGTAACTGGTGAAACTGCTCAACCTCTCCTTTTATATTGTTTGCTTCTCCCTCAGTGAAAAGCACAAGAGAAAGTGACGAAAAATCGGAAAGAAAAACAACAGAAACATTAACTCTAAAAGGGCATTTAGTTTGTGACATACACTTTGTTTCCTAGTGATTCAAAGTAGATCTGGAGCAATTCTTTTCGGCTCGTGATCTGCATTCCGCTGCAACAAGAAAGGTACACAAATCTTGTACCGAAATATTGATTATTTACTAACAATGGTATCAGGGCCGCAATTAAATTGCTTCATGTTTGCATCTGGAAATTATACACTATTTTATAATTTCTTATTCGTCATTTTTTTTTGAGGAAAAAAAATCAGTGTGAAACTATTTGAGATTTACTGTTGTGTAGATTTCATCAAAGGAAAATTCGATATTAAAAAAAAAAGTATTTGTACTCACCTGTTAAGAAAAGAAAGTAGACCGAAGATAGATCAAAAACATTGAATCCGACAAGAATCGAACTCGCAATCTTCTGATCTATAATCAGACGCGCTACCATTGCGCCACAGATCCGGTCATAGATCTAAAAATATCCTTCGAATTCTCCATATATTTTTTGTTGGAGTAGTGAAAAAGCGAAGATACTTACAGATCTATGTGTTTCTTTCTTCTTTCATTTGGTTTATTAATAGAAATTTCATGAAGAAATATTTTTTCTGGATGTTTTTTTTCTCGGTGAGTATTTCTTTTTTTTTGTTGTTCCTCTGTTCCTCAAGAGTTTTCTTTGAAAAATATGAGAAGAGTATATTTGTGGAGTGGAAGAGGAAAAGAAAGGAATTATACTTTATTTTTTTGTTGAGGGAATTGTATAGTACATGTTTTAAAGAAAGTGTGAAAGAGAAGGAGACAAAGTTGAATGGTCTAAGTGTTTTAATTTATAAAGAAGTGTAGGACATTGTACTTGTCTTCTTTTATTAGAAATAGTAACGTAAGCCCCATCTTTTACTACTAGTACTTTTTCCTTAACATAAAAGTAGTTTTTTTTGGAACAGTGACTGTCAATACTTGTTATTTGTTTATGGAAAATAGATCTTGGATAAGTTCTACAAAAATTTAAATTAATGTGGTCTGTATTAATTATGTATTTGGCTTTAAAAATCTTAATATTTTTTTTTGAAAAGTCATAAGTTATTTGATTGATTTACATAATTTAGATTTAAATATGTGTGCAAATTGGTCTTAATATTATTCTTGTATCCTTGATCTTAAAGTTCTTTAAAATGATTTTGCCTTCTACAAGAAATTATAACATACGTTGTCACATTAAATGGTGATAACCATTTTTTAATTTCTTGTTCCCATTTCAGATATGGCTGAACAGGGACGTGCTCAAATTGCTCCAAGTGGGAGTGGTGCTAGAAGACGAGCACAAAGAAATTGTAGAAGAGTGCGTCGAAAAAGAACTAAATTCAGTTCTGATTCAGACTCTGAGTCTGAAGTCATAAGAAATGAATCAAGGACGCTGCAAAATCTGAACAGAGAGAAAAGAGCTTATAAAAGGGAAGGAAGGAGATTATTTGAGGATTTTAAGAATATCCAAATGGACCCATTTGACGAAATTCCAAATTTTCTCAATATTTTTTGGACAAATTTGAATGAGATTTTGAAAGTTATATCTATGTTTCGGATTGGGAAGCATTGGGAATACTGGAAAGATCCCTATCAAATTTTTGGAAGGACCAATTAGCTGATATCTATCATGATTTTGGTCCTAATAAGCCATTATGGAGATTCACATTGGCTCTTGAAGCCAGGTGGCCAACTTGATCCCAAAGAAGCGTAGTTTAGTATTTTATAACTTGTAATAGTACTAATTATTGTATGAACTCCTGTGGTTTATCTATTATAATATATTTGTGTTTTTATTTACTTTTTATTTTCATAATAGAATTGATTAGACTTTAAAAATCTGTGTGATTATAGTCTTCAATGTATTATGTTACACATTAAGAAATTAATTTATAATTTTGGTTAAATGTTTAGTTTGTAGATGATGATTGGAAACTTACGTGTCCTTTCGATTTACACTAAATCTGAAACCTTTTATGTGTATTAATTTGCTTGAATGTTTAAGTCATATGCATAAATGATTAAAGTTAATATTGATGAGTAAAAATTGCTTAAATATCTCTTATTTATCAGAAATGGCATCAAAAAGTATAATTGCTGACTTAAACAAAGGTTAAAAACTCAATGGTGACAATTACGATATTTGGAGTCATAAAATATGGTATGTTTTAGACGAGCAGAACGCTCTTGAAGGCATAAACCACATTTTAGGTCAACCAGAAGAGGGTAACACTGCACAACACATAAGAGATCTTGAAGCTTACAAGGCTTGGAAAAGGGCAGATTCCACTGCACGTGGAATTATTGTAAGTTCTGTGGTTGATGAACTCATACATGAATGTGAGGAATTTCCTACTACTCATGCCATGTGGGCACACTTGCGAGGAACATATGGGGGTACGTCTGTGACCCGCCTTAGACAGCTCACTATCAAATTTGATACTTATAAGAAGCGTCATGATCAGAACATCAAACAACACCTTAGGGTGATGTCAAATATGATTGTTCAACTCAAAAGTGCTGGTCATGTTCTCTTTGATGAGCAGCAGGTTCAGGCAGTGATCTGATCTCTTCCTAACAAGTGGGAACATTTAAAGGTTAACCCAACCCACAATGACAGTATCAAAACCTTTTCTGATGTTGCCCGTCATGTTGAACTTGAAGATGAGCGGCTTGGTGTTGTTAGAGCTGCTTCTAATGCCTTTGTGGCAGAATCGAGTGGCACGAAATCTTTAGGCTTCAAGCACAAGAAAAATTGGAAAAAGAACGGGAAGGGTAAGGAGACCGGAGAGGGATCCTCTAAGAAAAGCAACAAGCCGAATCCCAAGAAGGGAAAATGGTTCTTCAAGAAGAAAGACAAAAGCAAGATGAAGTGCTACAACTGCCATGTTCCGGGGCATTTTACTCGTGATTGCACCGAGCCAAAGAAGGTAGCAATTCTAAACGCATCTCTAAGTGCTGCATATATTTTTAGCACTGCTTTACTAACTGAATCTTATCCTATGTGGATTGTAGACTCGGGAGCCACCGACCATGTGTGTCGTGATGGATAAGCATTTGTGGAGTTTCGTCGAGTTTCACCTGGATCAAAGTGGATATATATAGGAAATAATGCAAGACTTGAAGTCAAAGGGATAAGCACTTGCAAAGTGGACTTGCGTGGTGGCCGATCTTTAATGTTGCATGACGTCCTATATGCTCCAGAGATTCGATGAAATTTAGTATCTGTGTCTGTTCTTCTAGATGTTGGTTTTAATTTGTTTTTTAGTCGCAATGGTGTTAGAATTACTCTAGATAATGTTTTATATGGTTCTGGACATTGTTATGATCGTTTTATCATTTTAGACTGTAATCCTTTAACTTATGACTACTATGTTGATCGTTGTGTAATGACATGTTATTCTAGCAATAATGATGTAGATGTTGTTACATGGCATACGAGATTGGGTCACATAGGGCAAAACTGTATGAACAGGTTGGCAAAGGAAGGACATTTAGGTTCTTTTTCTAAAATTTATATGCCAACATGTGAAAATTGTCTTGCTGGAAAGATTACATGTAAACCTTTTGGGAAGGCTAAAAGAGCTGAGTTCCCACTGCAATTTATCCATTCTGATATCTGTGGTCCAATGAATGTGAGGGCAAGGTCTGGTGCTGTGTATTTTATTATATTTATTAACGATTTTACGCGTTTCGGTTATGTCTATTTGATTTCACATAAATCTGAAGCACTTGAATGCTTTGAAAGATATATGAATGAAGTTGAGAATCAATTAGATAAAAAGATAAATACTTTGAGAACCGATAGAGGCCGTGAATATTTGTCAAAACAGTTTGAAGAATTATGTACTAAAAAGGGCATTACCAGACAGTTGACTGTTCCTTATACACCTCAACAGAATGGTGTAGCTGAAAGGAGGAATAGAACACTATTGGACATGACGAAGTCCATGATGGCACATGCAAATTTACCTATCTCTTTTTGGGGAGACGCGTTATTGACTGCAGCCTACATATTGAATAAAGTGCCTTCTAAATCAGTACCTTCTACTCCTTATGAACAATGTACTGGTCATAAACCAAACCGTAATGATCTACGACCTTGGGGTTGTGCTGCATATGTAAAAGATAATTTTGGTGAGTTTGGTAAACTGAGTCCAAAAGAAAAAAATGTATCTTTATAAGATACTCGAAATACTTCAAAGGGTATATGTTCATTGGGGAATTAGAGGACAGAAGTACTACTGAAATTGAATTACGAGATGTCAAATTTTTAGAAAATGATTTTCCCAAAAAGGATGAGATAAAGGATAGTGAGCCTCCTTACGAAATATTGAATTCAGATGATCAGATAATGTCGTCGGACATACTTGATAATCGAATGGATCAAGAAATAGTTCCTGGTCCAAGTGGGAGTTTTGAATCCCAAAGTCCTATAGAGGAATATGAACTTCAATTGCGTAAAAGTACCAGAAAAGGTGTACCTAAACGGTCTTATGAGATTGAGAATTATGTTTTCCTGGTATCTCCCATAGAATTGGATGAACCTAATTCTGTGACTGAGGCTTTATCGAGTCTTGAAAAAAATGAATGGATGAAAGCCATGAAAGAAGAATTAGAGTCCATGAAAACCAATAAAGTCTGGGATCCAGTTGACCTTCCTTCTGGGCGTAGAGCAATTGGGAATAAATGGATTCTCAAATTTAAAAGCAAATTGGATGGATCAATAGAAAGACACAAGGCATGATTGGTGGCAAAAGGTTTTACTCAAGAAGCTGAAATAGATTATGAGGAAACTTTTTCACCAGTTGTGAAGTTTACATCTATTCGATTACTTTTTGCTATCGTTGCATGTTTAGATCTAGAATTACACCAAATGGACGTGAAGACCGCTTTTCTCAATGGAGAACTAAACGAAGAAATCTACAAGGAACAACCTGTAGGATTCATTGTTAAAGGCCAAGAAAAGAAAGTATGCAAATTGAAAAGATCAATTTATGGCCTGAAGCAGTCTTCAAGACAGTGGTACCTGAGATTTCACAAGGAGGTGACTTCATATGATTTCACCATGATCGATGAATACCATTGCATCTATGTGAAAAAGTCTAATGAAATGTTTGTAATTCTTTCTCTTTACGTGGATGATATTTTATTAGCCGGAAATAATTTAGAGTATGTAAAAACTGTCAAGTCATGGCTTACAAAGTCATTTGACATGAAAGATATGGGTGAAGCATACTATATATTAGGTGTTAAAATTCAAAGAGATCGTTCCAAGAAGTTTTTGAGTCTATCTCAAGAAACATACATAAAGAAAATTTTGGAATGCTTTCGAATGAATAGTTTCAAGCCTATGGATGCTCCAATAGCAATAGGTGAAACTTTAAGCTGAAATGTGTTCAAAGACTGAAAAAGAAAAGAAAGACATGTGTCGAGTTCCATATTCTAGTGCTATCGAAAGTATGATGTACGCTATGATGTGTACTCGTCCAGACATTTGTTATGCCATAGGTCTGGTTAGCAGGTATCAATCTAATCCCGGAAGAGATCATTGGAAATCAGTGAAGAGAATATTCTGATATCTGAAGGGAACTGTAAATTATTCACTATTCTATAGTGGATCTGATATACTCCTGAGAGGTTATACAGATGCTGATTGGGCTGGTGACCGGAATGATAGAAAATCAACCTCCGGCTATGCTTTCTAACTTAATTGTGGTGCTATTTCATGGAAAAGTAAGAAACAAACTTGCACAGCCCTTTCAACAATGGGTCCCATGACTTTATATTGTGATAGTCAAGCGGCTATTGCATACACGAAGGATCCTAAGTATCACAGCAAGACCAAACACATTGACATCAAGTATAACTTTGTGAGAGACATAGTAGCAAGTGGAGAAATAAATTTACAATACATTCCTACGCGGGAAATGGTAGCTGATCCTTTTACAAAGGCAATAGCTAGAGACCTGTCTGAGAAACATGTTATGGCTCTAGGTTTGCGTAGAATGTGATAATTATTTCTGTATTGTAAAATGACTTGGTTGTTACAATATTCTCATCTATATAAGACTCTTGAATTTATGTTCGTATTTCATATGCATGTGATAATGTATTTTATTAATAAAGTGTGTCGAGCAAGTTGTCTGATTGGCTCTCTCACATGAGCAATCAACTCTTACATCGAGGAACGTGAAGAGATGAGTTCCACCACCATTTAGACTTGTTTTGTAAAGCCAGGTGTGAGTTTCTCTTTGACAATGAATTTGAGGATCATTGAAGAGTGAAACTCGGGTAAGGCATCAGAGATGTCTAGACCAAGATCTGTACGATGTTAAATGACTAAAAGAATGAGACACACATACCAATATAAGGTGAGAACATCGTAGCACGTGTATCATACCACATGTGCTAAGTGACCAATGGGTTAATAGAAGAATGTATCCCTGTTTCTTCATTGTGTGAGACCTTAAAAGTTATATTAACTTTTCATTAAAATACCATTTGACCTTTGACTGTTTCTAGAAGTTTCAATCAGTGTTGCTACTTTAGCATGTCACTAATAGACATGAGTGATTCGGCAATACAGTGCATGTCTAGGAAAGCAGTTGATTTGGAACAGATAGATTCGAGTAGAAAGGGAAGACAATTAAAATGAATAATTTACCTTGTATACACAAGCCGGCTATTACACTCGAGTGTAATTGTGTATATAAAGTTGAACATGAACTCGAGTTCACCTTCTTAGAGGATGAGGGATCAGATAAGTTACTACTGAAGTAGTGAATAATGTCTGGGGTATGGTGAGTAATAGTATCCTCATATAAGTAACGGATTCTTTCCACATGTGATTGGATTCCTAGGTGGAGCTTGTAAAACCTTTTAGGTAAGCTCTTGATACTCACAGGTCGCACGAACTATTTGTCGTATGAATTTGGTGTCTTGTTAATGTTGTACTGGCTTGGGTCTTGTCCACCATGTGCAAAGTGGGAGATGTAAGTTTTGGGTCATGGGTCGCCCATGTAGACCGACCCGACCCGATTCGACGACCCGACCCTATACTTTCTGATTAGAGGAGAAAATAATTGTTATCACAATTTCAAAAAAAATAAGAGGGAACAGTTACCATGTAACTGGTGAAACTGCTCAACCTCTCCTTTTATATTGTGTGCTATTTTCTCAGTGAAAAACACAAGAGAAAGTGACGAAAAATCAGAAAGAAATAAATAAATAAAATATCTATTGAGTCAAAATTTCTTACCCAAAATAACCCAATTATCACTTACACAAACTGGCCATTCGACTACTATTATTGCTAGCGAAGTGCATTTCGTTGAACTGTTTTTCTTCTTCTCTTCCTTCCTTCTTCTTTTTCCTTCTTGTTTGTCGCTTTCCTTTTCCTTTATGATTGAAGCTTGTTGATTAATTGGTTATTAATGTAATCATTTAATGGTTCATTACATTGCTTCCAATGCCTGAACATAGCCGATTACATTAATGATTCTTCTCCATGTTCAACCATTAAAGCTTCTTCAAAGCTTGATTTTAAATTCAACATGCCGCAAAGTAAATCGTTTGGAGTAAATAATATATCAAAAGACTCAAAACATTGAGAGTTGTGTTTAGGCATTGAAAATATGAATGGAAGCTTAAGACTCCATGTTCAACCATTAAACTTCTTCAAAGCTCAATTTTAAAATTTGACGTGCTGCAAACGTGAATTTTCGAGTGAATAATATATTAAAAGACTCAAAACATCGAGAGGAGCTCGTATCTAAAATTTGAGACTGTTTAGAGGAGATTTGAATTGGTAGAGATTGAAAAAAATCAGCTCGTTAAGAAAGATGAATTGTTGCAATGTATAAATATTGTTTAAACAGTGTATATGGATGTAAACACATTTCTGATACATAGCTATACATCATATATACATAGTTATACACTATTATACAATATCAAACATTACATGTACATTACATAACTATTTATACAATATCAAACATTACATGTACATTACATAACTATTTATACAATATCGATACATTACATATACATGCGGTCATTTTGTTGAAAAAATATTTGTCACTTGTACAGTTACATAAGAAGCCCGTGATATTATCTGTTCTGGGCCAAATTCGCACAGTTTTTTCAAAAGGTCTTACACCATTAAGAGTATTCAACACCTTAATAGTAGTTTCTTTTTATTTTCATCTACCAATGTGGGACTTTTTTCACGCACACCCATCAGTCTCTCCTTTGAACTAAGTTCTACATGACCCATCACTATTCATGGGCTAATTTAGAGATTTTTTTGTGTGTGCATCTTTGAAGCTATGGGTAAGATAGCAAAATGATTTGTGGATGTGCAAAGGTATAAGCTGGACCCACGCCATTTCCATACTCATCTCAATGAACCATTGGCTCTGATACCCGTTCTTGGGCTAAAACAACCTAATGATAGTTCTGACACGGTGTTATACTTCGAGTCAAGTTCGCATGGTTTTCCCGACTTCACACCTTTAACAGTATCCAATACCTTATAAATAGCTTCTTTTTCTTTTCAGCCACCAACGTGGGACTTTGTTCTCACAACACCCAACATGAGTTTCTACCATATATGGGCAAGAATTGGCCCGTCCATAAGCCAATCTTTGTTGTGCTTCTGTAACCAAAATAGCTAAAGGCTAGAATTTACAAATATTTGCAACCCCATGGAAGAAAGCATTTTATTCATACAAACCAATACAAAAGAACTGATAGATTACATATATGTCTTGCTTTTTTCCTAAGTTTCTTTCTAAACACTATAGCATACTACGCTCTAAAGCAGAGATACTTGAACCAATCTAGAGCTCATCCTTAGAGGGGGCTGGTTTCGGATTGTCTGCGGATAACTTGACTGGATATGAAGCTTCCATGGTTATGCCACAGAGTCCCTCTTCAGCATCGATGCCTCGTTGCATCCGAAAATAACCTTGTTCTCCCCATTCAGTCCCCCATGAGTTCTTCACTATCCAGTACTTTGTCCCATCATGAGTTGCTCCATAACCCACAACTGCGACCCCATGGTCTAGCTCTGTGCCACACTTTCCATTGAACACTCCCTGCATTTTCACATGTTATAAGTTTGTTGTCAAATTTGATATGGTATGTAATCGAGCGAGAGAAGAATGGATATAGATGATTCATATAACATAGTCCAAACTAGTTGAGCTGAAGCATAGTTGATTTATTTATAGGGTTTGTCATGTGGAAATTTGTTTGTTCACATACTTCAAAGTGTGGTATGTCAAGTATTATCTGTTTTATGTGTTATGTTTAGGCAATGCTCAGGCAGCGGTACGTGACCAGAGGCGGATGCAACTTTATTTACTGAGTTCAATTGAGCACAGTAATTTCGACACATAAAATAAATATTTGCAAAATAACAGTTAGAGTTCAACAAATATTAAATTTTAAACCCATCATTTCAAGAGTGTGATGAGTTCAATAGCAAGAACTTAAATGTTGAACTCGTCAAAACTAAATTCCAAATCCACCTCTGTATGTGATTATGTGGTAAGTTCATCCTGATTGGTTTTGTAAGCAGTTTATGTCCCAATTAACAAAGTAAAAGTGCTTTACCTCAGAGTAAAATTGCAGATCAGAACCACTAGCATCAATAGCAACAGATATTGGTTGGTTGGCAACAGCTTTCATCAAAGCATCCTCGTCGTTTTCAGGTACCATTTCATGTCCATCGATATTAACCACGGGGGAATTCCTCTAAGATGAGATTAGGAAAAGGTTAAAGAAACAGTTCTAGGAAACTGGAAATTAACATATTTATCAAGTATGTTGTTTAAAATGTACTAATATCTACCTTTGAAGAATCACAGTGACTGTCACTGGCTTTGTAGGGATATATCCTCTCAGTTGTTACTCCTCCATTTTTCTTGATGAATTCATAGGCATTTTCCATTAGTCCTCCATTGCATCCTTCATTATCCCTTTCACAATCAACAAGCTCTTGTTCAGACAGGGAAACTAATTGTCCTGTCTTGATTTTGTTTATTCCCTCAACCCCAACTATTGTAGAAAATGCCCAACAACTACCTGCAAATATATGAGGATAAGCAGTGGTGAACCACGATTTTCATTAAGGGGGTTCAAAATATGAAGAAGTCAAAGGGGATTTAACATTTACTGTATGTACATAAAAATAATTTTAACCATGTATAAACAATGTAATTTTTTGCCGAAGGGGGTTCGGACGCTACCTGGCTCCGCCCCTGAGGATAAGTTAGCAGGTACTAAAACAAAATTTTCAATCAAAGAAGCAATGGGACTTGGCGTTGCTAGTAAGTTTTGTTTAACAATTTAAGCTTTTAGATGAGATAGGTAACAACTTCTTGAACTTACCGCATTTTCCTTGATCCTTTACACCAGTAACAGCACCTTGCTTTCTCCAGTCGACGGATGCTGGCAGATTATCAGCCTTCCCGTGCATAAATCCAGTAGTAGGCCGGCTACCATGGAGCATTCTGAAGTGTTTTACCTTAGAGCTGTAAAAATTCCTGAATTCATGGTTGGTCATATCAGCAAACTTGTTGAGTTTCAACTTATAAGGCCTGTCCATCTTGTTCACCTTGTGAATGTGCATCACGTTCGCCTTGAACACATTGAAACGTTTTTGTTTCTCGGTTAGGTCTCGAGAAACAGTATGATGGCTCCTCCATTTCTGATACAAATCCCATAAGCTCTCTTCAGATGCTATATCTTTTTCAGCGAACTCCAAGCTATTAACTAGCCCAAATACCATAGCCAACGAAAGAGAAATCAAGAAAATCTTCCCTACCTCCATCTCTCTGATAAAACCTGAAAAAGGGAAATTGAAATATAATCAATATTATAAGTGTAAAGATTATTAGAACTACGATATGAGGATAAGATATGTTAATATGCTAGTATTATATAGAGCAAGGCTACATCACATTTTTGCGTCAGTTAGAGATTTGTCAGTCTTTTAAGGGAAAAGTGCCTTTACTTTAGCAAAAGTGAGATTTGCAGACATATCAGGCTGTGATTCATCTAATACAGTCTCGTCACGTTATTTTCGCTAAGTTTGTTTATAGATAATGACGACTGGCATATATTTGGAGGCTGCTGGACACGATTTCTTGCAAGCCTGCATGACACACAGACTCCTTTTTTGCTACTTTCTGCTATTTTTAGGATGTCCATAGATTTTCAAAAATTCCATCATTTGTTCACAGTTAAAATTTTCTTTCCATTAACACACATGTTACTACATTTCCACTACATAGTTGTCACTTGCTTAAGAAAATTTCAATAATCATATTGATAACGGTGATAATCTTGATGCTACTGATTTAATTAACTATGCCAAAATCACAAACTTATTAGAGTCAGTTATATGAATCCTCGGTATCCGTAACATCACAATTCTTGCTCAACAAACAGACCAAACACATTCTATTTACAGTTGCTTTTCTAAAACCGAAGTTTATTTCTGCTAGTCCATTGAGATAGAGAGATTTGGGTAGAAATAGTATTGCAACCGGGTAAAATACTCAAGTGCACCCGATGTTTATACCAAACAAAATAATTTAACTGTAATAGTTAAAATTATTGCGAGAAAACATATCGTTTAACCATGATTAAGTGATGAACGTGTGTATGAGACACATCTTGCACTCATTAGTTGGTGTAAACACTGTGTGCAGGTAAATTTTTACCTTTGAAACTGCTTATAGAACTCCCTCGTTTGGGTAACAAACATTTTGGGGAATGGAAGGGGTTGGGGGCGCCTAGTGATTAAAGTGTCCGGTTATAGAAATAACAAAAGACCTTGTCCCTGTATACAGGTAGATGTGTATATGCAATCAGCTGATTCAGGAGCATGAGCTTTGGGAAATGAAATAACTTGTAATATCTGCTGCATGACAAACTCACAAGTTCAACTTTTGCACCAAATACAGGAAAATTGAACTCTGGTAGAAATCATAATCATGTCTTTCACCTAAAACAAGTGCAGAGTTAATTAGCAAGTAAAGACAACATATGTTCCCATAAGCTAACACCTGCAACAACACTTGGAACTTAAAGACCAAAATGAGTGAGAAAACAAAGGGAAGAGTTCATCTTCACAGAATCAAATTTTCAAAATTCTGTCAAAAGTCTTTATCATTAATCAAAATAATTTCAGTTAACAAAAAGTAGAAAATAGGTCAACAAGAAATGCTAATTTAATCAGACTCGCGTCAAAGGAGAATAATTACAGCCAAGCAAGGAGACATCTTTATAGTTTGTCTTGAACAAATAAAGCAAGCATGACAAAGGAAAAGCACACAAGCTAAGCAGCATTTTCCTGAATGTTACCGACATTGTTTAGATGTTTTCTCAGACTACCACATTTCACTGCTAGCACAAACAAGATTAGCAGTTCTTTTTCCCTCAAATCACCAGTCTCCAGAACCAAACACATGAATTGCACAAACTGCCTTGAGTATGGACGTGTCTAACAGAGAAAACATTGAGGATGTAAGAGCAAAATGTACGAGTTTCACTGGTTATGCAAGAATAACCGACAAATCGCAATTCACCATAATTTACTCCAAAGAAACCAAAAAAAAAATTGGTATTTATTGTCAAATTAAAAGTAGCTACAAGTTTAAAAGTGCAAGCAAATCATGCTATTGACAGCAGAGTGCTGAGACAGGTCCAAACTAATGTACACTGAAGACATTCATGACCATCATTACATGATTTTTTTATGGAAATTCAAAATTGAAGCAGAGGTCCAGAAACATTCAAAAGTACAGCAAAAACAAATTGTTGAATTGAATGCCACCAGGTTTGCAATTCTTGGCAGCTTAGGCAAGAGACTCCCGCTCTTTGTTTTCTCTGATTAGCTCTGCTCTCATTCTTCTGATCTCTGCTTCCTTCTCCATTCTCTCTTGCTGCAGTGAGCCAAACTAATAGTCATCAATATTTTAAGCAAAAAGGATAAAGGAAAAAAAAAAAGGACCAAGAAAATGCATACCACAAATTGCTAAAGACAGACAATTTTATTGTACACTAGTGAGGCTCTATATGACTAGCAGGAACATGGCTTTAACAAAACCCTAACCGTTGTAGTAAATGAACCCTTGTCATTTCAGACAGTACAAGACTCCCAAGACCCATTCATTTGGTCGTATATTAGACTGATAACACTTCGGCCAGCAGAAAAAACTGATGTTATCAGTTCTATAAGTCCTATGTAGTTGACACCAAAAGTGGTATCTGCTGGACAAATCGATATACTCTCTAATCCAAGTTCAAGTGGATGTGTCAGTGATAGACCAGGAGTGAGAAGGATAAAAGTCTATTTCTTGCCTTGTACTTTTAGCATAAGGATTGTTGATTAGCATTTTGAATTGTTCACTGGGGATGTGGGGAGTATTTCTGCAATGGCCTATTTTCTTCTTAAAAAAACTCCATCGATGGCCTTATGAAGGTATCAATCATCAGTTTCGGCTTCAAAAGGACTCCAAGAGAAAATGGAGATCGGATCACAAATATGGGTCTTCTACTAAGAACCTGTAGCATGGATACACCTTTAAGCCAAAAGGTCAACAAAGCAAATATTTGGATATTGCACTTCAAGATTTTTGTCGGGACATCCTGCGAGTACTTTTTTGAGAATGCAAGGGGAGAAGTGACAAGTTTTCAAGTAAATCAAGGCGCAGGTCCCAATAGTATGCAAGAGAGGCGGCAACAATTGGATGGGCTGAATGCTACTCCCTCTGTTTCAATTTGTTTATCTTACTTTCCTTTTTAGCCCGTTCCAAAAAGAATGCCTCTTTCCTTTTTTGGCAACTCTTTAATTTTAACTTTCCACATGGCATGTTTAAGACCACAAGATTAAAGGACATTTTGGTACATTTTACATATCTTTAGGTTAAGACCGCAATATTCAAAAGTTTCTTTACTTTCTTAAACTCCGTGTCAAGTCAAAACCAGCAAACAAATTAAAATGGAGGGAGTACTTGTTATCTACTCCTTACTCAAAACATTTCAAGGCCTTCACTAGGGAGGTCCTCAAGTGAAGGAAATAAGTACACTAGTTCTTTCCAAGCATCTAGATTATAAAGTATTCCCCCACCCACCCACCCCAAATAAGACTAAGAACAACATACAAGCAAAGCAAAAACATTGCCAAGTCTTCTTCAAGAATCAAAGTTTCTAGTATCTGCTTACAAGATTAACACAATAATTTAACAAACTATCCTTCAAGGAACCATAAGTCTATACTTCCCCAAAAATCCAGAGATACAAGACAGCATGAATCCTAAAAAACTGTCAAATCGATAAATTAAAGGATTTTATTGAGAAACCAATAAGGTCTAATAAATGACAAGCATTTAACGGGTCATTTACTCATTTATATTTATTAGAATTAAATAGAACAACAAAAAACAACTATTGAGCCAATTCCTAGCTAGTTATATGAATCCCCACTATTCATTTCACTCTATTTAGACGTATTATTCCAATATTTAATAAATAAGTTTCTCCAGTTCTATATATTTCTCCACAGTTTCTACTGACATACAATCCTCCAAGAAAATTAAGATGATTCCTGGAAAATATTAGACCACTATGAACGCACAAATAAGATGAAGCTTTACATTCAACTAGTTGATATCACCTGTATGAATATTTTTCTTCCATTGAGCTCTATCTTTTGTACCTTTGTATGAATTCCAAGAGATTGTAGGTCTTTCTAGACTACTTCTTTCCCTCATGAACTGTAATCTGATGGTCTGGAGGTCTATGTATGACACGACCAAACCATCACATGATCTCCTCTCATCTTATCTTTTATATGTCCTATTTGCACATTCTGTCGAATGTGATCATTTCTAATCTTGTATAATAGCATATCATTCTTAACATTTGCATTTCTATAGCCTATCATAGGACTTGCCTTTCACTTCGATAGGCATCTTCCTATCAAATAATACTCCAGTGGCAGTTTTCTTTTTTCAACCATGTATTTTTTTAATTCTGTGAGACATCATTATGAATCATACAATTCTCTTGGAATATCAAGTTTAGATATATGAACTGTTTGCATTTAAGCATTACAATCCCATTTAATCTCACCTCGATTTCACTCATCTTATGCTGGCTAAAGTTGAAGTGCATATCTCTTATCTTACTTCAACTTATCTTAAGACCCTTAGCCTCTAGATTGTTTCTCCGCAATTCAAGCATGCTCACTTGATTATTAATTAACACAGCATCGTCTACAAACAACATACAATATACCTCAACTTGTACACTATTGGTTAGTTCATCCATAACTAAGGTAAACATATATCTCCTACCACAGTTCTCACACTTGTGACAACTTCATAAAAACCTTTATGACATGAATTCTTTTCTATCCAGCACCCATCGAAGGACGTTAAAATAATTGTGGTGTTTGGGCCAACTTGTACGCACTTTTAAGGTCAATGAGTACCATGTGTTGATCATTCTTCCTCTCCATATAAAATTTCATCAATCATCTTATCAAGAGTGTGGCCTAAGTTGTCGATCATCTAGCATAAATCAGTTCCAAACTGATTCATTGTTGCTCCTGTAATGTCCCTAAGTCTATCATCTTCACTCTTTCTGCTCATATAAGTTTAACGTCACAGTTGCACAAGATAACAGTTCAACATTCTAATATAATATATCTCCAAATTCCTGAGATTTTCATCCATGTTCCCCAAGAAGAAAGAGGAAACATTCTTAGGTACAATGGCTCTTATTAAGCAACTAAAAACTATGAGTATCCTCCGCAAAAATCCCAACAATAGATGGAAACTAAATTGCAACATATAAAGCAACAATATCGCAAAGTTTATTTCTTTTGATAATTCGAAAACAGCAAATGCTTCAAGCTATTCTAGCGGTCTGTAGATTATACACAATAATATCATAAATTCCTTTTGGATAACACCATAAATCTGAATGTCAGAAAAATCTAAACTTTTACGAAATACAAAGCAACAATACCGGCGTGTTTTAAATGGCAACTGGACAAGTTCAAGAAACTAAATTACGATCCAGATCGCAAAAGCCCAAAATCCAGAAAGGTAAAACTATTTAGAATCCTGGGCCATTCTTCCTAAAAGGAAAAGAACCAATCTAGGATTCTGAGGTTCATTTGATCCTAAAGCAAAACTAGGGTTTGGAAATTACCTTCTCATCCTGATGGAGAGCGATCCAGACATGGATTTTGTCCATGGTTTGCCAGAAAGCGAAGGCTCCTAGAGACATAGCAAAGAAGGTTGCAACTTTCACCATCTTCTCTAAGTTTTTGAGTCCTCAGGGTACAATCTTGTTTCACCTAATAGCGACTTCTGCTCTTTGCCCTTTCTGCTGTGCTGACACAATTAACGACGCCGTTTTATCTTTTCTGGCTTTAAGATCTGGGTCACTATAAATGGAGTTCTTTGCATTTTGCACCCTTAATGTTTGCACTTTTGTACTATTTACACCTTCTTCTTCTTTTTTTAAACTATATGGACCCCGATTTCTTCATTTTCTTGCAAACCAACAAAAAATACATTTTTCAAATTATAAAAGAGGTTAAAGTAGGAAAAACACAATTATTAAGATCAAAAAGTAATTTTACAAAGTCGGATGATATAATAATAGCTAAGCAAAAGCTTGTCCCTAAAGACACTTCCAATATTCATTAATCTCTTTTGATTAGTTTTTAATGGCTCCGTTAGCTTCTATATAAATAACATATTTTTTATTCAATTACCAAAAGACTTTCTGGGTGGTGTTGCATTAAGCAAAAAAGGGTAGAGGGAGGTTGAATCTGACCTCCATACAACACGATCAGCAAAAGAATCGATGATTCAATCACCCAAAAATCCAGAGGTAGATATAGATATTCCTCTGGCATTAGATATGTACATCAATCTAACTAATGTAAAAATTGAATCTAATGCATGTCATTTGTTGTTTATCAAGTTGGAAGAGGCCTTTAGCATTTCCAGGATGATGTTGAGAGGATTGAATCTTGATCAGAAGAAGAGACCAATTTGGAGAGGAAGAGTGCAACTTGATTTTCTTCTGTAAAGCAATGGCTAATTTGAAACTCGGTCCTCTCTTTAAGCATTATCATGTTATTCAAAATATGCTTGAGTTTGAGGTTAGATGAATCACCCTTGTTCAGAATGCTTGTGATAATGAAAGAGTCAAGTTCCAAAGTAAAATTAGTATTGTCTTGACTGCAACATCATTTCAGTCCAAACTTTCTTGCTAATGCTTCTGTCATGTTACTATTGTTATACTGAATGGATTTTGAGAAAGTCATGATTAAGTCTCGACTATTTCTAACAATTCCTTCAATGCCAGCTCTGCACATACTGTTGATGTAGCTATCGTCGGTGTTCACCTTTACTACTTTATCTTGAGCTTTATTTCAGCAGACTTGTTTTCATATTAAAGATGGTCTACGTTTTTTCACAATACCGCATAGATTTAATAAGCGGAAAAGGGTCAAATATACCCTTGTACTATCAGAAATGGTTTAAATATGCTCTTCGTTATACTTTGTGTCCAAATATACCCTTTCTGTTATACTTTAGGTTCAAATATACCCCTGTACTATTAGAAATGATTCAAATATACCCTTCGTTATACTTTGGGTCTAAATATACCCCTCCAGATATATTTTGGATCCAAATATACCTCTCATTATACTTTTATGCTGATTTAACTCCCCTCCTCTCCTTTTTTTTATAAAGGCGATTCACCTTTATTTTTTTTTACAAATGGACACATGATGATGAGCTTCAAAATAAAAATAAATCATCACCAAATGTAAATATTTGCGCTATTCACTTTGCAAACTCACCTATTTAATTCATCTCCAGCCCACTCTCTCAATTCATACAAAAAATAACACATATATTCATAATTTATACTCTTGTCATCTAAACATTTTTTGACCTCACGGTGAATAAATTTCATTACAGAAAAAATTTAAAGTTTCGATATATAAGAAAAAATATTTTCTTTCTGCAATCATCTTTTGGTCTATTATCATATGTTAAAACTTATACTTGAAATAATCAGCTAAGCAAGATTGCCATATATAAATGCAGGAAAAAATTTCAATATCTGATAAATGGATCATTAATGTCAATTGAAAAGTATTCAGCAATAGGTAGAACAAAGACTTTAAAGAGGTTGGATTCATAAGAAGCGGATCATTAAAAAAGAGAAGAAAAGAAAATAGAAGACTGCAAGAAAAGAAGAACTTAAAGTAGAGGGAATTGAGATGGTTTAAGTGGGTGAGTGTCAAAAATAAGGGTAAATCAGCATAAAAGTTTAATGGGAGGGATATATTTGGACCTAAAGTATATCAGGAGGGGTATATTTGGACTGAAAGTATAACAAGGGGTATATTTAAATTATTTCTAATAGTATGGGGATATATTTGGACTCAAAGTATAACGAAAAGAGCATATTTGAACCCAAAGTATAACGAGAGGTATATTTAAATCATTTTCGATAGTACAAGGGTAGATTTGACCCTTCTCTGTTTAATAAGTGATTGATAGTTTTCAGGCTATTAACAGACTTGGTGATGACAACTTTGATGTTTCAAATGGTTTGATACTTCATTTTATTGTGAAAAATGTTAGTAATTTTTATTTCATGTACTCACATATTAATATATTATACATAGATATGCTATCTTTAAAGGAACTATTTTATGATCTAATAAAGTATAAAGTTGTTTAATTTATATAAGAAAAACCCTTGGCCGTTTCTTTTGTTTGATGGAAACTTATGGAAAAAGATACCTTTCCTGAAAAGGCACTTCAGATGTCTCTAAAAGATACGGTCCCCAAACCAGAAGATGCGACTTTTCTTTTTTCTCTCCATTTCAGAAAAAAAGAACTACTGAAAGAGCAATCTTCAAGGTTTAAAAGATCTTGTCTTCCTCAATCAATTCATGTAATGGAACAAGGTTAGTGTTCTTGCCATTTTTTTAGATTCGTATCACTGTCTAATGGTTTACATGCGATCTTGTGTGGATTGTTTAAAGTTTTCCAACAAGTGGTATCATGTGCACGGTCTTGTTAGAGATCATTAGACGTATTTTTTAGTAATTATATTTTGGTTAAATTCGGATAAGAAATATTTTTTGTTCCTTCCCTCTATTTGCAATTTCCGCAAAAAAAAAAAATCGGAGGATTTTCTGAAAAAAATTCAGTGTTTTTTCTTTTTAGATTGGTTTCTAGTTTTTTTTTATATGATATTTTATCATTTGTTTCTGTCAAAGTTTTTGGGGACAGTATTGTTATGTTGGTACAAGTTTTTTGTTGGGACTGTGTCTGTTTATTCCAAAAATCTGCCGGCTGATTTATTCTTTATATTTTTATATTTTTTTGTTTTGCCGGAACAAGTCGCTTTGGCCAATCAGTGGCAGATATATGCCTATTAAGAAAGGGTTCAAATGATGATGATAAAGTTATGATTTTTTTTTTTTTTTTTCAATTCATAGCTTCAAGCGGAAAGGGGGAAATGGGATTTAGCCTATTACAAATTTGTTTTTAGTTTTATGATCTTTTTACAAGAGATGAATTTTACATATAAGTGATTTTATTTTTACAAATAAGAGATCTGAAAAGGTCACTTACTTCATTTCAAATTCTAGTTATGATTTTTTTAATTTATTTTTTCAATTCATAGCTTCAAGCGAGGAAAGGGGGAAATGGGGATTTAGCCTATTACAAATTTGTTTTTAATTTTATGATCTTTTTACAAGAGATTTTTATTTTTTTACATATAAGAGATTTTATTTTTATACATAAGAGATCTGAAAAGGTCACTTACTTCATTTCAAATTCTAGTTATGATTTTTTATTTTTTTTCAATTCATAGCTTCAAGCGAGGAAAGGGAAAAATGGGGATTTAGCCTATTACAAATTTGCTTTTAATTTTATGATCTTTTTACAAAAGATTTTCATTTTTTTATATATAAGAGATTTTATTTTTACACATAAGATATCTGAAAAGGTCACTTACTTCATTTTCAGATCTCTTATGTGTAAAAATAAAATCTCTTATGTGTAAAAAATTAAATCTCTTGGAAAAAAATTATAAAACTAAAAAACTTTTGTAATGGGCTAGAAAACCATTTTCCCCGCTTCAAGTATTATGATATTTTATAAGAAAATTAAGGCGTGTGTCTGCTAGTGAGGAAATGGGGTAAAAAAATCTTTTACAATTTGAAATTAAGTAAGTGTCTTTTTTCAGATCTCTTATATATAAAAATAAAATTTCTTATGTGTAAAAAATAAAAATCTCTTGTAAAAAAAAATCATAAAATTAAAAAAGAATTATAATGGGCTAGAAAACCATTCCCCTGCTAGTATTGGGAAGCCCAAAACAACACTTCCACATATGAACATTATTGTGAGATTCCATGCAGTAATTTATTGCTGTCCTTTTTTAAAAAAAACTGAAGATTAAGGTCATAAATTTTATTTTTTTTACGAGGAATGTTTATGCTTCAGTTTTATATATTATTTTCTTGGAGGGTTCTATAATGTTTACTTTAATTGTGTATAGAACACATTTTTTTGTTTCTCTCTTAAGGTTGTGCTTCTTGTTTATAAAGTAATATGTTGTCAAAGTGACTTTTCGTGAATTTTGTTTATTTTAAACATGTAAGCATGTTTTATCTATGCGAAATAATTATTCCAAAAAAAAATTATTTTGGCCAGATTATGGATAGTCATGAATATGTGATATATTTTGTAACGCATGCTAGTAATGTGTCGGTCCAAAGAAAGGCATATTGATAGGCCGCTTTAGTTATCAATGTTCATGAACTATGTATAAGAGTACCACTTACAAGTTATTATTTCTGTCCAAAGACTAAGGGGTCGTTTGGTGTGATGGATAAGGGAAGTTAATCCCGGGATAAATTTTTAGTGCTACTTAATCCCATGTTTTGTTACAAAATATGGGATAACTTATCCCAGGATTAATAGTTAGTGTTGGGATAAGTTATTCCTACCTTTGGGTGGAATAGTAATACCGGGATAACTTATCCCGAGATAAAATAGGTAAAAGATATCCTCTTAAACTCTTTTTATACCTCACTTTTATATCCATGTATATTTACATCATTTTTAATAACATGTATAATAACATTTACAACCTTCATTACTCGATATTTTATGATAATTCTTCATATTTTTTCATTAAAAAATTACAATATATAAATATAATTTTTATTTATGAATGTATTATACGTTGAATTTATTTGACTAATTTTTATGTTTATTCATATTTTAATTTCTCTAACGCCGAATTACATATTGAATTTATTTGATAATTTTTATGTTTATTCATATTTTGATTTCTCTAACGCTGAATTACAAATTTTTAATTAAATATTCTTTTAATCACTTGAAAGTTTATATTTTATATATCAATTAAAATGAAGATAACCTTAAAGCTTACAATATATGAGTGATATGTGCTTAAATGAAGAGACATAAACAATAAATCTTCTTTTACTTTAACAATCTCAAGATGAAAGTTTTATTTTTAAACTAAATAAGATGAAAGTTTTATTTTTAAATACACACGGGACAATCATGGAAATGCACACACAAAATATTTAAGTTAAATAAGATGCAAGTTTTATTTTTTTTAAATGAATAACTAAAGCTTGCAAGAAAATATAAAAAAATAAAATTAAATAAGGTGGAGAGTATTTTTGTAAACAAACAACTTACTCTTAAAAATTATGCAATGTATATTATGTTGAATACAACAAATCAAACACTCAATAAGAAATAATCCCCTCATAACTAATCCCAGAATAACTTATCGCAGCATAACTAATCCCAACATAACTAATCCAAGCATAACTTGTCTTCAAACCAAACGACTCCTAAATGATAATGTTATGCTAGGTATCTTGAGATGGACCCACTTTTATGTATATGTGTTGATAAATATATAGTTTTAAATTTATCATTTTTCTTCAGTTTTAT
The DNA here is from genome assembly GCA_003996215.1 of Jaltomata sinuosa. NCBI lineage: Eukaryota > Viridiplantae > Streptophyta > Magnoliopsida > Solanales > Solanaceae > Jaltomata > Jaltomata sinuosa. The sequence continues at coordinate 348,248 of QJPP01007351.1, forward strand.
TTAATTGATTATCTTCACATATACATGATTTATTGATTGATTAATTGTGAGCATTATTTATTTTATCTTATAGTGTCTTCTATATCTGCCAATATGAATAATATTCTTGTGTGTAATGACATAAACTTTAAAAAATGGACTTTGAATGAGCTTATAGCTCAATGTGTGCAAGAAGAGGATAGACTTAAACAAGAGCAGATTGAAAGTGCTCATTTGGTGTCTGTCTCTGAAACTAAAACCATTGCATATAAACGGAAAAGGAGTAAGACTAAAGGAACTGCAGACAAAGAAACATCATTATGTTTCTTTTGTAAGAAACTTGATCACATAAAGAAAGAGTGTTCCAAGTACATTGTCTGGCATGAAAAGAAAGGTAAACTTCTCAACTTTGTTTGTTCAGAAGTTAAAATTGCTATGGTACCTAGTAACACTTGTTGGATAGATACGGGTGCAGCTACTCACATAAGTGCTACTATGCAGGACTGCCTAAGGAGTCGAGTGCCGATTAATGCTGAAAGATACATCTATGTGGGCAATGGCAATAAAGCAGCTGTGGAGGCTATTGGTGTCTTTAGAATTCCATTAGATACTGGTTATTATTTGAAATTAAAAGAAACATTTATTGTACCATCACTTAGACAAAACATAATTTTTATTTCTTGTTTGGACATATCTGAATATAATTGTTCTATTGCAAATGAAATATGTAATAATTCTCTAAATTCTAATATTGTTCGAACTTGTACTTTGGTTGATAAGTTATATAAATTAAACAGACAAGCTTCATACAGCAATGAAAATCTGCATTCAAGTAATTTTGATACTAAGCGCAGATTAATAAATGAAAATTCATCAATGTTATGGCATAAGCGATTGGGTCATATTTCTAAACAAAGAATACAAGGGCTTGTGTCAGAAGGAATTCTTGATTCCCTTGATTCATCAAATTTTGAAATTTGCATAGAATGAATAAAGGGAAAACAAACAAATATAAGGAAAAGAGGTGCTTATAGGAGTAAAGAACCTTTAGAGTTGATACATACAGACATTTGCGGTCCATTCCCTACAGCTTCATAGAATGGTCAATAATATTTTATTAACTTTATAAATGATTACTCCCGCTATTAATATCTCTATTTAATTCATGAGAAGTCACAATCTTTGGATATTTTTAAAATTTTCAAAGCTGAGGTTGAAACACAATTAGGAAAATAAATTAAGGCTGTCAAATCTAATTGTGGAGGAGAATATTACGGTAGATATGATGAATCAGGTGAACAACGTTCAGAACCTTTTGCAAAATATTTGAGAGAATGTGAAATTATACCTCAGTACACCATGCCAGGGACTCCGAGTCAAAATGGTGTATTTGAGAGACGAAATTGAACTCTTAAAGATATGGTAAGAAGTATGATTAGTCACTCTTCTTTACCTGAATCTCTTTGGGGAGAAGCATTAAAAACTGCAATTTACATATTAAACAGAGTTTAAAAGCGGTCGCTAAAACCTCGTACGAATTGTGTACTGGTAAAAAGCCTAGTATTAGGTACTTACATGTCTGGGGATGTCCAACCGAAGCAACGCCTTACAAGTCTAATGAAAAAAAATGAATTCAAGAATTGTTATTTGCTACTTTATAGGTTACTCAGAAAGGTCGAGAGGTTTTAAGTTTTACGATCCCTCAAACAGATTTTTTTTAAAAACAGGGAATGCCAAATTTATTGAGGATGTTGATTATGGTGGGAGCAATCAAAACAAACAGATTGTGTTGGAAGAGGAATTTAATAATATCCTTTCTACTAGTGAAATTGAATTGATGGCTTTACCAAATATTTTTCAACCTGTAAATCAGGATTATGTAGAAAATACAATGCAATTGCGCCCATGTTCAAGTTGATGTTTCTCAACAACCTCAAATTGAAGTGCCTTAAAGAAGATCTAGCAGAGAAAGAAAAAATGCAATTTCGAATGACTATGTTGTTTATCTCCAAGAACATAATTTTGACATGGGATTAAAAGATGATCCTACAACTATTAGTCAAGCAAAATCATATCGAAACTCTGCTAAATGGATTAAAGCCATGAAAGATGAGATGAAATCTATGAAAGATAATGGCGTTTGGGATCTTGTCGAGTTACCACAAGGGTCAAAATCGATTGATTGTAAATGAATTTTCAAAATCAAAACGTGATTCAAAAAATAACATCGAAAGATATAAAGCACGCCTATTTGCTAAAGAATTTACTCAAAAGGAAGGCATAGATTTTAAAGAGATTTTTTTGCCAGTTTCATCGAAACACTCCTTTAGAATCATTATGACACTTGTAGCTTATTATGATCTATAGCTACATCAAATGAACGTAAAGACTGCATTTCTCAATGGAGACATTGAAGAAACGATATACATGATGTAACCAGAAACCTTTTGATCTCAAGATTCAAAGCACCTTGTATGTAGACTTAAAAAGTTTATATATGATTTAAAATAGGCATCCCATCAATGGTATCGAAAATTTGATCAGGTGATAACCTCTTTTGATTTTAAGAAAAATACCATTGATCAGTGCATATATCTCAAGTTTAGTGGGAGCAAATTCATTATCCTTGTGCTATATGTAGATGACATTCTACTGGCAAGCAGTGATATAGGTTTGTTGCATGAAACCAAGATATTTTTATCCAGTAAATTCAAAATGAAAGATCTTGGTGAGGCTTCCTTTGTTCTGGTATAGAAATCCATCGAGATCGTACTAGAAATATTCTTGGACTATCGCAAAAGATTTATATTGATAAGGTGCTTAGTAAATTTGGTATGCGAAATTGTTCACTAGGAGATACACTCATGACAAAGGGTGATAAGTTTAGTTTGCGTCAATGTCCAAATTTGAATATTGAGAAGAAAGAGATGGACAAAATCTCATATGCATCAACAGTGGGAAGTCTCATGTATGCACAAGTTTGTATGCGTCCAGATATAGAGTACATTGAGGGAATATTGGGTAGATATTTAAGTAACCCAGGAATGGATCATTGAAAAGTAGCAAAAAGGGTTATGAGGTATCTTCAAAGAACTAAAGATTGCATGCTCACTTATCGAAAGTCGGATCACTTAGAGATCGTAGGATATTCTAATTCAGATTTTGCTGGATGTCTTGATAGTAGGAGATCCACATCAGGTTATGTTTTCATGTTGGCTGGAGGAGCTGTTTCTTGAAAAAGTGTAAAACAACATTAATAGCTTCTTCTACCATGAAAGTTGAGTTTGTAGTCTGCTATGAAGCATCAAATCAGGAAATATAGCTAAAAAATTTTATCACTAGAATGCAGATAGTCAGTGGCATAGAAAGACCATTAAAAATTTATTGTGATAATAAGTCTGCTGAGTTATATTCGAAGAACAATCAAAGTTTGTCTAAAGTCAAAATACATAGACATTAATTTTTTGGTTGTGAAAGAAAGAGTTCAGAGTCGTCTTATGTCGATTGAGCATATTAGTACAAACTCAATGATGCGAATTTGCTCACAAAGGGTTTGCCACCTAAAGTGTTTCATGGGCATGTAGCTCATATGGGTGTTGTCAGATTCAATGATGAGCCATTTTAGTGGGAGTTTGCTATTTTGTTTATGTTTTTGACATATATGTTAAAGTTTATTTTCTGTACAGACTGAAGTTTTATGAAATTTATGAATTTCATGTGTTCATTGATATCTTTGAAAAATAAAGATATTGACTTTCTATTGTGATTTTGCATAAGGTATTAGAAAGTAATTTTGGACTATTCAAGTCATAAAGTAGGACCAGTTGAAAATAGACATGACTTAATTTTTTTTTAATGTAATTTTCATATTTGATCTATGTCATTGGTATTGCTGATATTTGTGACCATTGATGGGTCTAATTACGAATATATATTACAAAAATTGCTTTGATCCTATATTGATAGTATCGATGTACCAGATTATTTTGAGATATTTCAGTTAAGATAGCAAAAATTTGAGCACAATAAAGTTTTATCTATGTATGATTACTCAGAAATATATGTGATCCAAGTGGGAGATTGTTAGTAATTTTTATTTTATGGACTCACATATTAATATATTATACATAAATATGCTATCTTTAAAGGAGCACATTTTATGATCTAATAAAGTATTAAAGTTTTTGAGCATAAAAGTAAATACCTATTAATATAGGGTTTAATTTATATAAGAAGAAACTCTTGGCCTTTTCTTTTGTTTGATGGAAATTTATGGGAAAAAGGTACCTTTCCTGAAAAGATACCTTAGATGTCTTTAAAAGACACGGTCCCTAAATCAGAAGATGCGACTTTTCTTTTTTCTCTCTATTTCAAAAAAAAAACTACTGAAAGAGCAATCTTCAAGGTTTAGAAGATCTTGTCTTCCTCAATCAATTCATGCAATGGAACAAGGTTAGTGTTCCTGCCATTATTTTAGATTTGTATCACTGTCTAATGATTTACATGCGATCTTGTGTGGATTGTTTAAAGTTTTCCAACAAAAAAACTTCTTTTGATCTCAATATTGACATGCACACCTTTTTTTCATAGTTCCCAGCAAATGAAAGTAGGAACATGTAAGGTCTCGAGAAATTCCGAATATAAGTTTAACGTTTTAAACTAGCATAACTCTTAATCTGTAAAGAATTACGTGGTATACGTATGTTAAGAAAAATTATAGTGCACCTATATAATGGTAGAATACACGTATTAGTATGTCTTGCTATGTGAAAGAAGGAAAATATAAATAAATTAAGTGATCTCCCATGATTAGTTTGTGATACTTGAAATTGGTGGGGCCTGGACTTTAGTTATAAAAAAAAGAAGAGAAAGAATGGAAAGAGGAAAATTGTTATAAGTAGTACATATGTTTGGCTGCTGGAAGCAACATATAGCACTACTATATTATATTTTATGGAAATAAATAAAAAGACTAAATGCAAGAATAGAAAAGAGAAAATGCATCAAGACCACCTTAAAGTTGGTCGACATTTAGAAGTACACACTTAAACTTTACGAGAGTCCTATTATCCCATTAAACAATTTTAAACTGATACTATTACATCATTTTCGGATGAATCATAATTTTCAAAATATAAGTGCTAATCACGCACCAATTATTATTTGACACGTGTTAACTTCATTAAATATGTATATTTTCCATTTTTAGTCTTTTTTTTCTTTATATTTTTTCCTTTTCTCTCTTTGCCCTTTCTCTCTCTCTTTTTTTTTTTCTGTTTCTACTTAATTTCTCCCTCCTCGTATTTCTTTCCAGCAAATCCTCCATCTTATATAGATTTTTCTTCTTCTCCACCCATCCCCCTCCCTTTCACTGCCATTGTTATAATCAATAAAAGTTTTTCAATTTTTTTTTCTTTACTATTTTCTTAATTTTTATTAAATAATTGATAGTAAAAAAAAAAACGCTGAACAAATTTTACAATTTTGGGGATATCAATAATTAACTTATCTCCTTTTTATATTATTTTTGCAATTAAAGTTTTGGAAAGAATGATAGCAATAATATTAAAAATGAAGGTTTTGTAGAGAATCAATAAATTTTCTAAAATTCGTAAATAGCTGAATTGAAGTTCAAATAAAAAACTGAATGATACTCCTAATCATCTTGAAATCTATTGGGTTTTTCAAAATCATTTGAAATGTAAAAAAAAATGGGGATAAGAATTTAAAATTGAACAGAGTAAAATGAAAATGATACAGAAAAATAGGTAGAGTTATGACGAAAATGGTGGGATTGAAAGCGCTAGGAGTCCATCAAATTTACCAAGAAGAAAGAAGAAAAAAAAAAGAGAATAAGAAACAAAGTTAAAATAATAAGAAAAATAGAAAAATATATTTTATAGAAAAAAATTCTTAAAAATAAAATTTAGTCATTTTTGTGGGGTCTTCACGCTCTTTAAGAGAGTGGATACACTCTCTATGCCAGGTGGCCTAAAAATGATATAATAGTATCATTTAAAATTGTTTAGTGGGGTAATAGGACCTTCGTAAAGTTTAGATGTCTACTTCCAAATGTCGACCAACTTTAGGGAGTGTCTTGATGCATTTTCTCAATAGAAAAAGAAGTAAAGGGATAAGTTGAGGAGAAACGTACAGTAGCTTGTACTTGGAAAAAAAGAAAGCTTGTGCTTTCTTTGTTTTTTTGGGGAAAATGGGCGATAGTACTAGTACTAGTACTCACTTCTTTGGTTCCTCCTCCTTCTTTCCAACTTCATTAAAGGTGAACTTGGAGTAAGGAGGGAATTTAAAGAGGGGAAAATTATATCCACATCTACAAGAGGGTTAGAAATTAAGTGAATTTTGGTGTCAAACTCAAGGAATCTTCAAGTCCTAAAGTCAAAATTTGATTTTTAAGAGGCAAATTCCTTACTCTCACTTTTGAGCATGATTATGAATAAGTATTCGAGAATATTTTATTTTAATTTTTATTAGTTCTTAAAGTGGGTCTTGATTATTGGAGTTTTTATAGGAAAGGAAAAGATGAATAAGATGGAAATTTTGGAAATTCTTACTAATTGAAAATTTTAATATTGCTTTTGGTAAGTTGGCAATAAGAAATTCACTCTAAACTATGGTTAAGAGATTTGATTAATTTTGAATATAAGTGAAGAACATTAGAGTGAATTGTTAGATAAATTTATGGGTTATTGATGAATACATATATGTTTTGTGTATGTAGTTGATTGGGTTAATCGCGTAGGGGCTACACGAGGTGTGTTGGATTGTTGAAAGCTTGTGGTATCACAACTAGCTAGAAAAGCACCCGAGGTATGTGAAGCTAAAACTTCCTTCGCCATGAGGCACCACCCTACGTCACATGTTTCCTCTATAAAAGTCAAATAGCCTACATGAAAAATGAAAATAAGGTTTTTAGTTGTTTCATGTGTAATTCTCCTGTTTAATTATTAAAGCCTATACGTACTCTTATTTCTCCCTTCGCGTCAACTTTCTTAATATTTCACATGATTGTAGGTGTCTTTACTTGAAATCCTTAGAATTCATACGATGTGGTCTTATATATGTGTCACATATTATAATTAATGAAATAAATGGCCATAGCATAATTACGTTTGCTTAGGTGATAACCTATTCGATATAGCCATAAGTTAAAATGAGAATTAGTATTTGGATAATGATATCATATTCGGTAAGTAGGTATCATATAGAGATCTTACTTGAATAGTTGAATGGTTGTTATCATAAATTATATGTCATAAGCCTTTAAGGGCATTACTTGATAAAGGTTAGCGACGGGAGGGTATTCATAGGTTTTACTTGACACACCCGCGCGATGCTATTTTGTGCACAAGATTGAAACCAGACCCTTATAGTGAACCCAAACATTATGGCGTACCTGCCCTTGTGGCATTATTTGTATTTGGAGTCAGCTGAAATGTCATGCACTAGTTTTCCCTGGTTCGAGCCAATACATGACATGTGTGGCCTGCGTGCAGACCCTTATAGTGAGGCCTCAAAGGGCGTACCTCGTATCAGACCGCGATTATAGTTATGTGTATAAAAATCATAGCAATAGGTACTTGAGCAACATATGCCTTACATGTGACCTGGATCGCCTTTGGTAGGCCACCATATGATCATTGTATTACATATAGTGTAAGTACATCACCTAGGAAGTTCATAGGGGCTATATTATAATGAACGTTTCTTTGAACGTAATATGAAGAACTATTACAGTTGGTGTATAGGTTACAATTTCATATCGTACCTCTGTTATTTGTATGCTCATAATTCTTTCATTTTGACATTTGATTCATATGAGCTTCCATACTTGTCAACTTGCTATTCTGTCTGCTTTACATACCAGTACATGTTGTATATGTACTGACATCCCTACGTTCGGGGCACTGTATTTTCTTATAAATACAGGGTCAGGTTCACAGGGGAGCAGACACCCGCGTTAGGTTCTTTTGCTATCTTCAACTGATATTTTGGTGAGCTTCTTTTCCATCTGGAGCCAGATTATGTATAGATCTCTAGTTTGGTACATCGGGGCCTGCCCCGATTAATGATTAGTAGTATAGTATTTTGTACTCTTTAGAGGCTTCCTAGACACTATCTAGTGTCACATTGTACAGTTTTTTGTTCAAACGACTCTATAGTTTATATATATATATATATATATATATATATATGCAGCATATGTTAGTTATTCTGCTCATTTATTGGTTTGTGACTTCACATATGTTATAGATTACTTGTAACAGGTGGTCATACGGTTCTTGTCCGCCCCTTCTATTTGGGGCGTGACAGAACAATCTGTAAAAGAGTTTTATGTACAGTGTTAGAATATTCGATACTTCACTAGTTTTGAAAGATACTTACAATGGGCTGATTAGTGTGTTGAAATTCCAAAAGGTTTTCCAAAGTATTCTAGATCTTTTCTGCAGCTTCACTCTCGAAAAAGCACATCGTCTTGTGTCACGAAACACAAACCTGTGATGTATTGTTTCATTTGTGCAATCCTATAGGAGGTACAAGTAACTATATCATTAGACCTGACTCTATTGATAGTGTCTTCAAAAGGAAGTTTTCTTTTAAATATCCTCCATGAGAAGAAGGATATTTCAAAGAGAATTCTACTATACCAAATGCTATCAAAAAATAATTTCTTTATTTTGGACTTCTGATACCCAGACAAGCAGAAGAGTTAGACAACTTTGCTATTCTCAGCTGGATTCCAAATAATGACGTTTGGACAATGTTGATTGACAATATTAATGGAAGTAATATGTTGAATGACATGGTCAAGTATAACTTTTGAATGTTTATTGATATTCTATTCACCATTAGTAATTCAAGGAATTAACAAGAAGCTTAGCATACTTACCAGAGCCTTGAACCAACTTGCCCAAAGCTCTTTTACATGTCTAGTTATCCCATCAGAAATTTGAATTACGTTTTTGGATTTGTCAAATCATATGTTTCTCAACTTTGACTTTAACCTTCATCAGATTTCTCCAAGCGTTTGAGTAAGCACTGGTAGTAATTTTTCTAATAAGGTGAGCTCTTTTGCAATATTTGTTTTTAAGGAAATCAGCCCATAGAGATGGTTGAGTTCTAAGCCTCTACCACCTCTTTAGAATTAAGGTGTTAGAGATATTCTCCATAGTCTTGACACCAACTCTACCTTCATCTTTTGGAGCACAAAGTTTGTTCCAAGCAATCCAATGGTACTTATTTTTTTCTTCACTAGTCCCCCAAAGAAAGTTAATAAAATGCTTTCCAATAAGATTAAAAGTACCTTTAAAAGGGTGCATTAATAGGAAAGAAGATGAAACACAAACATAAAATTAGTTGTGAAACTTGTGAACAATTATTTTGTGACAAGAATCAATTATTGTGGTATACTACACATAAAAAATTTGTGTATGAGAAAAAAAATTACATCAGAAGATACATTGAAGGAGTATAGCTGAATCAAATCATATATGCCTCAAATCATAGAACAAGATTATTAATAAGTCTTAACTATTAGGAAAGGTAAATATGTGAGCTTAAAACAATATAAATTGAGTTGTTCCAATGATGAAAATAGAAAAATTGATTGTTGTATTTTTTTTTTTATTTCTAGTACTTCGTAGAGATAAATTTCTTTAAGAAAGTCTAAAAAGTCTTTGAGGTATGTGTCGGAGAAGAGACAACTTGAGTGGAATAAAGCTTTACAGGGTATTTTTGTAGGCGTTTATCTATAGGAATTGGGGTTTAAATTTGAAGTTTTAATTTAAAATCAGCTTTTGTAGGTGAAATGTGAATAAAACTTCAACTTCAATTTCAAATGATTATTTGAAATCTCAAATGCTCTAGGATTTTCAATTCCAAGTTATGATTTTAATTTTTTTTAAACGTAAACTTGATCTCATAAGTTTATATTTTATTAAAAACTAATTCATCATTTTAAATATTGCAAAACAAGACACATTTTCAACCTGGATGGATTGCACTTGTACTATGTAGGAGAGTTATATTAAAGAATAACAAGTTACTACTATTAGTAAATTATGTGTATTTTGAAGTTTGTCATATCATGTATCGCAAACATTTATGTACAAAAAAAATATGGAGATATGTGATTTATTGATGCGTCTTAGGATATTCTGATACCTTTATTTATGGACTATTATTTGCCTATTTGGTAAGATTGTAAAAGAGTTGGGGAAGTTTTAATGATTTTCATAAATTGTGGAATTTTCATGTTTATGAGAAAAAAAATACGACTTAAGAAATTCAAATTGCATATCCAAATAAAATTTCAATTTTCAACTTCAACAACCTTATTTTTAAATTATTGATTTCGAACCAAGATTTAAAATCATGTCCAAACGAGTAACTCCTAGTGCAAATTAGATTGCAAAATGTAGGAATTCATACACCAAGATCGTCCGCGATACCACATTTTAGTCAAAGTGTTAGAATACACAATTAGGCAAAATTTATCAGAATATCTTTGTAATTGTAGTGCCTCCACATTCATCGTATAATATATTAGACTCATTAACTCGAAGTTAATTCTCGAATCCCATACATAAATGGGTACAATAAAGACTTTAACACTATGACCAAATAAAGATAAGGCATAATACATAAATATGCCTTTTAACTTGGCCTCAACTCACATTTATACTCTTCAACTTTGAATGTGCACAAGTAGGTACTTAAACATGTATAAAGTTAAACAAGTAATTAAACACATGCGTTATGTGTGGTGTCGTATGTGGCAATTCACATCCCTATGTGGCGTTCTACGTGTATTATATCATGTAAGACGCGTGTGTCTACTTGTTCAACTTTATACAAGTTTAAGGGCCTACTTGTGCACATTCAAAGTTGGAAGGCATAAATGTGAGTTGAAGCCAAGTTAAATGGGCCTGTTTATGAGAGAATGTTCTTGTAATCCGCTTCTACTAATTTTGCATTCCTACTTTGAGGTGTTTCCATGTCTTTAAGCGTCGGAATCTCAGTATTACTTCTGCCAAGAAATATATATTTGTACAATTCCCTAGAAATTTATCAAATATATGGTCTGCCTTTATGTTTCCAGGTTTGCACGCAGATTCAAAAGCACATGATTTCAGAAAATGACCTAGAGTAGAAAAAGGAGACATTAGAGATGATTGTAAAACAATAGGGACAAAATTAACGTTGGTTAAAGGAACCTGAGAGGAATGAGATAGACAACTCACTTGTAACAACTCTCGTAGTTATTTTTTGATTTTTACTTATTTTGACAGTTTCACCCCTTTCCATAACTTCATTTTATTTATGGTCTACAGGAGTTGGTGGCACAAGACACAATTTATAAGATGGTTGTGCATGATTTGAACGAGTTTTTCATTTTGAAAAGTTGAAAAGTTAAAAGGGTTGACCAAAGTCAACATTTGAAGAAGATGAACTTTGGAATAGAATTTCGACAATTTTATTAGCTTCAAATGGTGAATTTTGAGTTGATTGGACCTTTGATTAGGGTTCTAAATCATTCGAAATGAGTTTTGAGTCATTCATTAGAAAATTAGAACTTAAGAGTTGACTTCGATCAATATTTGGTTAATATAGCCTTAATCGGTGTAATGATGATTTCAATAGGTCCGAAATATCATTTCTAGTCTAGCAGCATCATTGATTATCTTCACGAGGTTCTCAATGAATTTTGAGGATCCATTCAGAATTTTTAAAAGTTGGTTAAACTGCTGGTGTTTCTTATCTGGTGCCAGTTGATTCCTTTTTTGTATTCACGAGGAAGGCATCATATCAGCAAAGAAGAAGATTCATAAGTCATCGCAATTATAGAGATGAGCTCGCGATCACAAAGGGTTAAAGGTTTGGGCAGGTCTTGGTTGAATTTTGACCTTCACATCTGCGAAGGACTTGTTGTATCAGCCATGACAAGACGGGTCAGTAGGTTGTAATTGTGAGTATTGGGCCACGATCCCAAAGAGAAATTATACCTAGGTAAAATATAAATTCCATTTTTGAACCTTAACTCAATAACTCAATTTTGGGAGTATGAAAACATATTTTTTTGTGCGATTCAAAAGAGGATTTCAATATTTTTTCATTGAGTATGATTTTTAACTCATTATTTAAGTATTCCTGATAATTTTTATTAATGATTTCACCTTTGAATCAATATTTTAGATTGGGAAAATCAAGAATTTTTATGCTAAAGTTGTGAAAACGTATTTTGTTGATTTAAAGGTTGATTTGAACTCAATTTTTAATGAAATTTCATATTTGAGTTTCTTATATTATGAATAATATAATTTTTGAATAAAGTTTCAGTTTCGCCCTTGTAGGCTCAGAGTTGACTTTTAAGCCAAGATAGAAGTATAATAATATGGGTGTCTGTAGATTTATTTTCTTAGGTAAAATGCCTATTTAACCAGATTGGGCTCATTCATTGGTTTTGAGTAAAGGCAATGCCATAATTTGATTTTTCAGACTTTGATTTAAGATAAGTTTAGACTTTTTTTTAACTCTTTATAAAATGTTAGTATGTTGTTGACTATGTATAATATGTAATGGCCTAATGGGTAATGGGGGTCCTGTATAAATAAGATGACAAGTATTTATGCGAGTACCGATACCATGTAACAAAATTATGTGATTATTTGACTTGATTGGATTAATTATTTACCTTGATTTGCATGATTTACATGATTTATGACTTATTTGAACTCATGAACATACTAGTTGATGATTTACTCTCCATTATTGATTCAAAGTTATATTATGGTACTACCTTATAAAAGTTGATATTTTAATTGTACTTTGGGTTGATATGAGATGTTATATATGAAGTGGAAATTGAAAAGGCAAACTTAGAATGATAGTATAATTAAAATACTTTATGAATGCATTGCCTTGATATGTGAATTTTTTTATTTGGGACCAGTATTGCAAGCAATGCATATTATGCATTATATTTCATGGAGATCAGAGTGGCAAGCCTGTCCAATGATATATGGATTAAAGTGTCACGATTGCCCAATATTATAAGGGTTGAAGTAGCACGCCTGCTCGATATATAGATGTTGTGAGTTTCTTATGGATTCCAGCTAGCTACACTATAGTAGAGGGTATATACATAGCATTTGCATTACATTCACTCATTGCTTGTCACTATTTATTGTTGTTGAACTTTTGTGATGAATATATGATTAAGTGCGGTGAACCTTGACTCAGTGATTATCTTGTATTGCTTTAAGATTTATTTTTGTATCTGTTATATTGTTGTTGGTTAAAGTTGCTAGTTTGGGTTTTGTAGAGATATTTTGATACTTGGTATCGAGTACAATTAGAGCATTATAAGATCGACCCTCATTATCTCTTCATGTTAGGGTGAACGATGATGTTGATGAGTATATATGGATTTTGTACTCACCCTTAGCTTTTCTGCAGGTTTGGAGCCGAGTACTTTTAGTCGTTGATCTATTGCTATTTGATTCTCCTATCGAGGTCCCGATATAGCTGCTAGGCTGATTCACAACCTCTTGAATCTCTCTATCTTTATTATTGTCTTTTTCTTCCTTTGGATATTATAGAGTTAGAGTTGTATTCTTATGTATAGATGCTTGTATTAATGACTCCAGATTATGGAAAGTTATGTTGTTATTTCTGTATTTTCTAAAGGATTATTGTGAAAAAGACTAATTTAAGACTTATCTTGTTTTAAGGTTATTTCTTCCACACATTTGAGGTATATTTAAGATTTTTGTATTGGTTGGTTACCTATAATGGGAGTGATATAGGTGCCATCTGTTTCCCAATTTTTGGATCATGATAAGTTGGTATTAGAGATCTAGGTTCATTGATCTCATAAATACAAGCCGAGTCTAGTAGAGTCTTGTTGATAGGTGTAGAGATGCTCGTTATCTATCTTTGAGAGGCTATACGACTTTAAAAAAATTCCTTTCTTTCTTATCATGCGTACTTGATTAAATTGGTTACTAAAATTCTTTGTTTCATTCTCTCAGAGATTGTGAGGACACATGCTACCATGGCTAGAGATCCGAAGCTTATTCTAGCACTCACACCTACTGCTCGTGTCGTGGAACACAGTAAGGCAAAGGGCATGCTAGGGGCCAAGGCCGAGGTTGGGGTGCATCACTAGCTAGAGTGAGAGCCCGGGCAGCTGGTTGTGTCCTAGCTATGTCAATCTGCAAAGATAGAGTGTGAGTCTGAGGGTGATCAGATTCCCATGGAGAAGGTAGGACCAACTTAGGCACCACTCAAATTTGTGGCTACTCCAATGCTTCAGGACACTCTAGTCTAAGCACTTGGTCTACTTGAGGGTATCGTTTAGATTGGTATTTTTCCTATTACTCTAGATGGTTCTCAAACCGGGATAAGAGGGTAGACTCCTAATTAGCATCCAATTCCAATTTTTCAGGGTCTAGTAGGCCTACCAGTAGTAGTAGAAGCTTCTAGACTTGGCAATATGCCTTTACGAGATGTTGGTGGGTAGTTGGGGCCAGACTGATTATGTCTAGCAAGGAGTAAAATAGGTTAAAATATTGTAGGAAGATGAATCCACCTCAGTTTCAGGGTGGACAGTGAAATGATGCTTACGAGTTCCTTGTAAGTTATCATGAGAGACCGTTGAACATAGGTTGGTGGAGTCTCATAGTGTGGATTATACTACTTTTCAAATATGTTTCTCAGCTAAGCAGTTATCATGCCCCGAGGCTACCTCCTAGACACAATATGGTGCTTAGTGTCACAAGTGACCCAAGCTAACCCATGGTCTGGCATAACTAAGCATTTCTGATTTAGATATAAACTGTGTGAAAGCTAAACTAGTGTAAATAACTAAGTTTGGAAAATAATCCAAAAGCTATCTGAATATATATATATAAATCTTATATTAATCTGAATAAGCACTGACTGCAAAATCTGAAACTAATACTATGTCTAAAAGCCTCTATCTGAAGTGAGTTGCTGGGACACTCCAAAAGTCTGAAAATTGAAAGTAAAGACTGAATAAGTAAACATAAATCTAGTCCTCGAAGAATGAGGACTCACCAACTGAGCTGCAAAATGGGGACTGGAGAATCGCACTAAACACAATTTGGATACTGAGCGCCTGAACTTACATCATGATAAGATGTAGCACAAACATATACGTCAGTACTTGGAATGTACTGAGGAGTAGGATATATGCAAAACTATATGTATAAGTACTGAACTTGGATAATGAACTTAAACATGAACTGAGAGGTAAACTGATGCAATGACCAAGTATTTAACATAAACTGTAATATGCTGGACTGAACTGAATAACTGAATACTGAATACAAGATCAATGCAAGCGCTGAATATAAACTGTGGGAGCTACTGTTAACTGACATACCCCAAGCTGAGCTAACTATAGGTCCAACTTGTAACCCTGGATGGGATGGTCTTCATACCTTGACAAGGGTACAAACATAAGCTAGCATGGATCCACTAATCTGATGTCCAACAAGGGACTGAGTTGTCAAGCCTGAACTGACGGGTGACCCCTTTAGAACCTATGGTGGCACCGTAGTTCTGGGACTTAGGGACTTCTTTTAAAGGTCTCAGCCTAAACTGACGTGTGAGCCTTCATCCCTTCATCCGCTCGGTGCTAAGTCTACTCCTAACTGAATATGCAAGTGATAAATACAGACTGATATAGTAGATAGCTCAAATACTGATTATTCTGACAATGTGTAATAATACTAAAAACTGAAAGCATTCTAATCATGAAATACAACTGACTAAAATATCTGCCTAGCATGCTTGAAGTTAAAGTACTGAAATTAACAAAATACTAGGGTTGTAGAATTCTGAATATGTATAACTATCCTAGGTTCTCAAAAGGACATATATTGGATTCCATAAACAACAACGGGCACTGAGATATAATTGATTCGTCGAATTTATGAACCATAGGTCTGAAGAATTAACTGAAAACTAAAGAATACCAAATTATTTAGGGACTCGATGGGTGAAAGGAACCCATTGATGAAATCCACATACCTGGAAGAAGATTCTATGGGGAAATTCTTGGGTTGAGGCCTGAACTTGAAGAAACCCTCGCTTGTTCTTGAGAGGAGAAGAAAGTGTCTCTTTTGTCTTATTTTTGCTAAGGACCGATCAGCTTAGGGAGAATGGAGAAATAAGAGTAAAACCCCCTTTAATTACCCCCCAAATGACTAAGTGTCAGAGTTAAAAGGGTATGGAAAAGACTGGAATGCCCCTAAATTAATCTTAGAAAATTGCTGGAAAAATTCGCGACTCATGTTCTATGGACGGGAACAACGTTTCGTGGATGCTTCCACGAGCCATAGAACCCTGTCGTGGTTCCTGGCCCTTTTGTCAAGGTTCAGGTCTGAGTTCTATTGACCAGGTTCATGACTCATAGAACCATCCACGGCCCGTAGAACCGGTTCATGGTTCTTGAGGGATTAATGACCCTCAGGTCTGAGTTTCACGAGTGGAATCTACAGCTCGTGGATTGTTCCATGGTCCATGGTTCCACCTTGTGAATCTAACTCCCAAATGACTGGTATTTGTCTAAGTTCCTTGGGCCATTCCACGGCTCGTGGATCCTTTTATGGTTTGTGAAAACCATTCGTGGTTTCGGCTGGGACTTGGAAAATTTCATTTTCTTGTTTTTCTAAGCTGCGTCTGGGCTTGGAAGTTCTAGGTGTTACAATATCTTTCCTGTGGATCATTCGTCCTCGAATGAAGACTAAACAATCTGAGTTTGGAGGGAAGGAGCTGCAATCCCCACCACTAAGTTCTAGAAGCTGATATCTAACTGAATTGAGTTCTAAGTACATGGAAGCATGCTGAAAATATGGGAATAGCTGAGAAACATGATATTGAGACTGAAGTACACATGATAAATCTAGGAAACTGTAGAGGAACTATTACCTTAAGCTGAAACTGGGTCGGAAGCAAAGAAGTGAGGGTACTTGGCCATCATGGCTGCTTCTGCTTCCCAAGTAGCTCCCTCAACGGACAGCTTCCTCCAAAGAACTTTCACTGAAGCGACCTCTTTGTTTTTCAACCTACGAACCTGATGTTCAAGAATCTCAACTGGAACCTCTTCATAGGTGAGACTGTCCTTCACAATCATACTCTCTAATGGCACGATCGACGCTGGATCGCTAACAAACTTCTTTAACAAGGAAACATGGAAGACTGGATGAACCGCTGCTAGTTTGGCTGGCAACTCTAACTCATAAGCCATGTTACCAACCCTCTTTAGGATCCTGTAAGGACCTACATATCTGGGACTGAGCTTCCCTTTCTTGAAAAACCTCATCAGACCCTTCATGGGTGACACCTTTAGGAAAATCCAATCATCAGTCTCAAACTCTAACTCCCTCCCCCTCACTTCTGCATAGGACTTCTGATGACTCTGAGCAGTCTTCAACCTTTCCCTAATAAGCTGAACCTTCTCCATATCTTCATGAACTGAATCTGGTCCAATCAAGGTTGCTTCATCTACCTCAAACCAGCCAATAAGTGACCTACACCTCCGCCCATAAAGTGCCCCATACGGGGCCATCTAAATACTAGAATGGAAGCTATTATTATAGGAAAACTTAATAAGAGGCAAATTCTCATCCCAATTACCTTTGAAGTAGATCACAAAAGCTCTCAATATGTCCTCTAAGGTCTGAATGGTATGCTCTGCCTGGTCATCTGTCTGTGGATGAAATGTTGTGCTGAGATTTACCTGCGTACCAAGACCTTTCTGAAATGATCTCCAGAACTGAGATGTAAACTGAGTACCCCTATCTGAGATGATAGAAAAGGGAACCCTATGCAACCTGAATAGCTTGCTAATGTAGAGTCTGGCATAATCTTCTGCTAAATCTGTAGTCTTGACAACCAAAAAGTGAGCTGACTTAGTCACCCTGTCCACTATCACCCAAATGGAGTCATGCTGTCTGCGAGTATGAGGTAAGCCTATAATGAAATCTATGTTGATAACTTTCCACTTCCAAGTAGGAATGCTAATATCTTGAGTCACACCTCCTGGTATCTGATGTTCTACTTTCACTTGACGACAGTTGGGACACTTAGCCATAAAATCTGTGATGTCCCTCTTCATTCCATTCCACTAATAGACTTCCTGTAGGTCACAGTACATCTTCGTGACACCGAGATGGATAGAATATCTAAAATTATGAGCCTCAGTCAGGATCTAATATCTCAAATCATCTATATTAGAAACACATAAACGACCCTGGTAGTGAAGCACACCATCTCTCCCTTAGGAAAAAACCTCTACTCTCTGCTGACGGACCACACCCTTTAACTGAAGAAAGATGGGATCACTGTCTTTCTTCTCCTTCACCTCGACTACAATAGAAGATTCTGACCCATTTTGAACTATCACACTGCCATCTGCTGTGTTCATAGGCAAGCTCCCAAGCGAGTGAGCCTATGAACATCCTAGCTAATTCTTTCCTTTCTTCCTCAACGTGAGACATGCTACCCATGGACAGTCTACTGACGGTATCAACCATTACATTGGTCTTACCCAGAAGGAAGAGCACATTCATATCGTAGTCTTTAAGGAACTTGAGCCACCTCCTCTGACGAGGATTTAAATCTTTTTGGGTGAACACATATGGGAGGCTCTTATGATTGATGAACACGTCTACATAGACACCATACAACTAGTGTTTCTAAGTCTTCAAAGCAAAAACTACTGCTGTAAGCTCATGGTCATGAGTTGGGTAGTTATTCTCTTGAATCTTAAGCTGTCTAGAGGCATAAGCGATGACCTTACCATTCTGCATCAAAACACAACCCAAGTCAACTCTGGATGCGTCACAATACATAACAAAACCATCTAAACCCTTTGGTAGAGTCAAAACAGGAGCTGTATTCAACCTAGTCTTCAACTCTAGGAAGTTTCTCTCACATTCATCTGACTACTAGAACTTAACCTTTTTCTGAGTCAATCTGGTCAAAGGGGCAGCTATGGATAAGAATTTCTCAACAAATCTCCTATAGTAACCAGCCAAACCCAAGAAACTTCTGATGTCGGTTAGAGAGGTGAGTCTAGGCCAGTTCTTCACTGCCTCTATCTTCTGCGAATCAACTCGGATGCCCTCACTAGACACCATATGACCAAGGGAAGCAACTGACCCCAACCAAAATTCACACTTATTGAACTTGAAAAATAACTGGTAATCCTTGAGAGTTTGTAGTACCACCCTCAAGTGATTTGCATGCTTCTCCTTACTCCGGAATATACCCGTATATCATCGATAAAGAAGATAATGAATAGGTCTAAATATTGCTTGAACACTCTATTTATTAAATCCATGAAAGCTACAAGAGCATTCGTTAGTCCAAAAAACATAACTACAAATTCATTGTGACAATATAAAGTCCTGAAGGCAGACTTGAGAATGCCACAATCTCTGACTCTGAGTTGATAATAGCCGGATCTGAGGTCTATCTTAGAAAAGTAGCTGGCACCCTGAAGTTGGTCGAACAAGTCATCAATCTTGGGGATGGGATACTTATTCTTGATTGTGACTTTGTTCAACTGATGGTAGTCGATGCACATCCTGAGAGAACCATCTTTCTTATGCACGAAAAGCACTGGAGTACCCCATGGAGAGATATTGGGTCTGATAAAGCCCTTATCTAGAAGGTCTTTCAACCGTTCCTTCAATTCCTTAAGCTTGACTAGAGCTATCTGTAAGGAGGAATTGAGATAGGTTAGGTATCTAGAAGGAGATCTATTCCGAAGTCGATTTCCCTTTTAGGAGGAATTTCGGGCAGATCTTCTGGAAAAACTTCTGAGAATTCATTAACTACCAGGACTGACTCAAGAGTTGAGGTCTCAGAATCTAAATCCTTAACCTGAACAAGATGGTAGATGCACCCTTTGGAAATCAATTTTCTGGCCATAAGGTAGAAGACAAATCGACCTATGGCACTGAGGTATTACCCTTCTATTCTAAGACTAGTTCATTAGGAAACTAGAACCAAATTATCCTAGTTCTACAATCAACTAAGGTATAACAAGAATGTAACCAGTCCATGTCGAGAATAATGTTGAAGTTGGTCATTTCTAATTCTACAAGATCGTCTGTGGTGACTTTCTGAGATACCATAACTGGGTAATTTTTGTATACCCATCTAGCTATGATTGAATCACCAACTAGAGTAGAGACTGAGAAGGGTTCTGGGAGGATTTCTAGACTGACATCAATGTCTAGTGATATATATAGGGTTACAAAAGAGACCGTAGCTTTGAGGTCTAACAATTCATAAATATCAAGCTAGAACACTTGTAACATACCCGTGACCACATCGGGAGAATCCTCCTGGTCATGTCAAGTCTGAAGAGCATAAAATCTATTCTGGCACTGACCACCACCCGCACTAGATGAGGTACCCTGCTGAGTCAGGCGGCCTACTAGAGCTTCTGTAGAGTTAGTCTAATTCTATGGGCGAGTATCCCTGCCTTTCTGAGAAGTCGTTGGGCACTCCTTCATTCTGTGGCCTGGCTTGCCACATCCAAAACAGTTCCCATTACCTGTCATACACTCACCTTGTGGTTCCTACCACACTTCTTGCAAACTGGATGAGTGCACCCACTAGTGACACTATCCTGGGACATAGAGCCTGGTGCCCTATCTCGTTGATCCAGTCTGAACTTCGGCACTGGGGAACTAGCAGAAGATGGGGCTGGAGCTAAAGATTTCTGGTGGAATTGAGATCAGTTACCACTATCTGACCTATGTTGAGAATAACTGCAGTCACCTGTTCTAGCCCTCTTACTGTCTCTTCCCCTTGCTTTGATCTTTTCTTCCTCAATATGTTGGGCATGAGTTATCAACTTGGAGATGTCCATCTCCTTTACCAACATAGCAGTTCTACACTCATTGAACACATCATCAGAGACACCTGACACGAACTTACTCATACGGGCTCTAGAGTCAGCTGCCATTGCCAGAGCATAATTGGACAGTTGAGTAAACTTGATTGAGTACTCCTTCACGCTTATATCATTCTACTTCAAGTTGATGAACTCTTGAACCTCGACTTTCCTGAGTTCAAGTGGAAAAAACCTGTCCAAAAATGCAGTCTTGAAGAGATTCTAATCCACTGGGCCTACATTTTACCACGAGACTTCTTCCATTATTGATACTAGGTATGAGCCACTCATTTCAACTGATAAGCAGCTAAGTCTATGCTCTCAACCAATGTGACACCTATAATCTTTGTCACTTTCTGGATGTCCTCAAGGAATTCCTGTAGGTCCTCCTCAGACTTGGAACAATGGAACTCTGGTGGATTCATCCGAGTGAAATCTTAGACTCTAGCTGCTGCAGAGTTATTCTTAGGTGGGGCTGGTGCCACAGCCTGCTGGTTAGCCTGAGCAGTCATGGACTGAGCAAGCACCTGAAAGGAAGCCGTGAACTCAGCATGAGTGACTTGCTCATTCAAAGGGTCGACTGGAGCTGGTGGTGCTTATTGGTTGCCAATTTTGTTTCTGTTCCCCCTTCTAATCGCTCTTTTGGGAGGCATTTTCACTGTAACGCGTAAAACACGGGTTAGAAGGAGATTAAGTAGAGTTCATACTCTAAGGCACAAGATGGAAGAGAAAGAAGGGAAGTTTTTCCTAATGACATCTCACAACCCTCCATCATAAGTGTGGCGCGCTTCACACCCATGAGAAAGACTCTACTTGATGTGGTTTTCAGACACCCTAGATTACTTGAGCCTGATGCTGTGATACCAAGTTTTTCATGTCCCGAGGCTACCCCCTAGAAGCAACATAGTGCTTAGTGTCACAAGTGACCCCAAGCTAACCCATGGTCTGGCATAACTAAGCATTTCTGATTTAGATACAAACTGTGCATAAGCTAAGCTGGTGTAAATAACTAAGTTTGGAAAATAATCCAAAAGCCATCTGAATATATATATAAATTTTTTATATTAATTTGAATAAACACTAGTTGTAAAAGCTGAAACTAACACTATGTCTAAAAGCCTCTATCTGAAGTGAGTTATTAGGACAAGCCTCCAGCTAACTCCAAAAGTATGAAAACTAAAAGTAAAGACTGAACAAGTAAACATAAATCCAGTCCTCGAAGAATAAGGACTCACCAACTGAGCTGCAGAATAGGGACTAGAGAATTGCACAAAACGCGATCTGGATACTGAGCGCCTGAACCTCCATCATGATAAGATATAGCACAAAAGTATGCATCAGTACTTAGAATGTACTGAGCATGCAGGATATATGAAAAACTATATGTATAAGTACTGAACATGGATAATGAACTTAAACATGAACTGTTAAACTGATGCAATGAATAAGTATTTAACATAAATTATAACATGCTAGACTGAACTGAATAGCTGAATATGTAATACAAGGTCAACACAACCGCTGAATCTAAACTGTAGGAGCTACTATTAACCAACATACCCCAAGCTGAGCTAACTATGGGACCAACCTATAACCCTATATGGGAGGGTGTTCATACCTTGCCAAGGGTACAAACATAAGTTGGCAAGGATCCACTAATATGATATCCAACAAGGGACTAGGGTGTCAAGCCTGAACTGATGGGTGACCCCTTTGAACCTATTGTAGTGTCGTAATTCTGGAACTTCGGGACCTCTACTAAAGATCTCAGCCTAAATTGACGGGTGAGCCTTCATCCCTTCGTCCGCTTGGTGCTAAGTCTATTCCCAATTGAATATGCAAGTAATAAATACAGACTAATATATTGGATGGCTCAAATACTGATTATTCTGAGAATACGTAATAATAATATTGAAAACTAATAGCATTCTAATAATGAAATACAACTGACTGAAATATCTGCCTTGCATGCTTGAAGTTAAAGTACTGAAATTAACAAATACTAGGGTTGTAGAATTTTGAATATGTATAACTATCCTAGGTTCTCAAAAAAACATATAATGGATTCCATAAACAACAATGGGAACTAAGATACAATATATTCGTAGAATTTAGGAACCCTAGGTCTGAAGAATTAACTAAAAATAGAAGAATACCGAATTACTTAGGGACTCAATGGGTGAAAGGAACCCATTGATAAAATCCCATATACCTAGAAAAAGATTCTACAGGGAAATTCTTGGGTTGAGGCCTGAACTGGAAGAAACCCTCGCTTGTTCTTGAGAGGAGAAGAAAACGTCTCTTTGCTCTTATTTTTGCTAAGGACCAATTAGTTTTGGGATAATGGAGAAATAAGAATAAAACCCCTTTAATTACCCCTAAAATGACTAAGTGTCAGAGCTAAAAGGGTAGGGAAAAGACTAGAATGCCCCTGAATTAATCTTAGAAAAATGTTGGAAAAGTTTGCGACTCAGGTTCCATGGACGGGAACCATGATCCGTGGATGCTTCCATGGGCCATAGAACCCCATCGTGGTTCCTGACCCTTTTGTTAAGCTATAGATCTTAGTTCCATGGACCAAGTTCATGACTCATGGAACCATCCATGGTTCGTAGAATTGGTTCGTGGTTCTTAAGGTATTTATGACCCTCAAGTCTGAGTTTTACGAGTGGAATCCACGACTCATGGTTTGTTCCATAGTTTGTGGTTCAACCTCGTGAACTTGACCCTAAAATGACTGGTCTTTATCTGAGTTCCACGAAGGCCTTCCACGGATCATGGATCCTTCAATATTCCATGGAAACTATCCATGGTTTCGGCTGGGACTTGGAAAATTTCATTTTCTTATTTTTCTGAGCTGGTTCTAGGCTTGGATATTCTGGGGTGTTACAGCGGTGGTGGTGGTCTTATATGGATACTACGCTAGTTGAGTCTCCTTCTATTTCATGGGAGAAGTTTGCTCAAGCTTTCATGGAGAGGATCATTCCTTGTAGCCTGTGAAAGAAGATGAGGAGTTAGTTTAAGCATTTGACTCAGGATGGTATTTCAGTGGCAGAGTACGAGACCAGATTCCATACTTCCTCTCATCATTCCTAGGTAATTTTACCATATGAGACTGAGAGAATTCATCGATTCAAGGGAGGGGTTTGACTTACCATATCTGTATAATAGCTTAGCAGATAGCCTCATTTGGGAATTTTTTTTTAGAGAGTGGTCGAGGCAGCCAAGGAGTTTAAGCTTATATGCCATAAGAAGTTTGGGGATCTGAGGGATAAGAGGTCTCACACTTATAGTTCTTTCAATGGTGCCTCATCTGGAGGTAAGGGATCATTTAGGAGAGGCTCTTATCCTCATTTTGGTATACCATTTCATACTGCTATTCATGCTCTTAAGGGAGGTTATTTCAGACGAGACTCCTACAACTCAAGTCAGACTTCTCAAGGTTATTTTTAGAGGCCTTCAGGTCATGGTGGGTTTTTAGGTTACTTGTGTCATTCTTAGTAGATGTCAGTTCCTAGATCTTGTTATGAGTATGTTAAACTAGGACATATCAAGAGAGATTGCCTTAGACTTAGAGTGAGGCATCGACATATGGGTTCTCAGGATCCAATTAGAGCAACAACACTGACAGCTAGAGGTGTGCCACAAACTAGGTGAAGTGGCGATAAAAGAGTGACTCAAGTAGAGGGTGATCATTCTCGGTGTTACACATTCTCGATTAGACTAGGGCAAAGGTCTCTGAAGTAGTTATCACATGTATTATTCTAGTATGCCATTGACCTACTTCAGTCTTATTTGATCCTGGTTCCATTTTCTCCTATGCATTTTTATATTTTGCATTAGGTCTTTGATATGATGTGTAATTCTCTTTTTGTGCCTATTTGTGTTGCTATCCTAGTAGGTTATTAGTGTTGGATCGGGTGTACTGATCCTATGTTATGACTTTGTCAAGTTATGATACTGTCACGACCCAAACCATCGTGAGTGGTACCCACCCAAAACCCCTGGATGAGCGAACCAATATTGACCCAACACTTAGCAATTCTAACAGCTCAAAACCAGCTTGGATTAAATAAACTAACATTCACCATCAAAATACTAGTAAAACAAGATCCTGCAAAAATCCCCTAGAAATTGAAAGTCACTGTACCAAAACATCTATCAAAAGTCTAGAACAGGGATGCAACCCCAATAAAACAAGAGTTTAAGCCTAAAACGAATGGGCTACAACTAAACGAGATGAAGACAAGGTAGCTCAAAAGAAATAACTCACCCTTGCAATCGGGAATTCCTGGGACTAGATCTGAGGTCACGTAAGAGCCGTCGAAAGATGTCCTATACTCATAGAAAGAAAGACAAGTGCAAAATCAGTACACAACCACTGTGTATTGGTAGGATCATCAGCCAGCTCAAACAAATAATATATATACAATAAACCAAAACTGAGTAAAGTAGCACAAACATGTAGCAATAATCATTAACACAATTCTAGGCTCTCAGCCTACCCTCTAACTCATCAACCACATGAAACAGGTTCACAATCACTTAAAATGTACAATAATCAAGACATTTACCCTTATTACATTTCCGGACCAACTACGGATCCCTAGACCAACACCTAGTGTTTACATGCAATGCCTGGTCCACCCCAGGACCAACCCCATATTCAAGTGTAACAACCCAGCCTCTCAAGGACCAATATAATAAATACATATTTAACACTCAACTCGGCTACTCATGGAACCATTCAACAAACCCAATCAATAATGCAATTTAAACCCGTACCAGGTGTGGTACCCGAGCCAACTCATATAGAACCTATACTAGGCGTGGTACCCAAGCCAACTAATACAGAATGTGTACCAGGCATGGTACCTGAGCCAACTGTTATATCACACAAAATCAACAATCAATATTTAAATGAATAGAAAACACCCTTGCAAACCAATAAGCAATGTTAAATTCTTTTCACATACTTAACACCCCAAATGCGTGGACATTTATAATTATTTCCTAAGAACAAAAGCACATACAATGCTAAGTCATAGTTTCATGTACATACATTGCATTTGGCAAGACATTAACCATCACCTACCTTGAATTGCTTTTGCAAACTTTACTGGACCAGAGCCTTCCCATTTTCCGTAGCTTTCTCTTGCTCTTGGTCTAAACACAATTACAATAACTACAATCAATCTAATGGCCTAAATTTACCTGGATTATGTAAAATCCCAAATCCCCAAGACAAACCATAATCATTCCATTCATTCCCAGGATTTTCCACCACTAATTCATCCTAAACTACTATTTTTACAGTTACATTTAGCGAACAATGGTGTTTCTAACATGCAATAGTGATAATAATCCTAACCCATGGATTATACAACCTAGAATCCCTTTTTCCCCAGATTATATCATCCTTAGGTCAATCCAACCCTTTCCCAAGCCTAATATTATAGTTTCTAAGGTTCGGGAATCAAAATAATGAAGAGGGGAGCGAAAATCTTACCTTTTCAATGAAGTTTGGTGGAAATTTCATGAAAATCTTACCTTTTCAACAAAGTTTGGTGGAAAATCACAGAAATTTGCCTCCCTTCATCTCTGCCCTTCCCCACAACTTTCTTGAAAGTTTTTGAATGATTTTGGGGAAGTTTCAGCATTAAACCCGACTCAGTCTGCTATAGCGGTTTATACACTGCTATAGCAGCGCCACTGTAGCATAATCTACTGCTATGGCGGTGCTGACCGGCATTGACTTCCACCATAGCAGGAATTTCTCTACTATAGTAGAAACTACAATAGCACAATGTCAATCACTATAGCAGTTAACACGAGACAGAAACTCGGAAAATCCCACCAAAGCACCCATTTTACAACACACTTTAAATCTAGATGTCCCGGAATAACTCCTTCCTGTAAACCTTAATACTGAGAGTTCTACTTACTCGAATTCACTTCCAAAAAGTCTCCCGAACTTCTTAACATCTTAGCAAATGGAAAAATAGCTCAATACAAGATAAATTACCCAATAATCACCCGGATAACCCTAAAACATACCTTGCTACTGTCTGAGACTAGCCTAGCCCAAAATTTTAAACTCCCAAACCTAGAAGTTTTCTAACCCGAAACTTGGCATGAAAGGTTTACCCATAACTATGGACTCAATAATTATAACAGATACCAATTTACCCATCGTTCATCCCCAAACTATCAAACCCAAAAAGATGAAATAAAAAAGGGAAAGCGTAGTACCTGAATCCTCAAACAAGTGAGGGTACTTGTCCCGCATGTCCTTCTCAGTTTCCCAAGTAGCTTCCTCAATCAGACAATTCTTCCATTGAACTTTCACTGATTTGATCTCCTTTGTCCTAAATTTCTAGATATTCCGATCAAGAATCACAACCGATTCCTCTTCATATTGAAGATCGTTGTCTAGAAAAATTGAACCCCACTTAAAGATGTATTCCTTATCCTCATGGTATAGCTTCAACATAAATATATGGAAGACTGGATGGACTCCGGATAAACTAGGTGGCAGTGCTAACCTGTAAGCCATTGGCCCTACAATTTTGAGAACCTCAAATGGACTGATGTACCAGGGGCTAAGCTTACCCTTCTTGCCGAACCGCATTACCCCCTTCATTGGTGATACTTTCAATATCAACTGCTCACCAACCTGAAAATCCATGTCTCTTACTTTGCAATCTGCGTACTCTTTCTGCATGTTTTGGGCTGTTAGCAACTTGGTCTGAATCTCTCTCACTTTTTCCTGATCTTCCCTTACCAATTTCACACCCAAAGGTTTCACATCGCCTGCCTCAAACAACCCTATGGGTGATCTACATTCCCTCCCATAGTGTGACTCAAATGGTTCCATATCAATAGTAGAGTGGTAGCTATTATTGTAAGAGAACTCACACAATGGTAGAAATTTGTAACACCCCAAAATTCGATCCAACTTTTAAACTTAGGAAATCTAAATTTTTTGAACTTTCCAGAAATGATAGATCCAAACTACGGACCGTGGTTTGAACCACGAGTCGTGAACTGAACCCTTAGTTCCAGTCTGTTGGTTCAGCCTCTGGTTTGAGAACCACGAGTTGGTTCTACAGACTGTGGTTCTAATTACGGTTCATCCTGTCAACTCATGGAATCAGATCAGAGGGTTGACAAGTTCCCCAGGTTTCATGACTGGTTTCTATGGCCCGTAGTTTGAACTATGGACCATCCTATAACTCGTAGAACTTGTTCAGAGAACTGCAAGTTT
Organism: Jaltomata sinuosa; assembly: GCA_003996215.1. Classification (NCBI taxonomy): domain Eukaryota; kingdom Viridiplantae; phylum Streptophyta; class Magnoliopsida; order Solanales; family Solanaceae; genus Jaltomata; species Jaltomata sinuosa. The sequence goes on from QJPP01007351.1 coordinate 376,453, forward strand.
TCCCAAAAACTATAACTTAAGTCTATGAATCGTGATCTATTCTATGGGTCAGTCCTGTTGACTCGTAGTTTGGCTTCTGTAGCCTATATATTTGGCCAGGAATAACAGGTGGAAACCTCGAGCCGTGGATTGGTCTACGACTCGTGGAATCCATCCCAGAAAGTCAACTTTTTCCAGCTTTTTTCTAATTATGTTCCAAGGCATATTTTAGTCATTATCCACCCTTTTAACTCCTAAGTGAGGTCGTTTTGACCATTTTTAGCATGATTTCTAAACGTATTAGCCTAAGTCCCTTTTCATTACCTCATTCACCTCCCAAAGAGGAAAAGAACTCCTTCAAGCTCCAAGTCTCAAGTTCCAGGTTCAAGTCTCTTTTTTTTTAATTTCAAGTGGGTTAGCTTCAATCAAAGTGTTCAATAAGGGATTCCCTTCACCCTTATGCCCAAACCCCCAATCTTCTAAATTGAATTTATGGATTTCTAAATTAGGGTTCTTATTCAAATTGGGGAAAAGTTATGGGTCTTCATTTAAAGCATCAATTCATGATTTCTTATTACGTATCTATGATTTAAATGAAGTTCCTTAGTTGATTTCAAAATCTCATATATTGATGATGAATTTTAGTATGATTTTATTGAATAGCATGTCTTCAAGTAAAATTGGTATGTTTAGATAACATGACTTCTATTTTCATGAAATTGCATGCCTAATTCTTCAATCTATGATATTAGAAAGGAAAGTATGTTTTGAATTATGGTTTTGCAAAGCTTTAAGATTCATGACTTGTGGATTGCATGACATCAGATATGTCCTTATGCTTTTCCAATAGTTTTGGACATTAGATATGGCCCTATGTTTTATGAAAGGTTTGGCATCCAAATATGTCTACCTAAGTTATAACTATTTTGACATCAGATATGTCACAAGTATTATGAGCTATATGTATATGTTTTGGGAGTAGTATTAGAACCGAGTTGAACAGGGTAAGAGTACCCTTAGTACCAGAATTATGTGCCCCCATAGGTTCTAAGTCCCCTCAGTTGGGCAATAGATTTAGTGATCACGCCAGAGTCATGCCTTTATACCCTGACAAGGTATATTGGGTCCTTTCGATGGGGCGTATACATTGGATTCCATGTAGCTCACATGATCTATGCCGGTTAGAGAACCTCCCATAGAAACAGAATCAGGTTTTTAAATGCATTGACTCTTTGCCTTTAGACTTCAAAATTATTATGAGTACTTATGATTTATTGCATAAATTGCTTTAGCATTGCATTGAGTCTTTTTCATTTCAATTTTAAACTTATAACATGATTTCAATTTTACAATTTTATTTAGCATGCTTATCTCAGATTTCTATTTATCTCACATATTCGGTACATCCTATAGTACTGACGCATTTTGCACTGCATCCTTTTACGATGCAAATTCAGGTTCCTTCCCTTAGACTCATGGCTAGACTACGCAGAACTTTCAGCTGATCAGTAGTGAGTCCTCATTTTTCGAGGACTAGAGGTAGCGATCCTACCTTTATGTTTTGTTTCAGATGTCCGAGTTAGCTGGGGTCTTGTCCCAATGACTCCTTATGACAGTTAGAGGCTTTTCAGATATAGAAAGTATGCGAGTCCCCTTTTGGATTTGTATTCCTATTTGACTTGATTATCTATGCATTTGATTTTGGATCTTCCTACTATGCTTCCACTTATCTATTGATTTATCTGAGTCATGCTATGACCAAGGGTTAACTTGGGACACTCGTAGTCCCGGGTCCCGTGTTATATCCGGGGGTAGCCTCAGGGCATGACAAAATTGGTCCAAATGACCCTCAAAGTCAATTACACATGCTCTCAGCATGTCCTCAAATACCTGAATTATCCTCTCTTATTGACCATCTGTCTGAGGATGAAAAACTATGTTGAAAGAGAGTTGAGTGCCCAACTCTTCGTGCAACTTACCCCAGAACTTAGAGGTAAACTGATTACCCCTGTCTGAAATGGTTGAGAGTGGCACCCCGTGCAGTCTCACAATCTCCCTAACATAGATCTTAGCCAACTGCTGCAAATTATAGTCCACTCTGATCGGAATGAAATGAGCAGACTTGGTAATCCTGCCCACAATGACCTAGATAGTGTCATATTTTCCCAAGGTCTTAGGAAGACCTACCATAAAATGCATGGCTATCCTCTCCCACTTCTACTTGGGAATGAGCATTCTTTGAAGCAGTCCTGTAGGCCTTTAGTGCTCATACTTGAACTGCTGACAGTTTTGACACTTAGACTCATAATCAGCTATGTATCTTTTCATCCCAGGCCACCAATAAAGTTGCCTCAAGTCCCGATACATTTTGGTTATGCTTGGATGAATCACCACAAACCATGAGCCTCTACCAACACTTTCTGAATTTTGTCATCAACTCAAGGAATGCAAATCCTCCCTCTGAAGCTTATCACCCCATCAGTGCCTAACGTGGCATCCCTATACTCTCCGGATGCTACCTTGCTCCGAAGCTTGTTCAACTGTGCATCCTGAAATTGCTTGGCCTTTATTTCTTCTATGAATATGGATTTGACCTCAATACTGGCCAGCAACCCACCATGTTCTAAGATGCACAATTGCATGAACTTAGATTCTAGAGCCCGAATCTCCTTAGACAGTGGTCTTTTGGACGCTCCCAAAAAAGACAAACTAGCCATGCTAACCATCTTCTGGCTCAATGTGTCTGCCACCACATTAGCCTTGCCTGGATGATGATGGATGGTCACATCATAATCTTTCAATAACTCCATCTACCTCCTCTGCCTCAGATTCAAGTCCTTCTAACTAAACACATGATGCAGGCTGCGATGGTCCGTGAACACTTCACACTTGACACCATAGAGGTAGTGCCTCTAAATCTTGAGTACAAGGACCACGCTGCCAACTCCAAGTCGTGAGTTGGGTAATTCTTCTCATGAGGCTTCAACTACCTTGAAGCGTATGCTATAACATTCTTGTTCTAACATAGCACCCAAACCCAAATGTGAAGCAGCACAATACACAATGAAATCCTTACCTTTAACTGGAATGACTGAATGGGAGTTGTAGTAAGAAGTGTCTTGAGCTTTTGGAAGCTCTCCTCACACTTATCGGTCCACACAAATGGTACCTCCTTCTGAGTCAACCTTATCAAGTGAGTAGCGATAGATGCAACGTTCTTGACAAATCTACAACAGTAGCCTGCAAGCCCCACAAATCTCCTAATCTCAGTCACAGAGCTAGGCCGTACCCAACTCTTAACTACCTCAATCTTTTGGTGATCCACCATCACCCCCTTTTATGACACCACATGCCTTAAGAAAGTGACTGAAGTCATCCAGAATTCATACTTGGAAAACTTGGCATATAATTTCTGGTGCTTTAAGATGTCCAAAATAGTGCGAAGATGCTCAGCATGCTCCTCCTTACTCTTGGAGTAAATTAGAATGTCATCTATAAACACGATGATGAATGAATCTAGATATGATTTGAACACCTCATTCATCAAGCTCATGAATAACGCCGTTACATTGGTCAACCCAAACACACTAGGAACTCCTAGTACCCACACCGAGTTTAAAATGCTGTCTTAGGGATATCCTCGGGCCTAATTTTTAACTGATGGTACCCTGACCTTAAGTCAATTTTTGAAAATACATATGCACCCTACAACTGGTCAAAGAGGTCATCTATGCGGGGTAAACGATACTTGTTTCGGATGGTGACCTTGTTTTGTGTCGTGTAGTCTATGCACATCCTCATACTACCATCTTTATTTTTCACAAATAAAACTGGAGCACCCCAAGGCAAAGCACTGACAAATACCACCATCTGTCATGTCCATGAGGCAAATTCCTAAGCGAGCAAGCCTATGAACATCCCTGGATAATTCTTTCCTACCCATGGGCAGTCTGCTGAGGGCATCAACCACTATATTGGCCTTACCCGGATGGTAGAGCATATTCATATCATAGTCTTTAAGGAACTCGAGCCACCTTATCTGATGAAGATTTAATTTTTTCTGGGTAAGCACATACTGGATGCTCTTATGATCTGTGAAAACGTCTACATACACACCATATAAGTAGTGTCTCCAAATTTTTAGGGCAAAAACAACTATTTCCATCTCAAGGTCATGAGTCGGGTAGTTCTTCTCATGAATCTTAAGATGCATTGATGTATAATCTATGACCAAACCATGTTGCATCAGGACAGAACCCAAGCCAACTCTAGCTGCATCACAATAAACCACTAAGACATCTGAACCCTTTGGTAGATTTAACACGAGAGCTGTAGTCAACCTAGTTTTCAAATATAGGAAACTCTGCTCATACTCATCTGACCACTAAAACTTGACCATCTTCTGAGTCAACTTGGTCAATGGGGCAACTATGGATGAGAACCCTTCAAGAAAGCTTTTGTAGTAACCAGCCAAACCCAAGAATCTTCTGATGTCTGTCAGAGAGGTATGTCTAGGCCAGTCCTTTACTACCTTAATCTTTTGGGAATAAACCCAGATTTCCTCACTAGATACTACATGACCAATAAAAGCAATCAATTTCAACCAGAATTCACACTTATTGAACTTGGCAAATAACTGGCGATCCTGGAGAGTTTGCAACACTACTCTTAAATGGTCTTCATTCTCCTTCTCGCTCTGAGAGTATATGAGTATATCATCGATGAATACAATGAAGACCAAGTCTATATACTACTTGAACACTCTATTCATCAAATCCATGAAAGCTGCAGGAGTATTAGTTAGTCCAAAAGACATAACTACAAATTCATAGTGACCATACCGAGTTCTGAAGGTTGTCTTTGGAATGTCATAATTTCTGACTCTAAGATGATAATAAACAGATCTGAGGTCTATCTTAGAGAAGCAACTAGCACCCTGAAGTTGGTCGAACAAATCCTGGGGATGAGATACTTATTTTTGATTATGGCTTTGTTTAACTGACGGTAGTCGATGCACATTCTGAGAGAACTATCTTTCTTAAGCACGAAAAGCACTGGAGCACCCCATAGAGAGATACTGGGTTTGATGAAGCCCTTATCTAGAAGGTCTTTCAACTGTTCTTTTAATTCTTTAAGCTCAACTGGAGCCATCTTGTAAGGAGGAATCAAAATAAGTTGGGTATCTAGAAGGTGATATATCCCGAAGTCAATTTCCCTTTCGGGAGGAACTCCATGAAGATCTTCTAGAAACACTTTTAGGAACTCATTCACCACTGGTACTGATTTAAGAGTTGGGGTTTCAGAGCTTGAATCCTTAACCCAAACAAGATGATAGATATACCCTTTGGAATTATTTTTCTGGCCTTAAGATAAGAGATGAATCGACCTATATGCACTGAGGTATTATCCTTCCACTCTAAGACTGGCTTGTTTAGAAACTGAAACTGAACGATCCTAGTTCTACAATCAACTGAGGCATAACAGTAATGTAACCAATCCATCCCTAGAATTATATCAAAGTCAGTCATTTCTAACACTACAAGATCAGCTGAAGTGAGTTTCTTGGAAATTATGACAGGGAAATTTTTGTATACCCGTCTAGATATGACTGCATTACCAACTGGAGTAGAGACTGAGAAGGGTTCTGGAGGATTTTTAGACTGACACCAAAATTTACTACTATGTAAAGAGTTACAAAAGAAAGTGTAGCCCCTGGGTCTAATAATGCATAAACATATAAATAGAAGACTCATAATGTAACTATGACCACATCGGGAGAATCCTCTTGGTCCTGTCGAGTTTGAAAGGCATACAACCTATTTTAGCGCTGATCACCACCTGTACCAGACGAGGCATCCTGCTGAGTGGGGTGACCTGCTGGATCTGATGTAGAAGTAGAACTATCTTGATTCTGTGAGCGAACATCCTTGCCCTTTTTAGAAGCTGCTGGACAGTCCCTCATCCTGTGGCCTAGCTTGCCACATATAAAACAATTCCCACCGCCTTCCATACACTCACCCTGGTAGTTTCTACCACACTTCTTGCAAACTGGATGAGTGCGCCCGCTGGTAACTGTACCTTGGGATATAGAGCCTAGTGATCTATCCCGTCGGTCCTATCTGAACTTAGGCACTGGGGCACTAGCAGAAGATAGGGCTGGAGCTGAAGATTTCTGGTGGAACTAAGAGAGGTTGACACCATCTGACCTCTGTTGAGAGTAGTTAAACTCACCTATTCTATCTCTCTTACTATCTGTTCCCCTCTCTTTGATCTTCTCCTACTTAATCTACTGAGCATAAGTAACCAACCTAGAGATATCCATTTCCTTTACCGGCATTGCAGTCTTGCACTCTTTAACTATATCATCAGACATACCAGATACGAACTTACTCATGCAGGATCTAGAGTTAGCTACTATCGCCAGAGCATACTTAGACAATTGGGTGAACTTGAGAGCATATTTCTTCATACTCATATCATTCTGCTTCAAATTGATGAACTCCTGGACCTTGGCTTCCCTGGTCTCAAGAGGGAAAAACCTGTCTAAAAATGCAGTCTTGAAGTGCCTCCAATCCACCAGACCTGCATTAGAACAACGAGACTCCTTCCACTGCTAATACCAAGTATAAGCCACTCTCTTTAGCTTGTAGGTGGCTAAATCTGCACTCTCAACTGGGGTGACACCTATAATATCTGTCACCTTCTGAATGTCATCAAGAAATTCCTGTGGATCCTCTTTGAACTTGGACCCATGAAATTCTGGAGGGTTCATCCGAGTGAAGTCTCATATTCTAACTGCAGCAGAGTTAGCCTGAGGTGGAGCTAGTGACATAGCCTACTAGTTGACCTGAGCGGTCATGTCCAGAGAAAGTACCTGAAAAGTAGCCCTGGATTTGGCATGAGTCACTTGCTCATTCAGAGGGTCTACTGGAGCTGCTGGTGCCTGCTGGTTCCTTGCGTTGGCTCTTCTAGGAGGCATTTTTTGAAATGTGTAGAGAATGAGTTAGAAGGATATTAAATAGAGACAATACTCTATAGCATGAGCTAGTAAAGAAAGAAGGGAAGTTTTTCCTAATGACATTTCGTAGCTTCTCCCCCATAAGTGTGGCGCACTTCACACCCATAAAAAAGACTCTAATTGACGCGACTTTCAGACACCCTAGGACACTTAAACCTGATGCTTTGATACCAAGTTTGTCATGCCCTGAGGTTACCCCCTGGACAAAACATGGTGCTCAGTGTCACAACTGACCCCAAGCTAACCCATGATCTGGCATACCTAGACTATTTCTGATAAAATAGGTACTGTGCGGAAAACTGAAAGCATTTAAATAACTGAGATGGGAAAGAAGACTAAACATGTCTAAATATGCATAAATATATGAAAACATGATTAGTCTAAAAGTAAACTAAAATACTCAAAAGTTGATTCTAGTCTATGTATGAAAGCCTCTAACTGAAATAAGTTGCTGGGATAAGCCCCCAGCTAACTTTAAAAGTCTGAAAACTGGAATATAATGCTAAAAGGATAAACATAAGCTGTCGTCCTTGGTCTATAAGGACTCACCACTGAGCTGCTGAGTAGGGACTGGGATATCATACTAAGTGCGGTCTGGATGCTGAGCGCCTGAATCTACATCATACAATGATGTAGCACAAAGTTATGCATCAGTACTTTGAATGTACTGAGCATGCGGGATATATGAAAAGTTGTACAACATAAAGACTGAACAAGAAAATACATACTGGAGCATGAACTGAAAGATGAGCTAAATGCAATGACCAAGTAATTACCATGAATATATAACATACTAAACTGAATAACTGAAATAGATACTGAGTACATGGTCAATGCAATATGAGTCTGACTACGGGAGCTACTATTAACCAATATACCCCAAGCTAAGCTAACTATGGGGACAACCTGTAACCCTGGATAGAAGGGTGTTTGTACCTTGCCAAGGGTACAAATAAGTCTGTTGTGCATCCACTAAATTGATTTCCACGAGAAATAAGGGTGACCATCCTAATCTGACAGCTGAACCTTTTATACCTACAGTGGCACCATAGTTCTGGGACTTAGGGACTTCTACTAAAGGTCTCAGCCTAATCTGAAAGCCAAGCATTCATCCCTTCATTCGCTTGGTACTAAGTCTACTCCCAAATAATTACAAGTAATGAAATGCAAGCTGAAATACTGAATATCTCAAATACTGATAATCATCTGAGAATGCAACCTACATATACTAAAACTGAGGGCATTCTAGTTTTGAAGCATAATTGCCTGAATTATCTGACTAGCAAGTATAAAGTATGAGTACTGAAATTTACACAAGCTAGGGTTACTGAATTATGTACATAAGACTATACTAATTCTCCAAGAAATGTGTAATAGTTATCACACAAGTGATAGAATCTGAATTTCAATGTTTCCCTAAGGTGTAGGAACCCTATGTTTGACTAAATCATGGAGAAACTGAAGAACTGAACTGAATCTAGGGATTCAATGGATAGAAGGAACCCGTTGATGAAATCCCATATACCTGTATGAGAATCTATGGAGAAATCCTTGGATTTTAGGGGCTGAGCTTGAAGAAGACCTTCTGCTTGTTCTTAAGAGAAAACTGTCGCCTCTTTTCTCCTTTTCTTTCTAAGTGTCTGATGATTTTTGGAGAATGGGTGATTTAGGCAGTTGTTGACTAATTAATTAGGCTTAGACTAAGAAAAATAACGTACCTTAGGGCTTAAAAGGGATAGGAAAAGTTTGGAATACCATTGAGAATTAAAAACAAAAACTGCTAAAATTTGCGACTTAAGTTCCACGGACAGGTTTCACAGTCCATGGATGGTTCCACGGCCCATAGAACCCTGTCATAGTTCCTGGGCCATTTTGTCTAGCTGCGGGTATGAGTTTCACAACTTGGGTTTATGACCCGTGGAACCATCCATGGTTTATGGAATCCTATCGTGGTTCCTGAGAAATTGATGACCCTCAGGTCTGAGTCCTACGAGACCATTCCACGAATCAAGGATCATTCCACGGTTCATGGAAACAGGTTGTGGTTTTATAAGGACAGTTGGGTCTCGAGTCTGAGTTCCACGACTCATGGATCATTCCTCGGTCCATGGTTCTGGCTCATGGTCTTGACCCCAACTTGGTTGGTCTCTGTCTGAGTTCCACCGAGGTATTCCACGGCTCATGGACTGTTCCATGATCCATGGAAACCATCCGTGGTTCCGGCTGGGACTTGGAAAATTTTATTTTCTGGTTTTTCTGAGTTGGGTTTAGGCTTGGGAGTTCTGAGGTGCTACACAATCGATAGTGACTCTGCACTATCATCCCGGAGATGAGCCAAGAAGGAAAAATACCCTCTTTCCACTAACTTCCTAGCCTGAACAAAGATATAACCTTGATAGGCTTAGACCTGTATACAACTTCCTACTTTAGTCTATCCTTATCCAGAATCTCTAGAGTCACGGTCTTAGTATTACAATTCAACACTGCATGATATGAAGACAGCCAGGTCATAACCAAAATAACATCAAAGTCTAACATGTCCAGAATAACCAAGTTTACCAATATCTGCAACCCCATAAACACCACAGGACAAGTACGATAAACACGGGTTACTTTCACAAACTCTCCAACTGGAGTAGAAACATGAATAGGGGAATCGAGGACATCACAAACAAGATCCAAACCCAAGGGAAAATTCAGAGAAACATAAAAGTAAGTAGAACCTGGGTCAAAAAGTACAGAAGCCATCCTATCACAGACTAGAATTGTACCTGTGATCACTGCGTCTGACACCTCACCCTCAGACTTCCCTGGAAAAGCATAACAATGGACCCGGTCATCAATCTGAGAAACTTCCCTGGCAGGCTACACTACACCCCTGCCCACGCCACCATTTTCTCTGTCTCCCCGACCTCCCTAAAGTTACTTCACCCACCCTGTGGATGACCTCTAGCATAACCACCTTTACCTGCCAGAACCAGAACCTTTGACTGCTGATAAGTCTGATTACCCGCCTGCCTGTGAGGGCACTCTCTCTTGAAGTGACCCAGATCACCATAATGGAAGCATCCACAGTCAAGAGTAGGACTGCTAGTAGAAGTATAAGAAGCCCCTGGCCTCTAGGAGCTGAAAATTGCTGACTGGCTCCCAGACGACCACCTGTAGAAGCTAGCAAGGCTGACTGGATAGGACGAGCAGAATAGACCTGCTGGTCGTGAACCCTGGAGTATAAACCACTGTAGTTACCTTCATTTTGGGACTTCTTGGCTAACACCTTAGCCTGCCCAACCTGCATGACCCCCTCCAATTTCTTCACATAATCCGTCACCTTATTAAAACTCTTCGCTGCTGAATTCATATGCACAGACAACACCTGCAACTCAGTATTTATGCCCTTCACAAATAGACGAATCCTCTCCTCTTACCCAGGAGCTGAGTAAAAAAATAGGACAAGGCATGGAATTTAGCCTCATAGGCTGAGACTGACATATTACCCTGCTCAAGGGACAGAAAACTCATCCTTTTTATGGTCCCTCAAAGTGTTGGGCACATACTTCTCTAAGAAAAGAGCATGAAACTCCTCCCAAGTCAGCGGAGGCAAAGCTGATGGCCGACACTCCACATAAGACCTCTATCACTGCTTGGCATCACCCTGAAACTGGAAAGTGATGAACTCTACCCCATGCTATTGCACAATGCCCAACTTATGCAGCCTCTCATAACAATCTAGGATAAACTCATAAGCATCCTCTTTCTCAGTACCTTGAAATGTAGGAGGTTTCAGTTTCAAGAACTTAGTCAGCATCTCATGCTCATTCCCATTCATAACCGGATCTAGCATTAGATGAAAGAAGTCACCAGTACCCGATGCTGCATCAATCCTAGGAGCCATTACAACTGCTGGTTGGGTACCCGAAACCTGATTTGCAGTACTCATAGGGGTGGCTCCAGCACCAACCAGTCCACTCAGAAAAGTCCACACCTGCTAAAATGCCTCAGGCAATATAGGGGGAAGGCTTGCACCTCTAGCCAGTGCTGCCTCCGCCTATTTCACGCCCTCCTCAACAACAAACTCAACTTCCTCTTCAATCGGATCCTTGGGCGGGGGAGGGGTCACTTCCCTTGTATCTGTAGCTGCCTGAGCTCTCCCCTTGGTGGGTGTTGCCCTGCCTCAGCCCCTGCCCCTGTCCTTTTCTCTCCCTTTGATCGCTAGGACCGCCACTCTTACTTCATTATTTCTCGTGTTAACCATCTACGGACATAAGAGTGAAAGGAGTTAAATACCAATTTGTAGTACCAAATACCAATTGGAATCGAGTTATAGCACAAAGTAAGAAAGAAGTGATAGTTTCCTAAAGTCCTATAGCTTCTCAAAGAAAAGTACAAATGTCTCCGTACCATTCCACAATACTCTACTAGACCTATTTTGGTATGACGAGATCAACAAACCTAGGGCTCTGATACCATCTTTGTCAAGACCCAAACTGTTGTAAGTGGAAGCCACCCAAAACCCTCGGATGAGCGAACCAAAATTGACCCAACACTTAGCAATTCTAACAGGTCAAAACCAGTTTTCATTAAATAAACTAACATTCACCATAAAAATACTAGTAAAATAAGATCATGCGAAAATCCCCTAGAAACTGAAAGTCGCCGTATCAAAACATCTACCAAAAGTCTAGAATAGGGATGCAACCCCAATAAAATAAGAGTTAAAGCCCAAAACAAATAGACTACAACTAAATGGGATGAAGACAAGGCAGCTCGGAAGAAACAACTCACCCTTGCAACCTGGAATCGCCGGGACTAGATTTGAGGTCGCGTAGGAGTCGCTGGAAAATATCCTATACTCATAGAAAGAAAGACAAGTGCAGAATTAGTACATAACCACTGTGTACTGGTAGGATCATCGGCCTACTCCAACAAATAATATAAATACAATAAACCAAAACTGAGTAAAATAACACAAACATGTAGCAACAACCAGTAACATAATGCCAGACTCTCAGCCTACCCTCTAACTCATCAACCTCATGAAACAGGTTCAGAATCGCTTAACAATGTACCATAATCAAGATATTTACCCTTATTACATTTATGGACCAACTATGGATCCCTAGACCAACACTTAGTGTTAATATGCAATGCCCGATCCACCCTAGGACCAACTCCATATTCAAGTGTAACAACTTGGCCTCTCAAGGACCATATAATCAAACACAGATTTAATACTCAACCCGGTCCACTCATGGAACCATTCAATAAACACAATTTATAATGCAATTTATACCCATATCAGGCGTGGTACCCGAGATAACCGATATAGAACCTATACCAGACATGGTACCCGAGCCAATAAATATAGAACCTGTACCAAGCGTGATACCCGAGACAACCGTTATATCATACAAAACCAACAGTCAACATGTTAATGAATAGAAAACACCCTTGCAAACCAACAAGCAATATCAAATTCTTTTCACATACATAACACCCCAAATGTTTGGACATTCATAGTTCCTTTCCTAAGAAGGAAATCACATACAATACTAAGTCATAGTTACATGTACATACATTGCATTTAGCAAGAAAGTAACAATCACCTACCTCGAATTGCTTTTGGAAACTTTACTGGACCAGAGCCTTCCCCTTTTCTGTAGCTTTTGCTTGCTTTTGATCTAAACACAATTACAAAAACTACAATCAATCCAATGGCCTAAATTTACCCAGATTATGTAAAATACCAAATACCTAGGCCAAACCATAATCATTCCACCCATTCCCAGGCTTTCCCGCCACTAATTTGTCCTAAACTATCATTTTTACAGTTACATTAGCCGAACAATGGTGTTTCTAACATGCAATAGCTATAATAACCATAACCCATAAATTATACAACCTAGAATCCCCTTTTCTCCCAGATTCTATCATCCTTAGGTTAATATAACCCTTACCCAAGCTTGAGATTATAGTTTGTAAAGTTCGGAAATCAAAATAATGAAGAGGGGAGCGAAAACCTTACCTTTTCGATGGAGTTTGGTGGAAAATCACAAATATTTGCCTCCCTTCATCTCTGCCCTTCCCCAAAATGTTCTTGAAAGTTTCTGAATGTTTTTGAGGAAGTTTCAACATTAAACCTGACTTAGTCCACTATAAAGGTCCGTACACCGCTATAGTGGCGCCGCTATAACAGAATCAATTGCTATGATGGTGTTGACTAGTGTTAACTTTCGCTATAGCAGGAATTTCTTCACTATAGTGGAAACTGCGATAGCACAGTGTCAACCGCTATAATGGTTGACACAGGATAGAAAGTTGGAAAATCTCACCAAAGTGCCTATTTTACAACACACCTTAAATGCTGACATCCCAGAATAACCCCTTCACGTCAACCTTAATACGGAGAGTTCTACTTACCCGAATTCGCTTTCAAAAAGTCCTCCAAACTCCTTAACGTCTTAGCTAACAGAAAAACTAGCTCAATACAAGATGAATTACCCAATCCTCACTTGGATTGTCCTAGACCATACCTCACTCAGAAACCATCTAAGACTAGCCTTGACCAAAATTTCCAACTCCTAAACCCGAAAGCTTTCTAACCCAAAACTTGGCATGAAAAGTTTAACCATAATGATGGACTCAGTCATTACTGATATTCTAATAGACTTAATAATTCCTAATGGTAGATTTTAATGTGATTTTAGGCATGGATTGGCTATCTCTATATCATGCGGTTCTAGAATGTCACTGTAAGATTGTCAATTTAGCCATGCCAGGTACCCCAAGGTTAGAATAGAAATATACTTAGGGTTCATATCCCAAGAGGGTGATCTTATTTTTTGAAGGCTCAGTATTTGGTTCAGAAGGGTTGTCTCTCTTATGTGGTTTATGTTTGTAATATTAGTGATGTCACACCTCTTTTGGAGTCAATACTGGTGATTAGAGAGTTTTTGGATATGTTTCTGATAGATATTCCAGGTGTTTTCCCTAATTGTGATATTTATTTTGGCATTGATTTGTAGTCAACACTTAGCCCATATCTATTCCTTCTTATAAAATGACTCCGAAAGAACTAAAGGAGTTGAATGATCAATTATAGGATTTTTTGAGTAAGGGGTTCACTAGGCTAGTTTTTCACCTTAAGGTGCTCCAGTGTTGTTTGTGAAGAAGAATAATGGGTCTATGCGTATGTGCATTGACTATCGACAATTGAATAAGGTGACTATCAAGAACAAGTATTCTATGTCGCACATTAATGACTTGTTTTATCAGCTTTAGGGTGCTTTAGTGTTTTTCAAGATTATTTTTTGGCTAGTCTATCACCACTTGAGGATTAGGGGTTTGGACATCCCTAAAACAACTTTTAAAACTCGGTATGGTCACTATGAGTTTCTTGTTATGTCCTTTAGACAGACTAATTACCCAATAACATTTATGGAGTTGATGAATAGGTATTCTGATAGTATTTGGACTCTTTTATGATTGTATTATTGATGATATTATGGTTTACTCGCATATCAAGGAGGATAACAAACAACACTTGAGGATTGTGCTCCAGAGATTGAGAGATGAATAATTGTATGCCAAGTTTCTGAAGTGCGGGTTTTGGCTCAGTTTTGTAGCATTCTTGGACACGTGGTTTCCAAGGAGGGATTATAGTAGACCTGACCAAGATTGAGGCAGTTTGGGATCGGTCTAGGCCTACTTCACCTTCTAAGATTCAGAGGTTTGTTGGATTGATAGGTTATTATAGACGATTCATGGAGAGTTTCTCTTCTATTATATCTCCTTTGACCAAGTTGACTCAAAAGAATATCGTGTTTTAATGGTCTAATGAGTGTGAAATGAGCTTATAAAAGCTCAAGACTTTATTGACCTCAACTCGTATTTTTACTTTTCTTGTGGAAGGTGAAGGCTTCACGGTATATTATGATGCTTCACGAATAGGTCTTGGTTGTTTTTTGATGTAGAAAAAGGAAGGTTATTGTCTATGCTTCGAGGCTGTTGAAGATCTATGAAAAGAACTATATGCTCATGAATTGGAGTTGGTAGTGGATGTTTTGCGTTGAATATTTGGAGGCACTACTTGTATGGGGTTCATTGTGAGGTTTTCAGCGATCATAGCATACTATAGTACATATTCAACCAAAAGGATATGAATTTGAAACATTGAAAATGGTTATAGTTTCTTAAGGATTATGACATGACTAACTTTTATCACATGAGCAAGGAAATGTGGTTGCGGATGCCTTGAGTGGAAATGCGGTGAGTATGGATAATCTTGCTTTGTTATTAGCCTTGAGTAGAAAGGTGGTGAGTATGGATAATCTTGCTTTGTTGTTAGCTGAGAAGCAACCTTTGGCTGTAGACGTTTAGAGTTTAGCAAATAGCTTCGTGAGACTGGATATTTTTTAGCCTGGTAGAGTTCTTGCATGTGTTGAGGCACACTCACTATTGGTCTAACAAATTAAGGCTAGAAAGTTTGAAAATGGGAAATTATGCATGATTTGAGATAAAGTGTAAAAGGTGAATCTAAGGAAGTAATTCAAGATCAAAAAGGTGTTTTGATGATCAAAGGTCTAATTTGTGTGCCTAAATCTGATAATTTGGCTAGGGTGATAATTGAATAAGCTCATAATTCGAGGTATTCTATTCATCTAGGAGCAACAGAGATATATCATGATTTGAAGCATTACTATTGATAGTGTAGGATGAAGAAGAACATTGTGAAGTATGTGTCCAAGTGTTTGAATTGCCATCAGGCTTGTTGCATTCACGATGATGGACCGGGTAAGTAGGTTGCAATCGCAAGGATTGGGCTATGATAGTAAAGAGCAATTATACCTGGGCAGAACTTAAATACCATTTTCAAACCTTAACCCCATAACATGATTTTGAGAGCTTGGAAGAACTTTTTTGGCAATTCAAAAAAAGATTTTCTATCACGACCCAATTTCTCAGTTCATGATGGCACCTACAACCTCCCTGTAGGCGTACCACTCCTTGTAGCCTAGTACGATTAGTAATGGGATCCTAACTGACTAAGCATGCGTAAGAACGATAAATCAATGGAAGCAAGAGATCATAAAAGTAAAGAAATAGCAACTGCAATATATATATATATATATATATATATATATATATATATATATATATATGAAAACTAAACCATCCCATAACCTAGTATCACAGTATTGAAGTCACTACGAAATACAGAGTACAAAAGGGTACAAAGGTATATATATATACATATGTCTCTGAACAACAAAAGAGTACATAATTCAAAAGAGGAGAGAAAAGCTAAGCCCTGGTCGCTAGGAGCTCACCCTAAGTCTTGGATGTCTGGAAAGCTGCACGAGTCTCCACGCACTATCAACAACGAGATCTCACACTAGGATCTGTACCAGGAAGATGCAAAAGTGTAGTATGAACACCAATTGTAAAGCAATGGGTACTAAGTAGGCATCATAGGCCGGCTGAGCGCACATAAGATATAAAAGCAATAAATAGCAGGAAGCAAAGAAGGTAGTCATAGAAGAAAACAGATAAGTACATAGAAGCTAACACAGATAGAATACAAGGAGAAAACAATCATACTCGGCTAGCTACTAGAAATATATATCACAGAACACAGGTGAAGGAAAGAAGAATGCACCTGGTGTCCTTGCAACAATAATACATATAAAGAGAGTTTAGGAAGAAAGACGGTATACTGGTAACCTTAATTAAAAGGGAAAGGAAGGAGAAGCAAGTAAACCTACTCATGCTTGAAATACAATACTACCAACAGAATCATGCTAGTAAAATAACTCTCAGGATAGGAATAATCAGAAAGACAACCTCACAGGATAAGGATAGCTGAACAATACTCCTCAAGTAACATACTATCAAAGACTACTACCATAGGATCGAATAAAAAGTCTACCTAGAGTCCCAACAAGTGACCATACACCCGAGAAACACATACAAGTTAAAACAAACCCTTTGGCATCCCATAATACCAGAGCGTACACTCAACAAATAACAAACAAGGGTGGAACTGAACACAAATGAATGATATGATGATGTAGGTGAAACTAGGTGTGATAGTAGTACCATATGTACCTCCTCCGATGCTAATAGGCCTAGTAGATAGGATCCATCGAAGGATGTACTCGTATACCTCAACTGCACCATATACCCCTCCTCCAGAACTCACAACACGTAGCCTCTGGTCTGGAGCAACAAGGTCCATAGAGGTCCTCAACCACATACTCAATCTCAGAATCTCAAATATAACCGTCTCGAATGTATCTGGATCCAAACCACTGATTGAAATTTTGAAATGAGTGCCCGAAGTCTATTCAGGTCTAAATTAGTAAATCAAGTCTCAAAACCCCAATGAAGGTGCTTGAGACATACCGGGTCTAAATTCGTAGTAAAACAAGTCTAGCGTTCAGCTCAACTGAGTCTAGTATAAGTGTGAAAATCGGTGATAAAGTCCTCATTCAAACTCTTTTACTCCAAAAAGATTCATAAAGTCAGTTTCAAACCCTTTTATAATCATTTTACCAAAAATGGACCCTCGGGGCCATGCAAGGTCTAGAAAACTATATATAGTAGGCCTGCAACCAAAATAGTAGTAAATAATGCGAAAAATCTCTTTATATGGATGATAATGGTATGCCAAATGAAAACAACAACCCAATGGCTCATAATCAACCTTTCAGTCCTGCACAGGCTCCAATCGCTCTATAATATAGATAACCAACTCTGCAATCATAATATCGATGTCTGGGACTCGCAGATATTCCTAAATAACCCACCATTTATGGTCCAGAGGCATAAACAAGGCTACACATGGACACAAGGGTAATACTACCAACTAAAACTAATACTACAACAATACGAGTGAAATAAAACAGACAGAAATGAAGCGGACAAGGTCTGGGGAACCAAGCTAATCAAACTCAACCCAAGGATGCTAATTAGTACAATTATAGCCTATATACGCAGAGTCTAATATAGAGAAGACCATAACCTACATATCATCTGATGACAAGCTGTTGGAATGATATTGTCCAAGCTCGAACTGCTCTGAGAAGCTCCGAATAGCTAACACACTATCAAGAATATAATCTACGCGTTAAAACAAGACTAACGGTACCCATATTGCTAAAAGTTTATCCGAATTAAAATTTGAGTCATAAGCGGGCCTGTGGTCCCCCCAACCTGAAGTCAAAAACAAAAAACACCATAATGTTTCCAATATTCTCAGGAGCACATGCCCAAAATTTGAGTGAAATTTGACCATCGAAAGAGCTCCAAAATAGCCCATGAAACTCAAGAATCAAGAGGGAATTGAAAAGAAATTAACAGAAATAAACAAGAAAACTTACCAAATTGGAGTCAATAACTAATCACGGACTGAGGATATATTTATGTCCAAGATTTTGGATGATCAAAACTGAAGAAATGGAGCTTGGAGTCAATTTCAATTGAGGAAATGAGTTTGTGAGTTTGAATAAAAGAAGAAGAAGCTTAGAATATAAACTGCAAGTGATTTTGGAAAAAACGGGACTTTTAATCGCAAATGTGGAGGTACGGATGAATAGTGACTTTTGCAAATGCAGATAAATTACCACAAATGTGAACATCACAAACGCGATGGATCTTTGCAAAAGTTGAAACCGTCCACCAAAGGGACCTCCGCAAGTGTAGAGGAAAGTCTGCAAATGCAGAGTCCGCAAATGAGGTACCCAACCGCAAATACGGTGGCCGCAAATGAGAAAAAATCACCGTAAATGCGGACACACCAGAACTCAGCCAAACCTCAGCCAAACCTCAGATAAGTTCAAATGCTCGGATGGACTCTTGGGATTCATCTGGGTTCCTACGGACACAAATGAACTATGGAACTTGCCTAAAAATGGCATTCCAGACTCAACAAAATTGACAAAAATCCCAACGGAGGTCGATTTAATAAAAAGGTGGGCCCTATGCTCAAAACCAACCTTTAGGCTAACTATTCCAAAATGGAACCCAATGGCCCAAAACGAGTCTGGAAACATCGGGACCTAAACCAAAGGTCCCTCTAGCCCAAAGTCGACATTCCAAAGCTAATAGTGCTGACGAAATTTTTATCCGAGGCTGTATTATCCGAATGTTGACCAAATTCAAACTTCCAAGTTCAACTGGCCATAAAACACAAAAAGCAATACAAAACCAAATCAAAAGCTCCCGAATTCTGGCCAAGGGTCCAACTAGACCAAAGTCCATGCTTCGGAGCTAAGGAACTGTTGAAATCCAATTTCGAGCATATTTACCAAGATGTTGACCGAAGTCAACACCTAAGTTTAAGCTCTAAATAGGGAAACAACCATAAAGACCAAACGAACGGCCAGGGCACCAAATAACTAGTTCCAGCAAGCCATAAATGACTTGGGGCTGCTGCAGGCAAGCTCTAACAACACAAGAAAGGCGTAAATGCGACAATGACCAGAAGGGTTATTACATCATCCCCTACTAAAAAGGACTTTCATCCTCGAAAGTCAAGAACAAAGGAGTACCTGAAGGCTCAAACAACTGCGGATAATGAGTCTACATCTCTCTCTTGGTGTCCCAGGTAGCCTCCTCAACTGGATGGTGCCTCCACTGAACCATATCTACCGAAATCTCTCTAGATGTCAATCTCTTGATATCTATGGCCAAAATAGCTATCGGCTCCTCAACAAAGGTCAAACTCTCATCTAACTAAACTGTATCCCACTGCAAAACATCCGACACATCCAGAACATACTACCTCAACATTGATACATGGAAAACTGGGTGCATAGCTAAAAACATTTGAGGCAAGGGTAACTGATAAGCAAAACTACCAACTCTCTGAAGGATCTCAAACAACCCAATATACCTGGGGCTAAGCTTGCCCCGCCTACCAAATCTCATCACACCCTTTATAGGTGATACACAGAGAAATACCAAATCACTAACACTGAACTCTAAGGCATGAAGTCTACGATCTTTGTAGCTTTTCTGCCTACTCTGGTCTACCCAAAGTCTATCCTGAATCACCCAAACTTGATCTAAGGAATCACGAAGCAAGTCTGTACTCTGTGACCTAGACTTCAACCCATCAAACCGACCCACCAGTGATCTACAATGCCTACCATACAATGCCTCAAAAGGTGCCATGTCGATACTCGAATGATAAATATTATTATACGCAAACTCCACTAAAGGCACATACTGATCCCACAAACCTCAAAAGTCAAGAATACAGGCTAGCAACATGTCCTATAGGACCTGGATAGTCCTCTCAGACTGGCCATCTGTCTGAGGGTGGAATCTGGTACTAAGCAAAACCTCTGTACCCAACTCTCATTGAATGGTCCTCCAAAACTGAGATGTGAAATGAGTGCAGCGGTCTGAAATGATAGAAGTTGGGACCCAATGCAAATAAAAAATCTCACGAAGGTAAATTTGAGCCAACCTCTCTGCACTGTAGGAAGAATGAACCAGCAAAAAGTGTGCAGACTTAGTCATCCTATCAACAATTACCCAAATGGAGTCAAACCCTCGAGAAGTGCGTGGCAATTGAACTGTAAAATTTATAATAATCCCTTCCCACTTCCAGTCCAGAATAGAAAGTATCTGCATCAATCCACCAAGCCTCATGTGGTCGAACTTAACCTGCTGACAGTTCAAGCACCGAGATAAAACTCTGTTATGTCCCACTTCATACTACTCCACCAGTAAAGCTGTCTCAAATCTCTATACATCTTAGTTGCACTAGGATGGATGGAATCTCTAGAATAATGTGCCTTCAGAAAAATCAACTGAATCAAATCCCTAACTCTCGGAACACAAAGAAAACTATCAAACCTTAGAACACCATCAAAATCTAAAGTAGCTCGGCTAGCCTCACCCTTAACAACCTGATCTCAAATATCACACAACTGTTGATCCTCTATCTGATGACTCTGGATCTAATCAACCAAAGTAGAATGGATCTCAATACTAGAAAGGACTCTGCTGGGATCTAATAAGTTAAGCCTAACCAACCAGATAGCCAAGGACTAGATGTCCAAGGCCAATGGCCGCTACGAAATTAAAAGAGAAACTAAGCTTCCCATGCTCACTGTCTTCCTACTCAAGGCATCCACTACTATGTTTGCCTTGCCCAGATGGTATAGAATAGTGAAGTCATAGTCCTTCAGTAGCTCAATCCATCTCCTCTGCCTAGGGTTCAACTTTCGCTAACTCGTGATGTACTGAAGACTATGGTGATCGGTGAACATCTTACAATGAACCCCATATAAGTAATGCCTCCAAATCTTGAGCGCGAAGACTACTGCTTCCAACTCTTAGTCATGAGTGGGGTAGTTGCACTCGTGAACCTTTAGCTGTCTTGATACATATGCTATCACAAGACCCTACTGCATCAACACACAACTAAGACCAATCGATGAAGCATCACAATACACTGAGAAGCTCTGACACTTTACTGGCAATGTCAACACCGAAGCTGAAGTCAATAAAGCCTTAAGCCTCTACAAACTATCCTCGTACTAATCAGACCACTAAAATAGGATATCTTTCCCAGTCAGCCTAGTCAATGGTGCTGCTATAGAAGAAAACCCCTCAGTGAACAGTCTGTAATATCCTGCTAACCTAACAAAGCTGCGAACCTCCATAGGAGTAGTAGGTCTCGGCCATTCACGAACTACTGAAATCTTTCCTAGGTCCACTCTAATCCCATCCTTGGACATCATGTGTCCTAAAAATGCTACTAACTCAAGCCAAAACTCTTACTTTGAGAACTTGGCATAAAGCTGATGATCTCTCAAAGTCTGGAGTATAATCCTCAAGTGCTGCTTATAATCCTCCTCACTCCGTGAGGATATCAAGATGACATCGATGAACACTATCACAAACAAATCCAAGTACGGTCTGAGCACCTTGTGCATCAAGTCCATAAAAGTTGTGAGGGTATTAGTCAACCCAAAAGACATCACCAGGAACTCATAGTGGCCATAACGTGTCCTGAATGCTATCTTAGGGATGTCCTCTGCCCTAATCCTTAACTGGTGGTAGCCTAACCTCAGATCTACCTTAGAAAACACAGCAGAACTCTGAAGCTAATCAAACAAGTCATCTATGCGCGGCATCAGATACCTATTCTTCACATTCACCATATTCAACTTCTTATAATTAATACACATCTGCATCGACCCATCTTTCTTCTTCACAAATAGAACTGGAGTACCCCAAGGTGATATACTCGGCATAATGAAACCCTTAGCTAACAAATCCTTGAGCTGATCCTTAAGTTCTCTCAACTCAGATGGAGCCATATGATACAGAGTAATAAAAATGGGCCTGGTGCCCAACTCTAAATCAATAGTAAAGTCAATATGACGCTCAGGTGGAAGGCCTAGTAGGTCGGTCAAAAACACATCTAGGAAATCTCTAACCACAAGAACCAGCTTAGGAGAAGAAGTATCAATGCTAGAATCTCAGACATATGCTAGATAAGCCAAACACCTGCGAGAAATAAACTTCCTAGCATAAAGGCAAGAAATGATCCCAGAAGGTGCACGGCTAACAGAACCCTGCCATACAATCAGGGATACACCGGGCACGGCTATGGTAACGTTCTTGGAATAGAAATCCCAAACCACTCGATGAGGGAATAACTAGTCCATGCCTACAATCAAATCAAAATCTAACATGTCTAGTATCATTAGGCTCGTCCAAGTCTCAATATCACCAAAATCAATCAAACGGGATCTTATAACCTGATACACTACTAAAGAATCGGCTATTGGGGTAGAAACAGATACATGAATGGATAATGGCTCACTAGCCAACCCCAAACAAGGCATAAAGTAGGCAGATACATATGAACACGTAGATCCAGGATCAAACAAAGCTAAAGCTGACTGGAGGCATATAGAAATTGTACTTGTGATCACTGCACCCGAGGCTTCTACTTCTGGTCTATCAGGGACCATATAGAATTGACATTGACCTTCACCAGACTAACCGCTATCCCTACCACCTGTCCTTCCATGCTGGGCACCACCTCAACCCTGAATACCACCTTTTCTTACCGATGGATTCAATGCTCTAAGGGGTTGAGCCGGCTGAGAAGCTGGTTGAACTGTACCCCGCAGGGGTCACTCTCTAGCATAGTAACCGATGACACCACACTCATAGCAAGGCCCTGATGTCCTACCCTGCCGGGATAAACTAGATGAACTGGTATGGCCACTATGGCTTGATGCCCCAGAAGCTGTACCCCTCAGAGATTGGCTACTATAACCCTGGTGACTTCTCTGACCCTCAATTATACCTAACAATTAAAGAAGCAAACCCCTGATATTTGACGAAGGTGCTGGGGTTGATTCTGGTACAGAAGCTGGTGCTGACCTTGGTGGTACCTGGGCTATCCCTTGGTCTACGGGTTGCTGCTCTAGGACTATCCCAGTCTCAAACTCAGCCTGAAGAGCTCTAACTAGTGTCTTTATTCGGGCACATCCCTAACCCTTACCTCTACGACCACCCCGACCCCTAGCTGGAGTTGGGCGTGCTGGGGTCAAAGGATCTCCCTTGCATGCTATTAAAGATCTCATGTGAGCCATCTACAGAAGAGTGAACTAGAACAAATGAGATTTCCAAGAACTATCTAAGATAAGACGCACGATATAGAAGCAAGAAAATATCTATGTTTCCTAAGATGCCATTATAGGCTCCCGAAGATTGAGGATGGACGTCTCCTTCCTGATCCACAGGACTCTACTAGACATTAGCTCCTATACCGATGACACTGGTGAACCTAGGCTCTAATACCAAGCTATCACGACCCTGTTTCTCAGGTCATGATGGCACCTACAACCCCCCTGTAGGCGTACCACTCCTCGTAGTTTGGAATGGTTAGTAATGGACTACTAACTGACTAAGAATGCGGAAGAACAATAAATAAGATGAAGCAAAAGATAAAAGTAAACAAAAATCAACTGGAATATATATATATATATATATATATATATATATATATATATATAGGAAAACTAAATCATCCCATGACCTGGTATCACAGTACAGAAGCCACTACAAAATACTAAGTGCAAAAGGGTATAATGGTATATATATACATCTGTCTCTGAATAACAAAAGAGTACATGATATAAAAGAGGAGAAAAAAGCTAAGCCCCGGTTGCTAAGAGCTCACCCTAAGTCTCGGATGTCTGGAAAGTTGCACGAGTCTCTATGCACTATCAATAGTGAAAGCTCACACTAGGATGTGCACCAAGAAGATACAAAAGTGTAGTATGAGCACCAATCGTAAAGCAATGGGTACCCAGTAGGCATCATAGGCCTGCTGAGCGCACATAAAATATAAAAACAATAAATAGCAGGAAGCAAAGAAGGTAGTCACATAAGCAAACTGATAAGTAAAGAGTCTACCTACAGTCCCAACGAGCGCCCATATACCCGAGGAGCACATACAAGTGAAAACAAACCCTCCGGCATCCCATACTACCGAAGTGTACACTCAGCAAATAGAAAATATAGATGGAACCAAACAAAAATGAATGATATGATGATGTAGGTGAAACCATGTGTGATAGTAGTACCGTATGTACCTCCTCCGGCACTGATAGGCCTAGTAGGTAGGATCTATAGAAGGATGCACCCATATACCTCAACTGCACCGTATACCCCTCATACGACACTTGCAACACGTAGCCCCTAGTCCAGATTGGCAAGATCCATGGAGGTCCTCGGCCATATTCTCAATCTCAGAATCTCAAATATAACCGTCCGAAGTGTATTCAGATCCAAACTAGTGATCAAAATCTCAAAATGAGTGCCAGAAGTCTATCTGGGTCTAAATCAGTAAATCAAGTCTCAAAACCCCAATGAGGGTGCCCGAGATATAACCATGTCTAAATTTTTAGTAAAACAAGTCTAGCACTCGGCTCAACTAAGTATAGTATAAGTGTGAAAACTGGTGATAAAATCCTCATTCTAACTCTTTTTCTCCAAAAAGATTCATAAAGTCAGTTTCAAACCCTTTTATAAATATTTTATCAAAAATGGGCCCTCGGGGCCATGCAAGGTTCAGAAAATCATTTATAGTAGACCCACAGCCAAATTAGTAGTAAATAATGCAGAAAATCTCTTTATATGGATGATAATGGTATGCCAAATGCAAACAACAGCCCAATGGCTCACAATCAACCTATCGGCCCTGCACATGCTCCAATCACTCTACAACATAGATAACTAGCTCTACAATCATAATACCGATGTCCGGGACTTACATACATTCCCAAATAACCCACCATCTATAGTCCAGAGGCATAAACAAGGCAACACATGGCCACAAGGGTAATACTACCAACTAAAATGAATACTACAATAATACGAGTGAAATAAGATGGACAGAAATGAAGTGGATAGAGTCTGGGGTGCCAATATAATAAAACCCAACCCAAGGATGCTAATTAGTACAATTATAGCCTATATACGCAGAGTATAATATAGAGAAGAGCATAACCTACCTGTCATCTGATGACAAGCTGCTGAAATAACGTTGTCCAAGCCTGAACTGCTTCAAGAAGATCCAAACAACTAACACACTATAAGGAACGTAATCTATGCATTAAAACAAGACTAATGATAACCATATTGCCAAAATTTAGCCAGATTGAAATCCGAGTCACAAGCGAGCCTGTGGGCCTCACAACCCAAAGCCAAAAATGAAAAATACCATAATGTTACCAACATTCTCGAGAGCGCATGCCCAGAATTTGAGCATAATTGGACCATCATAAGGGCTCCAAAACCACCCATGAAACTCAAGAATCAAGAGGGATTTGAAAAGAGAATTAATGAAATTAAATAAGGAAACTTACCAAATTGAAGTTGGGAAATGATCACGGACTGAGGATATATTCACCTCTAAGATTTTGGATGATCAGAAGTGAATAAATGGAGCTTGGAGTCAATTTCAATGGAGGAAACATGTTTGGGAGTTTGAATAAATGAAGAAGAAGCTCAGAATATAAACTGCCAGTGATTTCCGTAAAAGCGGGACTTTTTATCGCAAATATGGAGGCATGGATAAATAGTGACCTCCACAAATACAGACAAATCACCGTAAATACAGACATCATAAATGCAATAGATCTCTGGAAAAGCAAAAACCCTCCACCAAAAGGACTTCCGCAAATGTAGTGGAAAGTTTGCAAATGCAGAGTCCGCAAATGCGATGGATGCAAATGCAGCTTAATCCCTGCAAATGCAAACATACCAGAACCAGCAACACTCAGTCAAAACTAAGCTAAGTTCAAATGCTCGGATGGACCCTCGAGATTCATTTGGGGTCCCACGGCCACGAATGAACTATGCTACTCGACTAAAAATGATATTCCGGACTCAATAAAATTGATAAAAATCCCAACAGAGGTGGATTTAGTAGAAAGGTGGGCCCCACGCCTAAAATCAACCTTTAGACTAATAATTAAAAAATGGAACCCAATGGCTAAAAATGAGTCCAGAAGCCTCGGTACCCAAACCAAAGGTCCCTCTAGCCCAAAATCAACATTTTGAAGCTAACAACGCTTACGGAATTTCCATCTGAGGTTGTCTTCTCTAAATGTTGACTAAAGTCAAACTTTCAAGTTCAACTGGCCAGAAAACACAAAAAGTAATACAAAACTAAATCAAAATCTCCCAGATCCCGACCAAGGATCCAACTAGACAAAAGTCCAAGCTCCGGAGCTAACAAAACTATCAAAATTTGATTTCGAGCATGCTTATCAAGAATGTTGACCAAAGTTAATGATATCTTAAGTTTAAGCTCTAAAGTAGGGAAACGTACATAAATACCAAACGAGTGGCTAGGGCACCAAACAATCGGTCTCAGCAAGCCACATATGACTTGGGGCCGCTGCAGGCAAGCTCTAACAGTACAAGAACAGTATAAACGCGACAATAACCAAAAAGGTCATTACATTTTTAAGATTCATTGGGTAAGATTCTTTACCATTATTTAAGCATGTCTAAATATTTTATTGATAATTTCACCTTTATGTTTTAGATTGAAAAAATTGGGAATTTTTATGCTAAAGTTATGAAAGTGTATTTTTATGATTTGAAGATCGGTTTAAACTCAATTTTCAATGAAATTTCATATTTGAGTTCCTTATGTTATGTATAATATGATTTTTGAATAAAATTTTAATTTTTCCTTGTGGGCTCGAGGTTGATTTTTGAGTTGACTTTTTGGGTCCGAGATAGAAGTATATCATTATGGGTGTCTATAGATTTGTTTTCTTATGTGGAATATGAAATTGACCATATTTGCATTATTCAAAGGCTTTGTGGAAGGACAAAGCCATAATTTGAATTTTTTGACTTTGATTTAAGATAATTTGAGGCTTTCTTTGACTCTTTAAGAAGTGTTAGTATGTTGTTGAATATGTATTAATGAGTAATGGCCTAAAGGATAATGAGGTCTCATATAAATGAGATGATGAGTATTTATGTGGGTATTGGTGCCATGTAATGGAATTATATGATTATTTGACTTGGTTGAATAAATTCTTTGCCTTTATTAGCATGATTTACATGACTTATGACTGATTTGGACTCATGAACATAGTAGTTGACGATTTTACTCTCCTTTATGGAATCAAAATTAGATTATAGTACTACCTTGTGAAAGTTGATGTTTTAGATGTACTTTAGGCTAATATGAGATGTTATATATGAACTGGGAGATTAAAATGGCAAACTTGAAATGATAGTATAATAAAAATACTTTGTGAATACATTATCTTGATATGTGAATCTGTTGATTTGGGATCGGTATTGCATGCTTTTACATGATGCATACATTTCATAGGGCTCGTTGTGGCATGCCTGCCCAATGAGATATGAATCGAAATAGTATGCTTGCCTAATATTTTACTTGCCATGCCCCGAGGCTACCCCCTAGGAGCAACACGGGACACGAGACCACAAGTGCCCCAAGTTAACCCTTGGTCTTAGTATAATTTAGACAACAAAAATCATAGCGGAAGCATAAATAATACAATAGGCAACCAACTCATGTTTAGAAGAACACAATCTGAAATGAGAACTTGAATATCTGTCTATGTCTGAAAAGCCTCTATATATGACATAAGGAGTTGCTGGGACAAAACCCCAGCTAACTCAAAAATCTGAAAGAAAGACATGAAAGTAACAAGTCTAGTACTAGCCCTCGAATGATGAGGACTCACCAACACAAGCTGAATGACCGGTGAGGTCTAACCACGAGTCTGAGGATAGGAGCCTGAATCTGTATCATAAACAGGATGCATTACAAGAAGTATGTGTCAGTACTATAGGATGTACTAAGTATGCGAGATATGCAGAATCTGAATTAAACATGTTATACGTGCTTTAAAACTAAAATCATACTATGATGGTAAGAGCTGAAATGCAAAGGACTCAATGCAATATCACAGGCAAATTATACTTGAAAACCATAAGTAATTGTAGAAGTTCTAAAAAAAATCTGTAAACAAAGAGTCAATGCATTTAAAAACCTGAAACTATTTCTGTGAGAGGTTCTCTAACCAACATAGACCATGTGAGCTACATGGAATCTGATGAATCCGCCCCATCGAGAGGATCCAATATAACTTACCAGGTTATAAAAGCATAATTATGGTGTGATCACTAATTCTAATGCACAACTGAGGGTCTAATCAACCTACAGGGGCACATAGTTTTGGGACTAAGGGTACGCTCACCCTGTCCAACTCACTGCTAAATACTACTGTCAAAACATACATAGAGCTCATAATATACTTGTGACATATCTGATGTCAAAACTGTTAGAAAAGCATAAGGACATATCTGATGTCATGCCAATCTCAAATCATAAGTCTTAAAGTTTAGCATAGCCATAATTCAAAACATACTTTTCTTTCTAAATTCATAACCTAAAGAATTAGGCATGCAATTTCATAATATTGAGGTCATGTTATCTATACATACCAACTTCACTTGAAAGCATGCAATTGAGTGAAAACATGTTAGAATTTATCTATAATACATGGGATTTTGAAAACACTTAAGGAATCTCAAATAAACCATAGATAAGTAATGAGGAATCATGAATTGAGGCTTTAAAACTGAATCCATAAGATTTCTCCAATTTGGGTAAGAGCCCTAATTTCATAAATTCATAAATCAAAGTAAAACTTGGGGGTTTTGGGCATAAGGGTGGAAGGAATCCCTTATTGAATACCCACATACCTGAATTGAAGCTTTCTTAATTTGGGGTGAAGAGAAATGGAGACTTGAACTTGGAGCTTGAAGCTTGAGAGACCCTTTCCACTTTTGGGAAGATGAATGAGAGTTTGGAGGGGACTTAGGCTAATTAGGGGTGAAACCCTACTAAAAGAGTCCAAAATAACCTCACTTAGGAGTTAAAAGGGGGGTAATTACCAAAATAACCTAGGGACTTAAATTAGAAAATGTTGTTAAAACTGCGGCTTCAGGTTCCACGAGTGCAATCCACGAGTCGTAGACTAAACCACGACTCGTGGGTTCCTCTCATGGTTCCTGGCCAATGTGTTCTACTTCAGATCAAGTTTCATGAGTAAATAGTACAGTTCATAGAATGAACTACAGTCCATAGAACCCACTCGTGGTTCCTGGGGAACAGGCAACCCTCATGTCTGAGTCCACGAGTGAACATTATGGTCCGTAGAACAAACTATGGTCCATAGAACCCACTCGTGGTTCTCAGATCAGAGGCTGAACCTGTAGAATACTAACTAAGGGTTCATTCCATGACTCATGGTTCAGACCACGGCCCGTGGTTTGGACTCGTAAATTCCTGGAATGATCAAAGGTTTTTAGAAATTCTAAGCTTAAAAGCCGATTCGAATTATTGGGTGTTACAATATCTCCCCCTTGGAATCATTCATCCTCGAGTGAAGACTAAGTAAGGAAAACTAGAGAGAAAATATCCCAACTAACCAACAAAACATGAAAACTGAAGAATAAGCATGAAAACTGACTTTTTAACTTAAAACATAACTGGATTAACTTCGAAAAATATGAATGCATGCTAGGATCATGAGATGGATTAGGATCGGAGGGACAAACTAAGGAAGAAAATATTACCTCAAGCTGAAACTGAATCAGAAGGAAAGAGATGATGGTACTTGGATTTCTTGGCTGCTTCTGCTTCCCAAGTAACTCCCTCGACTAGCTGATTTCTCCAAAGGACCTTCACCAAAGCGACTTCTTTGTTCCTCAACCTCCGAATCTGACGATCAAGAATCTCCATGGGAACTTCCTCATATGTAAGGCTATCCTTCACACTCACTTCCTCCAAAGGAGAAATCAAGGTCGAATCATCAACACACTTCTTCAACAAGGAAACATGGAAAATCGAATGAACCGCTTCTAAATCTGTTGGCAACTCCAACTCATAATAAACACTACCAACTCTCCTCAGAATCCTGTATAAACCTATATAGAAAGGACTAAGTTTCCCTTTCTTAGCAAACCTTATCACACCGTTCATGGGTGACACCTTCAAAAAAACCCAATCATCAACCTAAAACTCCAACTCTCTTCTCTTATATCTGCATATGATTTTTGCCGACTCTAAATGGTATTCAACCTTTACCTAATGATATGAACTTTCTCCATAGTCTCATGAACTGAATATGGACCAATCAAAGTTGCCTCTCCTACCTTAAACCAACCAATAGGAGATCTACACCTCTACCCATAACGTGCCTCATAAAGAGCCATCTGTATGCTAGAGTGAAAGCTATTATTGTAGGCAAACTCGATAAAAGGTAAGTGATCATACCAATTACCTTTGAAATCAATCACACAAGCTCTCAACATATCCTCTAAATTCTAAATAGTATGCTCTGCCTGGCCATCCGTCTGTGGGTGAAAAGTTGTGCTAAGCTTAACCTGAGTAACAAAACCTTTATGAAATAATCTCCAAAAAAGGGATGTAAACTGAGTACCCCTATCCAAAATGATAGATAATGGAACACCATGCAATCTGACTATCTTACGAATGTAGAGTCTGGCATAATCCTCTGCTGAATCTGTAGTCTTGACAGCCAAGAAGTAGGCTGATTTAGTCATCCTATCGATAATTACCCAAATAAAATCATGTTGTCTGCGAGTACGAGGAAAACCTGTAATAAAGTCCATATTGATTGCTTCCCACTTACAAGTAGGAAGATCAATATCCTGAGTCATACCACTCGGTCGTTGATGCTCCACCTTTACGTGTTGACAATTTGGGACACTTAGCCATAAAACCTTCTATGCCCCTATTCATGCCATTCCACTAATAAACTTCCCGTAGGTCACGGTACATCTTGGTGGCACCTGGGTAAATAAAATACCTAGAGCCGTGAGCCTCTGTCAAAATCAGCTATCTCAACCCATCTATGTCAGGAACACACAATCGACCCTGACATCGGAGTAACCATCTCCCTCTTGGGAGAAAACCTCCACTCTCTGCTGATGGACTGTACCCTTTGATTGGTGCAAAATAGGATCACTGTCTTGCTTTTCTTTTACGTTAGCTACCAAAGATGATGCAGACCCATTCTAAACAATAACACCACCATCTGTCGAATCCATAAGGCAAACTTCTTATCAAAAAAGTCAATGAACATCCTTGGCCAATTCCTTCTTCCCGTCCTCAACCGAAGACACACTACCTATAGAAAACCTACTAAATGCATCCGCCATGACATTGGCCTTACTTGGATGGTAAAGCACACTCATATCATAATCCTTAAGAAGCTCAAGCCACCTCCTTTGACGAAGATTCGATTCCTTTTGAGTGAACACATACTGAAGACTCTTATGATTGGTGAATACATCCACATGAACACCATACAAGTAGTGTCTCCAAATCTTCAAAGAAAAACCACAACCACTAACTCAAAATCATGAGTAGGGTAGTTTATCTCACGAGTCTTAAGCTATCTAGAAGAATAAGCAATCACCTTACCACATTGAATCAAAACACAACCCAAACCAATCTTAGAAGCATCACAATACACAACAAAATCATTTGAGCCCTTGAGTAGAGTCAACACTGGAGTTGTGGTCAACCTAGTCTTCAATTCCTGAAAGTTCTTCTCATATAGATTAGACCACTAAAATTTAACCTTTTTCTAAGTCAACCGAGTCAATGGGGCAGCTATAGAAGAAAACCCTTCCACAAATCTCCTGTAGTAACCAGCCAAACCCAAAAAGCTCCTAATATTCAATAGGGAAGTGGGCCTAGACCAGTTCTTTACTGCCTCTATTTTCTGTGAATTAACTTGAATACCATCTCTAGTCACAACATGACCCAGAAAAGTAATAGACTGCATCCAAAACTCACACTTACTGAACTTAGCAAATAACTATTGATCCTTGAGAGTTTGAAACACAACTCTCAAATGGTCCACATGCTCATCCTTACTAAAAGAATAGATAAGAATATCATTGATAAAAACAATCACAAACATATCCAAATACTATTTGAGGACACAATTCATCAAATCCATAAAAGCTGCAGGAGTATTTGTTAGTCCAAAAGACATAACCATAAATTCATAATGATCATACCGAGTTCTGAAAGTTGTATTTGGAATATTACACTCTCGAACACGAAGCTGATGATAACAAGATCTAAGGTCAGTCTTGGAGAAGTAACTGGCACCTTGAAGCTGATCAAACAGGTCATCAATCCTAGGAATGGGATACTTATTCTTGATTGTGACCTTGTTCAACTGACGGTAGTCGATACATATTCTAAGAGAACTATCTTTCTTTGGCATGAATAGAACTGGAGCACCCTATGGAGAGATGTTGGGCCTGATAAAAACCCTTATCAATAAGGTCTTTCAACTGCTCTTTCAATTCCTTAAGCTCCATTGGAGCCATTCTATAGGGAGGAATAGATATAGGATGCGTATCTGGAAGAAGATCTATTCCAAAGTCAATCTCCCTCTTTGGAGAGACTCCAGGCAAATCCTCGAGAAACATTTCAGGAAACTCATTCACAACAGGAACTGACTGGAGAGATAGGGTTTCGGACTCCGTGTCCATAACCCAAACTATATGATAGACAAAACACTTGGAAATCATCTTCCTAGCCTTGAGATAAGATATGAAATGACCATTTGAGGATGGAGGACTACCTTTCCACTTTAAGACAGGTTCACTTGGAAACTTGATACTGACAAATTGAGTACGATAATCAACTGAGGCA
The DNA here is from genome assembly GCA_003996215.1 of Jaltomata sinuosa. NCBI lineage: Eukaryota > Viridiplantae > Streptophyta > Magnoliopsida > Solanales > Solanaceae > Jaltomata > Jaltomata sinuosa. Next base: position 409,752 of record QJPP01007351.1, read on the forward strand.
TAACATGCATACAACCAATCCATATTAAGAATAACATCAAAATCAGTCATCTCCAACTCTACTAGATTAGCTGAAGTGACTCTATGAAGGATTGAGATAGGGAAATTTTGATAAATTCTTTTGGCTAGGACTGATTCACCAACATGAGTAGAAACACAACAGGGTTCTTAGAGCTGATCAGGACTAATTTTAAACTTCCAAGCAATATAAGGGATCACAAAAGATAGGGAGGCACTGGGGTTTAATAAAGCATACACATCAAGAGAGAAGACTTTCAACATACCAGTAACAATATCCGGGGAACTCTCCTGGTCCTGGCGAGATGACATGGCATAAAGGTGGTTCTGGCACTGGCCACCACCTGAACTAGAAGCAATACCCTGTTAGGCCGGTTGACCTCTTGGGGCTGCTGGAGAAGACTGAGTCCTACCACCTCTCTGTCCCTTCTTAGCTGTTGGAAAATCCTTAATCTTATATCCACCCTGACCACACCCAAAACATCCCTCTCTACCAGCTAGACACTCACCGGGGTGACTTCTACCATATTTGTTGCAAGTAGGCTAGAAAGTCCCCTTTGCAATACTCTGTTACGAATAAGAACCTGATCCTCTACCTCTCTGATAATGACGAGGCCTGGGGGCCTGAGTAGGAGCACTAGCTGAAGAATGCATGGGTTCTGATGACCTCTTCTAAAATGAAGAATAGTGTCTACCTCTGGACCTATTATAGCTAAAACCCAAACTCTCTGATCTGACTCTCTTGCTATTTCCCTCAACTTATCTCTCTCGATCTGGTGAGCATGAGTCATAAGTCTAGAAATATCCATGTCACCCAAAAGCATAAAAGATCTGCACTCCTTCTTCACCAAGTCTGACACTCCATAAATGAACTTGCTCATCTGATCCCTTGGATCAGCCACCATAGAATAAGAATACCTAGAAAGTTGGGTGAACTTCAACCTATACTCCTGAACTGACATAGAGCCTTGCCTCAAATTCATGAATTCCTCGTCCTTAGCCTCTCTCAACTCTCTAGGGAAGAACTGATCAAGAAAAGCCCTCTCAAAGAACTCCCAAGTTATGGGGACTATATCCCTAGCCCTAGCATCCTTTCACTAAGTAAACTAAAGATGAGTCACATCCTTGAGCTGATAGAAAGCTAGCTCAATGCCATCAATACTAACAACCTACATCACCTCAAAAATCTTCTTCACCTCATCCATGAAATTTTGTGGATCCTCACCAACTTTTGAACCCTAGAACTCAGGTGGGTTCATTCAAATGAAGTATTGAACTTGGGCCGCAATTGCTCCACCTTGGGGGTGGATGGGGATAGGAGCCTGTTGATTAGCCTGAGCGGCCATAGTCTGAGCTAACATATAAATGGCATTCCTTAACTCCGCATTTGTGACCTCGGGGTCTGGAACTGGAGGATTCACATTTTAGGCATTGGCTTGGCGAGGCATGGCACGGTGAGGAGGTCACAAATGCGAAGTAATAGAGTTAAACCCTATTGCACAATATGGATCATGAAAGAAGTAAAGTTTTTCCTAAGACACCTCGTAGCTTGCCTCTCATAAGTGTGGTGCACTTCACACACATGAAAGAGATTCTACTTGATGCCACTTTCAGACACACTAGGACTCTTAAACCTGGCTCTGATACCAAGTTTGTCATGCCTGGAGGCTACTCCCTAGGCGTAATATGGGACTCGGGACCATAAGTGCCCCAAGTTAACCCTTGGTCTTAGTATAACTTAGACAAAAAAGAATTATAGAGGAAGCATAAATAACACGATAGGCAACCAACTCCATAATAGATAAATGTCTAGAAGAACACAATCTGAAATAAGAACTCAAATATCTGTCTATGTCTGAAAAGCTCTACATATGACATAAGGAGTTGTTGGGAAAAGACCCCAGCTAACTCAGAAATCTGAAAGAAAGACATGAAAGTAACAAGTCTAGTACTATCCCTCGAATGATGAGGACTCACCAACACAAGCTGGATGACTAGTGATTTCTAGCCACGAGTCTGAGGATAGGAGCCTGAATCTGCAGTATAAATAGGATGCAATAAAAGAAGTATGTGATAGTACTATAGGATGTACTGAGTATACGAGATATGCAGAATCTGAAGTAAACATGCTATACGTTCTTTAAAACTGAAATCATACTATGATGATAAGAACTGAAATGCAAAGGACTCAATACAATATCATAGGTAAAATATACTTAAAAATCATAAGTACTAGTAGAAGTTCTAAAATCTGTAAACAAAGAGTCAATGCATTTAAAAACCTGAAAATATTTCTGTGGGAGGTTCTCTAACCGACATAGACCATGTGAGCTACATGGAATCTGATGTATCTGCCCCATTAAGAGGACCCAATATACCTTGCCAGGGTATAAAGGCATAATTGTGGTGTGATTTCTAATTCTAATGCCCAATTGAGGGGCTAATCAACCTATGGGGGCACGTAGTTTTGGGACTGAGGGTACGCTCACCCTATCCAACTCAGTGCTAAATACTACTCTCAAAATATACATATAGCTCATAAAATACTTGTGACATATCTGATGTCAAAACTGTTACAAAAGCATAAGGACATACCTGATGTCATGCCAATCTCAAATCATAAGTATTAAAGATTAGCATAGCCATAATTCAAAACATACTTTTCTTTCTAAATTCATAACTTGAAGAATTAGGCATGCAATTTCATAATACTTGAGGTTATCTAAATATACCAATTTCACTTGAAAGCATACAATTGAGTGAAAACATGCTAGAATTCATCTATAATGCATGGGCTTTTGAAAACACTTAAGGAATCTCAAATAAATCATAGATAAGTAATGAGGAATCATGAATTGATACTTTAAAACTGAACCCATAAGATTTCTCCAATTTGGGTAAGAACCCTAATTTCATAAATTCATAAATCAAAGTAAAACTTGAGGGTTTTGGGCATAAGGGTGAAATGAATCCCTTATTGAATACCCACATACCTGAATTGAAGCTTTCTTAATTTGGGGTGAAGAGAAATAGAGACTTGATCTTGGAGCTTGAAGCTTGATAGACTCTTTCCACTTTTGGGAAGATGAATAAGAGTTTGGAGGGGAATTAGGCTTATTAGAGGTAAAACCCTATTAAAAGAGTTCAAAATGACCTCACTTAGGAGTTAAAAGGATAGGTAATTACCAAAATAACCCAGGGACTTAAATTAGAAAAAGTTGTTAAAACTGCAACTTCAAGTTTCACGAGTGCAATCCATGAGCCGCAGACTAAACCACGACTCGTGGTTTCCTCTTGTGATTCCTGGCCAAAGTGTTCAATTGCATATCAAGTTTCATAAATAAACAGTACAGTCCATAGAATGAATTACGATCCATAGAACCCACACATGGTTCCTGGGGAACAGGCAGCCCTCAGGTCTAATTCCATGAGTGAACAGTATAGTCCATAGAACCCACTCATGGTTCTCATATCAGAGATTGTACCTGCAAAATACTAACTACGAGTTCATTCCACGGCTCGTGGTTCAGAACACAACATATGGTTTGGACTCGTAATTCCTGGAATGATCAAAGTTTTTCAGAAATTCTAAGTTTAAAAGCTTATTCAAATTTTGGAGTGTTACAATACTGATCACAGTGACACGCATGCCCGTTATATGGACCTTGTGAGTCCTCCATGGGTCTCTGCTAGCTACACTATAGTAGTGGGTATATATGTAGAATCTCTGTTGCATTCACTGATTGCTTGTCATTGTTTATTGTAATTGAGCTTTCTTGATGAATATATGATTAAGTGTGGTGAACCTTGATTCGGTGATTATCCTTTATTTATTGAAGGTTTACTTTTGTATCTATCATATTGTTGTTAGTTATAGTTGCTAGCTTAGATCTTGTAAAGTTGTTTTGATACTTGGGATCGAGTACAAGTTAGAGCAGTGTAGGACTGACCCTCGCCATCACTTTATATTAGAGTCAGTTCATGATGTTGTTGAGTACATGCAGATTTCATATTCATCATTGCCTTTTCTGCATATTTTGTGCAGGTTTAGAGAGAAGTACTTCCAGTTGTTGATCTGTTGCTATTTGAGTCTCCTATTGAGGTCCCGAGATAGCTACTGGGCTGATTCGCAGCCTCTTGGATCTTTTTATCTTTTTTATCTTTATTATCTTTGGCTTTTTCTTCCTTTGGATATTATGGATTTGGAGTTGTATTCATATTTGTAGATTCTTGTATTAGTGACTCTATGTCATGATCCCAAATTATGGAGGATTATGGGGACACCTATTCTGATTTATCTAGATAGGAGAATCTTGTACCACCCAACCACAAACATGCGAAAGTCATTAAAAATAATTTTATTAAACCGTTGAATTACTAACAAAATCTTATAAAAGTTTTTACAATACGATAAAAGAACAACTTCTTCCCAAGGACCTAGTCTAAACATGTACAAGAGCTTCTAATATAATGAAGGATAAAATAAAAGACAAAGCTCCCACCATAGGAATAGGATGAGCAGAGTTGTTGATGAATACTCGCCACTTTACAATAAGAACTTCAACTAGTCCTGCAATATAATTACACCCTAAAAAGAATGTAGCAAGAGTAAAATCAGTACAACCACACATACTGGTAGGTATCATCGACTGACCAGAATTAGATCATGCAACGCCACATAAAGTCAACAAGATAAACATGAAAACTAATAATTAGATTCGCACCAGTTTCACTATTTTTCTGCTAAGTTCCTACCTCATTCATTACGCCACTTCAATTCACAATAATTGTATTAACCTTCTAAGTTTTGATCAACCTACGCAGTTATCTCTAACCCCTTTAACATAGTTCCAAGGATAAATTTCACTAGTTTCAGCCTTGCCATTTAGAACATCAATAATTATTCACTTATGCAAATCAAGTATAGCCGCCAAAGGTCTAATACTAACCCATAGACGTCGAATATCATAGTCAAGTACATAGTAGCCACCAATAGTCATCAAATAAACTAACCAAGACAAATCAGACACCAATATGCATCAAATCACACGAAATACTCAAATCAAATGCATTCAACAAACAGTGTGGATTTTATGCCCACTCAATCAGTCATACCTTTGGTCTTTGTACCTCACCTCTCTCAAGGATCACATTAAGGCTCACCTAGATCACTCATGCATATCTCAGGTAACCTCAATATCATCTTCGAACATAATACTACCTCACCATTTTTGACCATGAAACAATGCAATAGTAAAGAAAAAGTGTACACACATACTAAAAGATCTTATTTCTGTCCAAATAGCCATGACCTACAGGGGACACACCAAGGTCTATGTACCCACTAGAACCATTTCCTATCGGTGCAATATCAATTTGCACCAGCTCATGGTACCTGATCTTTATGCCGGTGTGGTATCCAATCCCAGAATAAGTGAAAACATCAACCTATACCAGCGTGGTACCTGATCCCTGTATCGATGTGGTACCCGATCTTAAAATAGGTAAAAATATCACCTATACTAGCATGGTACCCGATCCCTAAATAGGTTAAAATATCACATGTACCAGCATGGTACCGGATCCCTATACCAGCATGGTACCCAATCCCAAAATAAGTGACAATGTTAATACACCTATGGTTCTCAAATCTATCTCTCATGATAAATATAGTGCCTAAATCACCCATACACTTATTCATCTCAGTATATTAATCAGTTCATGTATACCTGGCTTATTCATTCAAGTACAATATGAAAACACTCATCACTTCAAACATGTCTGAAGATCAATCACAAGTCAAATAATTCAATCACATAGATCTACGAGAATAAGTCTCAACTCCAATTAACATGTTATGCATACAAGACCTTATCAAACCAGATTCATCGAATTCAAGTATGTCCGAGGATTACATAATCAAGTATCCATTTTAAGAGTTCACATTTCACCAAAATTGAGTCTACACTTTAATTGTATAATTATATACATATATGCATACTTCCACACGTCAACCATTCATCCCTAGCTACAACACCATTAACTCCTCAAACTTTTTATACCTAATCCTCTATTGCGATTAGATCGTCCATCAATATTTTATGTATGATAGTAACTTTAGTTTATTCATCTTACCACAAGTTATACTTTAGTATCTAGCCAAGTCCTTCTCGAACCTTTATGATAGAACGTAACTTCTTTTTTTAAGATGATTCTCATTTAATACACCATTCTACTCCACACTCAGGGGTTACAGCAATTAGTTTAGTAAATCAAGAACCTTAAGTCAATCTTATAAGGTCTAAGAAAATTTCACATAAGTTACCTAGTAGTAACACAACAGTCAAGAATACATGTTTAAATGTTTGATTACATTGCAATTCTATTTCATCTCTCATATTCAATTTCGAATTCCACTACCATAATGAAGATACTATCTATGTCTCATTAATTACATGACCTAAATCCCATTCTACCTTCACATCAAGTTACACATAACATAAACATACCTTTGCAAGGATTAGAGTCTCATCAATTTATTCTAAATAAATTTTATCTAGACTCTATGCCCGAAAGCCTAATCATGCATTCCACCATCAATTCTACACAGTATATACATTTAGCTAATCCGAGTCTACTACTCATAAACCATAACCTACCTCAACCGAAGATCTTGGAACAACCAAGCCACACCAAAAATGCTTCTTCCCTTCCTTCATACCTTAGAATATTCAATCATCTAATAATCAAATAGTTATAAGAGTAATTAAACATTTACTCTTCAAAGAACAATTTGGCAATTCAAACCCACTAGTTATACCCCTTATTCATGGTCTATCATATTACCCAAGGGACATTCAATCATTAACTAGTTCTATCATATCCTTCTTACCTCAATTAATGGAGTTTTAATGGTAAATGTCCCATCTTTATTGAACTCAAGGTTCTCAACCAAAAAAGTTTATGTTTTAGAATAACGAATTCATGCTAGGAAGTGTTAGTTAACAATCTAGAAGTAATTCTAGGTGATAATATCCATACCCATAGATTTTTCTCGCAATCTCCTGAACCTAGAGTTCTAACCTATAATTCAACCATTAAAGATCATTATAATTATACTAAGGTGTTATTGTATTAATAGAAGAAGAAGTTGATGGAAGAACTTACCTCAATGAAGAATTTTCATCCTAGCCATGGAAAAATCATCCCTCTAAGGTTTTAAAATGAGGTTTTGGAGTTATGGGACATATACCACTAAAAATGCACTTAAAAGGTATCTCTCTCGCTTCACTCATCATGAAGATCCATTTTATCATCATGACGACCCGCTACAACTGACACCGGCTCATCGCGATGATCCCCGCTTTCCAGCACAAATACTCTTCAGTAAAACGACCATAACTTTCTAGTCTGGAAATAAAATAATGAACGACAAGTGGCATTGGAGAAAAGACTCAAAGACCTTTAATTTGGTGAATCTTAGAAAGTTGACCCTAGTAAAAACTTATTTCAAAACTCAATTGGTAAGAACATTTATAACCCAACTTTATGCTAGGGATTTTGTACAATCTTTATTCATATCTAATGCACTCTTATACTAAGGAATTGACCCTAAAATATGTGGCATTTAATATCTTAATACTTTAATGTAGATATTTTCAATAATGATGAAATGGATCATTAACTCTAGATTTTAGGAATTTTTATTTTTATTTTTGCCTTTTTAAAAGGATTTTTATGAAAAAGACTAATTGAAAACTTATCATGTTTTAAAGTTATTTCTTCCGCACATTTGAGGTATATTTAAGATCTTTATTTTGGGTTGGCTTACCTATCTTGGGAGTGAAATAGGTGCCATCACTTTCTTCATATTTGGGTCGTGACACCACCAGATCCTTGTTGGTTTGTTGTCAAAAATGCTAAGCAAGTTTCACATTTGAAATGCTTCCAATTGAAAAATTATTTGTTGTAAAAAAACCAATTGAACCAAGTAAGTGGTTCACCATCAAGGTAGAAGGAAGGAAGAGGTAGTTAGTCCTTTCTCGGCAAATTATCCAAGAAAAGTAAAGTATCACTCGGCCTGAAAAATCCATCTCTCTAGGTTGCCTTAGCTGCTGAATCAAACTAGTACCACTACAACCATTGTAGTTCGATGGATGAAAGCACCAGCATAATGAAATCAATTTCAATATAACAATAACCAGATTCTGAATTATAATATAATAAGACTAAAGATTAATTACAATTTCAGATTGTAAATGGAATAACACAGATGACAAAGACCCAAAATTAAATGCAAGAATATCAAAAGTAAGAACTAGGGATATATAGATCAAAAAAGAGAGATGAGAAGTCTAGACTCATAGAAAGGAGACGAGAGGAATAAATATGTTTTCTTAAGAATAATCATAAGCCTATTTTGTGCCACAACTCCCTTTTTATTAATCCAGATCCCAAGCATAGTTCCTTAATCCAGTGTTAGGTTGCACTGCGTCCATTCATAAAACAAACACCATACTTAGTGTACTAATTTTATAAGATAGCAACTAAAATGCTACTAAATATAATTTTCTTTATGCTGAATTTAATACATGAATAATCCCTTCCTAACCAACAATCAAATGACCCCTTATTATTTTATTTGTTATTTGTTTTATCTAAAAAAAATTATCTAATTCTTTTTGTGTGTGGATCATTTGTTCAGTGACCTCAAATAAGTTACGCAATATCACACGTGATTGGTAGACTCGAAGGACATAATTATCATTAGAAAAAAATTAAAAAGAAAATGTGAAAGAGCAATCTTTGTTAGGACTTAGGCCTACCCAAATAGGGACCTAGATAAAAACAAAGTTGTCTAATTTTAAACACATGTGTACTAACTATGCATAGTTCTTTTATATTATAATATAACATTGTTTATCAAAAAAACTGTACAGTTCAATTTATATAAGGTCAAAGACACACATTTTAGTTTAACTCGTAAAATTAGGTTATTAGCAATTGAATATTATTAATTTGATAAATTCAAATGAAGAAAAAACTATATACTAAACAAATATAAAGTCGGATGAAGTTGTTGGGCTTTGATAGGGTAAGCAAATACTATATTTGGAGATGTGAGCTTCAATATCGGGGACAATATAATAAGCTTGATGCTGTAAAATATAGACTATTCTAATGAGTAATGCTTGGAGAACGAAAAAATAAATGTATTACTTGAAATCAGAATGTCCTTACAAGTGTAGAAGCTATTTATGGCTCATAAATATAAGGCATCAAACAATAAAAAAGCTATACTCAAGAACTAAAGTACTATGCCCAATGGATGTTGACCACGTGGTAAGACCATTAGTGGTGCCAGCCAATATTTCCCTATTATTCTCAGGCTATTTGCATGATAATATTCACATATCTCTATTTTTTGTCCTTTTGGCCACATCATTGGAGAACGATTTCTCATGCACTCTACAGGGTTTGTGCTCTCGAGTTGTTCCATCTTCAGACTTGAGACTTTTTCCTACAATCTACCTCATACTCTAGATTGTTGACTCCAAGTAACCGTTGAGGCCGGACTTCTCCTTAACACATCTTTGGTGTAGCCATATCTTTTTGATTATTTTACTTTATAAATCTCTTGACGAGGCCACGTTCCCTTCCTATTCTTGTTGTCACATGTTCAAATAATTTTAACCCCATACAAATAGTCCTACCACTTTTTGGGTATGTTTCCAATCATATTTGAGAAACGGGAAAAGAAAAATGTTGACTAGAAGTTTGGTATGAAATAGACGAACGTGCTCTGTATTATATGAAATATCTCACATCGTCTCATATTTAATTCCCTATCCACATGTCACTTAGCCATTGGTATGGTAGCACCATATCATTCGAGGTGACTATGACTTTCTTTTTCCCATAAATATTTCTTTCGTGATTATGTTCATCCTTCAACAAATTTTCCTTTGTAGCATTTCCGGTTTCTTTTCCTTCGTGCTTTCCTTGGCCTACAATTCTTCAAAACTTCACATATTCATACCTTCATATCTTCAAATTCCTATCATTCTTGACATGTCTTTGTCGAACCCTTCTTAAGTCCCTAGAGGCTTCATCTTTCGATCCTTGGGGAGAATCTATCTTCAGTGGGCCCTGGGTAAGGATTGCTTTTGAAGGTGAGAATGTCGAGACTTTGATTTATTCCTACCTACCTAAAAACAAACTCAAATTTGTCTCAGACAATAAAGAAACTTAGTCCACCAGTCCATAAGAAAATGATAGATTCTAGTCGGTGCTGTACTAGGTTTTCTCAAGTGCCAGGGATAATATTCCCGATGTCAAGTTTGACTGCCAATGGATTGAAAAGGACGTTAGTGTTTTTATCCCTCAGTTAAGTAGAACATCACCTCATCAAGGGCCGATTGCTCGAGGGTTTACACATATCCTTTCACGATAGGCTTTCTAGTAAAATTATAATCCAGTTTAGTAAAAGATAACTGCCAGATTTGTTTGGTGAAAGTTACCATGGGTTTCGGCTGAAGAGATGGGATAACCTCTTACTATCGATTATCTTATCCTACTCTACTCCCTCGTATCATCTGAGACAGGATTGTGACCATTAATGGTTGGGGTAAGAAATGTATCTTCACTAGTATTAATGATGATTCTGACTAAGCATGGGTAGAGAGGTGTGTGTTTGTTCGTACCAAGGACATCACCTCGGATATTGATTTTTTAAAATTATGGAACATTTCTCATAAGTTATCTTGCCTCGTGCTTATTAGTCTTGTATTTGTTTATTCTCTAAATCTTTCTTTGTTTTTCCATCTCTTGCTTGGACACCATTTTCAGATGGTATTGACATTAAAGATTGGGTTCAAAAGGTTCCAAATTCAATGAAAGATGAAGAGCGGACATTGGAGTTTATCGCTTCAGCAAAAAATTGGAAAGAAAAATATCATGGTTAAAGTTCCCTCTTTCCTTTTCATATATTTCTAACTATTTTCCCTGGCTTTCTAATCCGTTTTTCTTTTGCAATGCTCAAGAAAAGTTGTTCTGCAGCCTAAAAACACAAGTTCATTCAAAGTTTGAAAGCGTCTCAATTCTAGATCTCTCGAGTATGTATGATAAAAAGGCTAAATACATCAACCATCTTTGTTGGGGGAGAATCCTACTATCACCATCAAAACCCTTGATAAGAGGAAGAAAATAGATCACATTTTGTCGAAAGATTCTAGATGGACCCTTCCCTTTCCAGAGGCTAAGGAAATTTCCATTGACCCAGACTTGGTCGCAACCATGGAGGAGATTCCAAAAACTCAATTCAGATTAGTGGTTAGGTGGGAACATTGTTTTGGCAAGGTTGTTTTAACCGCATAACCCAAATCTTTAGATGAGGAGCCTTTTTCAAAAAAGAAAGCTTTAAGAAGGATAAATGAGAGAAGAAAATGAAGAAGTAGAGAAGATAAAAGCTAAATAAGAAAAAACAAGGTTCCTAATCCCAGAGACTGTCCTGGTACCTTCTTTGGTGGAAGTGTTAGCGATAACGTCCAAACTTGCTAAATGCCCAAGGCTCTCTATCTATCCTCAAATAGAAAAAAATATTACCTCATCATGAGTCTCTAGTATCTAAAGAGGTTAAGAAAAAGATGAGGGGAACGTCTACTCCGGATCTTCTTGACGAGGTTGCCTACCTTTTTGCTGAGATAAATTTTATTCTTATTTTTTTAACATTTGCATTTATTTAGGGGCAAATATTGGTCTCCAAGATCCTCCTATAGTTTATCCAGGAGAAGGAACCTTTGGATCAGTTGAAGAAAAAGGTTGATGCCCCAGAGTGCGATCATCAGGATACCAAGGGTTGATTTTCCTAAGAGAAAGGCATTCTGGATCAAAAAATGAACAACTATCTTTTGAGCTACTGAGACTTTGGTTCAAAGAGGAAAATCGCTTGGAGGAACTCAAAGCCTTCATTCAGAGGGAGAAGGAAGTTATTCAGGAAATCGTTGCTCTGAATGGTGTTCTAAAAAAGTGCACCAGAGAGGTCGATACCGCAAAAACTAAGGCAGTTACCCTTAAAGTGAAGATGGCCTCCCTCTGCTTGGATGCTGCAAAAGTGAATTCCTTGTTCTACAATAAGAAAAAGTTGATCAAGGACCTTGAGGCAAGAAGAGCCAAAAGCTCTCGTGTAAGAGAACATTTTTTATATCGAAAAGCCTATGAGGTATGTGAGGCTAAGCTTTGAATTTGGGAGAGAGTCAAAGCTGGTCCATCTATTATAAAGAAAGAAATTCAGCTAGCTCAATAAGTAGTCAACTCGAGAGAGGTCCCAGAAATAAATCTACCAGAGCTTACCTCTTCCTCTAAAGAAAAATACTCAGATCAAAGCGACATAGAGAGAAATGAAGACTCCGAAGATAATGATTATAATGACCCGTCCGAGGCCACCCTTCTTTCTTAACTCCAGTGTCCAAAACTTCTTAAAGCCCAGTCTTATTTACTTTTTGCTTCTTCTTTTTATAACTCATTTATGGGTTTACTTTAGCCATTTTGTGAATAAATTTTTTTATTGTTGAGACTGTAGAACTCTTCATTGTTTTATTATTTATATATGTCTTTTAGTTTCTTCTACCAAAATTGTGTTGACTTATTGTTTGGTCATGTTATCTCTTCATACGTACCTAGGATTTTTGTTGCCTAGTTTAGTAGGCCTGGAGCCTTTAGGCCTCTTTGAATGGGTCCAAACTACTTTAACTTTATATGTCATGTTCGGAGCTTTTTTAGTTCTTCGGTGCTGGAAGTCTGTGTTGAAGTAACATCTTTTAAGTATTCGGAGTTCTATTCATCTGAATTTTAGAAAATGGATGAAGGTAACTATCAATAAATTTTCTTTAATTACGGTACTCCTTTCATATCCATTAGTCCCTGCACATCTGAGACACTAAGACTCTTGTCCAGTTTGGGGAGTTTTAGCTTTCCCTTGTGCAATTTTTCAAGTCAAGGCCCTTTTCAAGAAATTGGTGCTTACAAGTTAGGACGTCTTCTACTTATGTTTTGCAGAAATTTTTGGGGAGGCTAGGTCCTCCCTCAATTTTTGTTTTGATTTGATCCAACATAGGACAAAAATATAACAGATAAAAATGGCAATTTTCATAACTCATCTTTCTTCTACATTATTTATGAATTGTGCCCGTGTTGCCATTTTGAGAGGTCAACCGGTAGCCTTTACATTGTAAACATGAAAAAAATAAAACTATAAAGAGTTACATCCAAAATGCATTAAACAGCCTGAGCAATATATTTGTCCTTCAGGACTAGTTACGTAGTTCCTAGTGTCACGACCCAACTATAGGGCTGTGTGGGACATTCAGTTGGCTTGGGTACCACGCCTGGTATAGGTTCTATATCGGTTGGCTCAGGTACCATGCATGGTAAAGTTTCTATATCGGTTGGCTTTGGTACCACGCATAGTACAGGTTCAATATCAGTTGACTTGGGTACCACGCCTTGTACAGGTTCTATAGCGATTGGTTTAGGTATAACACTTGGTAAGAGTTCTATATCGGTTGGCTTGGGTACCATGCCTGGTACAAGTTCTATATTGGTTGGCTCGGGTACCACACTTAGTACAGGTTCTATATCAGTTGGCTTAGGTACCACGCCCGGTACAAGTTCTATTATGGTTGGCTCGGTACCACGCCTAGTACGAGATTGAATGCTATATGTGTGTTGGTTCCTTCAGTGAACCATGCTTATCTGTTATTGGTGTTCACTATATGTTGGTTTCTTGAGTGAACCGGGTTTATTTATTAGTGATGTTCATTGCATATTGGTCCTTGAAGGGCTGAGTTGGTGTGCTTAAGTGATAAGGTGGTTTCGTTTGTAAGTCGAGGTTGCATGTTAAATGGCATAGATGATGTCCTAGGGATCCTTGGGAGGTCAAGGTAGCTTGCAAGCAGTGACATAATTATATGTGGTCTGGTTACTTTCATAGTTGGGCATGACTTATATGATTGCTGAGTCTGGTTGTTGACTGGGGGTCTTATTGATAGTCATATGGACTTGGTTATTTCATATTGCCTGGTAATATTCAGTTAATATCATGCCCTTGCAATTCCCATTTTGGTAGGAGTGACAGGCCAGTTAGCGGTGATGTTTGGGCTAGTTGACCACACTTGTAAACTAACAAGTAATAAGACAAGTTTATTTCACATGATTGACAATTGGATATGATAGACATTTATCATTTAATTCCCTAAACCATGTAATGTGCAGACAATACTAAGCAACAGTTACAATGCATACGTATCGCAAATGGGAAGCAAACAACCATCACTTACCCAACAAACCTGGTTCATAACCCCAATCTTGGTGACCTATCCAAAGACTAACTCTCGGTTTACCATCAAGACACATATAGTCATTTACATCAAATTCAGGACCCCTTTAGAAAGGTAAGCACATTCTAGGGAATTCATCCCCTGACATTAATAATTTTGTAACTTCCTTGCTCACCCCAATTCCTTTATTTAGATCACTCACGAGACCCTGTTATAACCTAGTAATCCATTCACCCATAAACATTACCAGTTCCTCGAACCCACTCGAGAATCTAGTCTCCCAGGATGTAGAATCCTAATATCAACAATAAGACACAAATTGGAAACACATTATTCATGACACAATAACTCCACCTCAGTCAACCAACAACCCATAAATTAATCCTCCAGACTCCGTGCTCGAAGGACTAGGCATGAATTATCCTGTTATTCTACAACAATAATATGAAACAAATTATAGGTCTAAGTTTACTCAGTTAAACCTAGCCTAATTGGATGCCAAGAATTTGCTCCAGAAGTCTGAACAAGAACTTTTGGCTTTGTGGAGGTAAATCCTGATGGAAAGTGGACTTGGAATCCATGGGTTTTACACCATTCGAGCGGGAATCCTTCCTCTCCATTACTCCCCAGGCTTGGATCAGCCTAGGAGGGTTTTTAGAGCAACCCTCGCCTGTTTGGAACTGAAGAGGAGAGAATAAAATTATAAAACTTGTTTCTGGGTTTTTTGGTCCTGTCATCTTGCTATAGAGGCCCAATCCCACTATAGCGGCACTGCCATAGCAGTAGCCGCCCACTATAGCAGGGTTGACCGCCTTGATTTTTGCTATAGCGGTCATTATTGTAGCGGTGTGTAAATCACTACAGCGGCTGACCCAGTACAAAACCTACAGAATCCTCCATGAATTACCCATTTTACAACACACTTCAAATCTTGACGTTCCAAACCAACCCTTTCACGTCAACTTTGATATCGGGAGTTCTACTCTCCTGAATTCACTTCTGAAAAGCCCCACGGACTCCTTAACGCCTTCGCTAATGGAAAACTAGCTCAATCTTAGACATTTTACCCAATCCTTTCTCGGATTAACCTAGACCTTACCTCACTTAGAATTTCTCGTAGACTAGCCTAGCCCGAAATTTCTAACTCCCTAATCCAGAAGTTTTCTAACCTATTTTTTTGCACGAATAGCTCACCCGTAATGAGGTTCCTTTTATTAATGACTGAATAGGTCATTACAATAGATACCAATTTAGACATCGTTCATCCTCGAATGATCTCTAAGGCAGAAGGAAAAGAATGAGCCAGCCCCTTGAACCTTTACGCTCTACCATGATAGCGTAAATATAACCTTACATGAACCACCAAAACTTCCAAATCTCTCGATGTACCCAAACTCAACTAAAATTTAATTCTATCCCGCTCTATTAAGGAATACCTTCCTTTGAGCTGCACGAGACCAATAAGAGTACTCCTCCCCGAGTGCCCATGAAATCCAGTGCCTCATCGAAATACCAGAGCAAAAGAAATTTAAACATAACAAAAAACAATTGTCCATGCCACGAGGAATCAAAACTCGCTGTAGCAACCCCTTTCCTGCTATAGCAGCCTCGCTAAAGAAGGAAAATTCCTGCTATAGCGGCACCGTGGTAGCGCCGTCTTCCCACTATAGCGGTATAAGTGAGGCAGTAACTCCGAACAATCTCCGTTTTGGCCAATTTTACAACATAACACCCAAATTTTGACATTCTAGAGCGACCCCTTTACTTAAATGTTATACCTGGAGTTCTACTAAACCGAACTCCATTCTGAAAGTTTTGTACAGGATACTATGTCCCTCGCATATCATGATATCACCTTACTCCCATCAAATACTACACTCTGAGACACCAACTATCTCTAAACCACACAACACAAAATTCCATTGAAACCCATCCTAGCTTGACATTCTTGTCAACTCTCATCCTAGGGAGAATTCTATCCGGGCACTTACACCCTAACCCATGCTATGATAAGCTCACCCCCACCACTGAATGAGTAGTAACACCAGGTATTATCATGGGTAACAAGAGGGATATGACTGATCAAGGAACCATTTACTAACCCCACTCCCTTAACCGACCCTACCACTAAGGATCATCGATCATGAACAAGACAACTCATTCCAAATTCCCCATAATTCCACTATACTCTTCCCAAGAGCTTCAGTTAGTCAAAACATTTTCATAGAATAAGCCTATGATCAGTGTCCCACACTACTCATCCAATTACGAGGCATTTTGCCAAATACTGCATGAGTGACTATTCCCACAGATGGACAATCATAATTTTACCAATACCCACAAACTTGGTTCCACCATTATCTCATGGTTTCCTCACTAACTACACATTATCATTACAATGCAAGTAGTTACTCAATCAAGGGTAAAAATCACCGCGTTAAATAAGGTATGATGTTCAAATACGTATAGGTTACCTCAAACAGGAAATATCACCCACATCAAGCTAATAACCCTTATGCCTCGAGCTACTATATCTACCCTTTCCTTTTATCGCATATGGATGCTAATTTTTATAATTTATGTAATAGCTCGTAGCTCAAGTATTGATTTAAAACAACCCGGGAATCAAAAACAAAATGGGGGAAAACATGACAGGGATTCTGCCCTACCCCTTCCACTATAGTGGCTTGCATACTGCTATGGCGACCCCTAACAACAGCAACCCAGAAAATTTACCATTTTCTGCAAAATTCCCTCATTCTCTTTCCTTGTTATCAATGTTAACCCCGGAAATCGCGTCATGGTCTTAAACAAAACCTCAAACCCATCCCCAGCAATGCATAATTGAGAATTTAGCACCACGTTATCATAAGATCGATTAGAAACACCAGAAAGTTGTTCATAACATCACATTCCCACTATCATACAAGATTAGCCCCTTTTCTCATGGTTCCCAACCAATCCCGATTGTCCTGAAATTGGAGTGTCCCCACAGTCACAAATGATAATGTCCCCTTACCATTTTTACCAACAATAAGTCCATGCCCAAAACTTAACACAAAAATTTCAATTAAATCACATAGCAGTTACCCCTTTAACCAATCACATATAACCAAGTTTAAAATCTTCACTACCACAAATTTCAAATTAAATCAAGCAATTACACACCACACATTCGCAATCATTCAAATAATGCAATGCAAAAAATCACAAGTCTTAAGCTTCAGCACTCAATCAAATCAAGTTCATTATTTTTTATTCATCTCATGGATGATTGTTATCTAATTCATCCATGCCTTTACATAGTCTCGTAGGCCAGATACCAATTAGAACCTTCCCGGTTCCAATTTCCCTTGCTTCTGTCATTTAAACCAAAAATAATGGCATCCATTTACCTTGTTAAGATACCAATTGGAATAAAGAGATATCAATTAGACTCAACCCATACAAGAAAGTAGCAAACCGCACGAAAGGAGTGAAAGAAGAGAGACAATTTCCTAGAATGCTTCATAGCTCCACAAACATTAATTGTGGACGTCAACACACCAATCCGCAGGAATCTATTTGACATTTGCTCTTATACTAGGAGACCGATAACCTAGGCTCTGATACAAAATTGTCATGACCTAACTACCGGGCCGTGCAAGCATCTACTCTAAGCACCTAGATAGGAGAACCCTTACTATCCGATCCAACAGGTAATGCAGAAATAAATAGTAAAACATAAGAAATAGCCTTTTTAATACTGGAAAAACATTTATAAACTTTAGTACAATGAAATCCTTTAAAAAATTTAAATACAAACACTCCCTAGGAACTAGTCTAAACAGGTACAAGAGCTCTAAGAAGAAATGCAAGTAAAATAAGACACAGCTCCCACCATAGAAAAGAGAGGAGTAGAAGTTGTTAGAGATCACCATCGTCTTTACCTAGAAATATCACTAACCCTGCAACTAGACTATACCAAAAGGTATAGCAAGAGTAGTATCAATACAAACAACACGTACTGGTAGGCATCATTGATAATATCATACAAAAATCCAAAAGAAATATACAATATGAAGTTACCAAACCCAGTCCCTTATCAACCACCTTTACTACCACGATATAACATCTATGCACCTATATGTCTTGTCCTAAGCCTTCCTACCCCATTCCGCTGCAAACTCCACCCCGTGGAGCCCTTCTACCATTCTATCATGGTCATAACCAAATGGTCACACATAACACTAGGACTTTCCAAGTCACACATAATACTAGGACTTCCCAAGTCACACTTAACACTAGGAATTCCCAAGTCATCCATCTTACCAACCACTATAAGAACCTCAGTGGTTTGAGTTTCAATAATCAGGTTTACTATCCTCCCCTGCTATCCAGTTGAGAGACAAACTACAAAACCTTAATTTACCACCCTGACTAAAGTTATGATCCTAAGTCAACTACCTTGACCCTTAGCCATTAGCCAAACAATGGACTACCTGTGAGTTCTACATATTCAAACCTCAAGGTTCCTTACTCTTAACATCCCGCTGGTTCAGGCACTCATAGAATACTAGCCTTGTTTCACTAACCCAGTCAAACCTGACTCCCTAGGAACCTTAGGCCCTCCAACTTCACCCATCCTAAACCTATCACGCAATACACATCACAATCCCTAGTCTAGTGACCAACTAGCCCAAACATCACCGCTAACCGGCCTATCACTCTTACCAAAATGGGAATTGCAAGGGTACGATATTAACCAAATATTACCAGGCAATATCAAATAACCAAATCCATATGACTCTCAATAATACCCCCAGTCAACAACCGGACTCAACAACTATATAAGTCATTCCCAACTATGAAAGTAACCAGACCATATATAATTGTGTCACCACTCGCAAGCTACCTGGACCTCCCAAGGATTCTTAGGACATCATCAATGCCATTTGACATGCAACCTCGGCTTACTGACGAAACCACCTTATCACTTAAGCACACCAACTTGGCCCTTCAAGGACCAGTATGCAATGAACATTACTAACATATAAACCTGATTCACTGAAGGAACCGACATGTAATGAACACCAATAATAGATAAGCCCAGTTCACTCAAGGAACCAACACACATATATCACTCAATCTCATACCAGGTGTGGTATCCGAGCCAACCATGATATAACTTGTACCAGGTGTAGTACCCGAGCCAACTGATATAGAACCTGTACTAGGTGTGGTACCCGAGCCAACCGATATAAATCTTGTACCAGGTGTGGTACCTGAGCCAATCGATATAGAACCTTTACTAGGCCTAGTACCCGAGCCAACTGATAAAGAATATGTACCAGGCATGGTACCCGAGCCAACATATATAAAACTTGTACTAGGTGTGGTACGTGAGCTAACCGATATAGAACCTGTACCAAGCATGGTACACAAGCCAATCGAATGTCACACACAATTCAAAAATCAACAATAATGAACACAACCACAATCTTAAACCAACAAGTAATAAGACAAGTTCATTTCACATGATTGACAAACGGATATCATAGACATTCATCATTTAATTCTCTAAACCGTGTAATGTGTAGACAATACTAAGTAACAGTTACAATGCAAATGTATCACAAATGGGAAGCAAACAACCATCACTTACCCAACAAACCTGGTTCATAACCCCAACCTTGATGACCTGTCCGAAGACTAACTCCCGGTTTACCATCTAGACACATATAGTCATTTATATCAAATTTTGGACCCCTTTAGAAAGGTAAGCACATTATAGGGAATTCATCCCCTGACATTAATATTTATGTAACTTCCTTTCTCACCCCAATTCCTTTATTTGGATCACTAACGAGAACGTGTTATAACCTAGTAATCCATTCACCCATAAACATTACCAGTTCCTCGAACCCACTCGAGAATCTAGTCTCCCCAGGATGTAGAATCCTAATATCAACAATAAAACACAAATTAGAAACACATTATTCATGACACAATAACTCCACCTCAGTCAACCAACAACCCATAAATTAATCCTCCAGACTCCTTGCTCGAAGGACTAGGCATGAATTATCCTGTTATTCTACAACAATAATATGAAACGAATTATAGGTCTAAGTTTACTCAGTTAAACCTAGCCTACTTGGACGCCAAGCATCTGCTGCATAAGTATGAACAAGAACTTCTGGCTCCGTGGAGGCAAATCTTGATGGAAAGTGGACCTGGAATCCATGGGTTTTACCTCATTCGAGCGAGAATCCTTCCTCTCCATTGCTCCCTAGGTTTGGATCAGCCTAGGAGGGTTTTTAGAGAAACCCTCGCCTGTTTGGAACTGAAGAGGAGAGAATGAAATTATAAAACCTGTTTCTGGGATTTTTTTTTCATCTTGCTATAGAGGCCCAATCCCACTATAGTGGCACTGCCATAGCGGTAGCTGCCCACTATAGCAGGGTTGATCGCCTTGATTTTTGCTATAGTGGTCGTTATTGTAGCGGTGTGTAAATCACTACATCGGCTTACCCAGGAAAGAACCTCAGGAATCCTCCATAAATTACCCATTTTACAACACACTTCAAATCTTGACGTTCCAAACCAACCCTCTCACGTAAACTTTGATATCAGGAGTTCAACTCACCCGAATTCACTTCTGAAAAGCCCCACGGACTCCTTAACGCCTTAGATAATGGAAAAACTAGCTCAATCTTAGACATTTTACATAATCCTTTCCCGGATTGACCTAGACCTTACATCACTTGGAATTTCTCTTAGACTATCCTAGCCCAAAATTTCTAGCTCCTTAATCTAGAAGTTTTCTAACCTATTTCTTTGCACGAATAGCTCACCCATAATGAGGTTCCTTTTATTAATGAATGAACAGGTCATTACAATAGATACCAATTTACCCACCGTTCATCTTTGAATGATCTCTAAGGTAGAAGGAAAAGAATGACCCATCCCCTTGAACCTTTATGCTCTACCATGATAGCGTAAATATAATCTTACACAAACCAACAAAACTTCCAAATCTCTAAGTGTACCCAAACTCAACTAAAATTTAATTTTATCCTGCTCTATCAAGGAATCCCTTCCTTTGAGCTTCACGAGACCAATAAGAGTACTCCTCCCCGAGTGCCCATGAAATCCAGTTCCTCGTCAAAATAACAGGGCAAAAGAAATCTAAACATAACAAAAAATAATTTTCCATGCCACGAGGAATCAAAACTCATTGTAGCAACCCCTTTGCTGCTATAGAAGCCTCGCTAAAGCGGGAAAATTCCTGCTATAGCGGCACCATGGTAGCACCTACCTCCCACTAGAGCAGTATAGGCGAGGCAGTAACTCCGAACAGTGTCAGTTTTTGCCAATTTTACAACACAACACCTAGATTTTGACATTCTGGACTGACCCCTTTACTTAAATGCTATACCCAGAGTTCTACTAACCTGAACTCCATTATGAAAGTTTTGTACGAGATACTATGTCCCCCGCATATCATGATATCACCTTACTCCCATCAAACACTTGTAATGACTCTTCCGGTTATTTTCACGTACACATTTTCCTTGTACCGTTAGAGCTTGTTTATAGCGGCCCCAAGTCATTTAAGGCTTGTCGGGACCAGTATTTCGGTGCCAGGTCCATTTGCTTGGTCGTATGATAAGTTTTGAAGTCAAGCAAGTCGGCAAAAGTTATCGTAAGTTTCTTTAAAAAAATTTCTGAACTTTGGGTAAAATGTCTCGGAGCTTTTCTTTCAATATGTAAAGAGTTAGAAGTACCCCGATATACAAAATCGAAGGTCTACGAGTCTAGTTTCCAACGCACAAAATCTCACGTCCAACTGATCTCGGAGTAAAAAGTTATGACTTTTTTACCGCGGACTGTCTGGCAGAAATCGGGTCGCGAACCGGGTCGGGTCAAATCGATTTTAAGCCTCAATTTCACGTTTTAAAACGCTATTTCAGTTCTAAAACAGTGAGAAAACATAAGGGAGGGTTCCAAGAGAGTTCTTGAGTGATCAAGGTGCGTAATTGGAAATATTTTATTTAGGAGTTGAATGTGGTAAAAAGTTATATTTTTTTTATTACCTTGTTAATGTATTTTAAAGGTCTATGAAAAATACTTTTGTTATGATATAATTGTGTATGTATTTATTTTATAAGGTTTTTATACATTGTAATATTTTAACGGAGATAGTAAATTTAGTTATGTTAAAAATTATTATTATAATATAGTAGGTTTTATTTGAAATAATTTTCTATGAATTATGGTATATTTAAAAAGGTATATATATTTTACCACAAATCTATGCAATACCCGAGAACTTACGTAATGGATAAGAAGGAGGGTGTTGACACCCCCTCCACGTGTAATTAAGGAAAGGTGGAAGCAATTAAGTTGCTTAAGTGGAGGTGTCATCATTTGATCAAAGTGGTTATGTTACCATTTAATTAATAAAAAAAATATATTAGAGCCTTTCTTTATGTAGCATATGTGACGTTCTGTACATATATATATATATATATGTCACCAGCAACCTTTATCTTGAAAATTCATTAAATAGCATGTTAGTTTATAACATATTCAAAAGTACTTGTATATATTCAATTGATGAAAAATATCTTGTGGAAAGAAATTATTTTGACGCGATATTCGATCCTCGAAGGCAAAATCGATTATCTACGTCAAGTTATTCAAGCTTAAATTTGAGTTTGAATTCATTTCGGAGCTTCTCGGAGCGGTTCAAGCTTAGACATCTTCGTCCTAGCAGCTTGTCATCGGACGACAGGTAGGTTATGGCTTAAACTCCCTAGACTTAGCATATATCGGATAAAATTGTACTAGCTAGCATCCTTGGGTTAGATTATTAGGTTGGTACCACAGACCTTGACCGCTTTATTCATGTCCGCCTACTTTTGTTCGTCCGATGCTTGTAGTACTTGCCGATATGTTTTATTTACCCTTGTGGTCCTGTGAGGCCTTGTTGACTCTAGAACATAGAAGGTGGGATATTGGGAATGTCCGCGAGTCCCGGCATAGAATTATCCTTCTAGGCTGGTTATGCTTGCTGAGTAGCTATGGGCTTGTGCAGGGTCGATAGGTTGATTGTGAGCTGCTGGGCAGCTATTGTGTTTGATCATACCATTTCCATGCATATAAAGAGGTTTTATCCATGTTTTACTACAGTTTTGGCTTCGGGCCTACTGGCACTATTTTCTAAACCTTGCATGGCACCGGGGGCCCATTTTTTATGGAAATGAATTGGAAATGGTTTGATTTAACTTGCGAATATTCTTCGGTAAAAGAAGGTAAAATTATGATTTATATCACCAGTTTTACGATTAACGCTAGACTCGGCAGGGCCGGGGTGCTAGTTGAGTTTTCTTGCTACGTGTGATGATTTTAGCCTCGGTCGGACCGAGCACCTGAGATGACTTTCTACTGTTTAGACCCGGTTATGATGGGCACCCTTGGAGGGGTTTTTGAGATATTTTCCCACTACTTTAGTCCTGGACAGGGTCTGGGCATGCATATTCGATACTGGGTCTCTATCTTGAACCCGGACTTGCTTCCGGATGACATGTTTTGATACTGAGATTTAGTATGGGGTCAGGGACCTCCATGGACCTTGCTATTCGGGCCTGGGGCTTAGGGCTGCGTGTGCCGGAGGAAGGGTATACGGTGGAGTAGAGGTATACGAGCAGTGTCCTTCCATGGAACCTACCTGCTGGGCTGGATCGGCACTGGAGGAGGTACATACAGAGATACCATTTCACTTGAGATCTTCATGCATCATATCATTTATGTCTGAGGCTCCACCCTTGTTTGTTGTTTGTTGATTGTACGCTCCGGTAGTATGGGATACCGGAGGGTTTGTTTTCACTTGTTTGTGTTCCTCAGTTGTATGGGCGGCCGGGGGACTGTAGGTAGACTCTTTCTATTTACTTGTAGAATTGTTCCCTATTACGGTTAATTATGAAATTGGTTACTGTTAGACTGTTAGTTGCTGGATTTGAGATTGATATGATTAGTTGGGATTGATTCATGTCTCTAAGCATGCCTATCATTACTCTTTCTCTCTTTTTCTTACACTTGAGGTTACCGGTATACCTTCCATTTCGTAAACTTATTATGTATACACTGTTATTGCAAGGACCCCAGGTGCATTGTTTCGTACTTTCACCTGTGCCTATGGTGTATATATTTTGCTTGCTAGCCTCACATGTGGTTCTGTTGATTTCCCTCTGGGCTAGTTCATGTGTACCTTTCATTGATTTTTGTGACTACTTGCTTCTATTCTGTCTGTTACTACACTTTTATCTTATATGTGCCCAGTCGGCCTATGATACCTACTGGGTACCTTATGCTTCGCATTTGGTGCTCACCCTACCCCCTGCATCTTTGGGTGCAGGATCCTAGCATGGGCCATCCGCTGTTAGATCGCTGTGATTCGTGCTTGGAGATCTGTTGGGGACTACTTCAGACTGAGGGTGAGCTCTTGGCGATCGGAGCTTAGCTTTAGTTTATCTTTTGCTTTATGTACTCTATTACCACTCAGAGACATCTATATATATTGTTATGGATCGTTTTGCACTCCATGTATGTAGTTTTGGCTCTATACTATGATACCAGGTCTTGGGGTTTGGTTTAGTTTTCGCATATGTATATATTTATATCCCTTTTATCTATTCTCTTCATCTTGTCCCCTTATTTGTTAGATAGTAGCCCATTACTAACTGTCCTGGGCTACGGGGATTTCTTCACCTACCGGGGGTTGTAGGTGCCATAATGACCGAGAAATTGGGTCATGACAACTTGGTTTCAGAGCTCTAGGTTCTCCGGTGTCATCGGTATAGGAGCCAATGTCTAGTAAAGTCCTGCGGATCGGGGCAAAGACGTTCGTGCTCAATCTTTGGGAGGCTACGACGACATTTTAGGAAATTTGACTCTTTCATTGCTTCTGTGTCGTGCGTGAAACCCTTGAAGTTTCTGGAAATCTCATTTGTTCTACTTCATTCTTTCGCAGATGGTTCGTACGAGATCATCAGCATCACGCGAAGATGAGCCTCCCACTCCAGCTAAGGGTCGAGGACGCCCTCGAGCAGCGGCACCTGCTAGAGCTGCTAGAGTTGAGATAGAGCCCGAGCAGTATGTGGATCAGGGGGAAGCCCAGGTATCACCAGCTCTAGTACCAGCTACAACGCCCACTTCTGTGCCAGCTCCAGCCGCAGCTCAGTCTCCAGATATTCGGGGATTACTATTACAACTTTTGGGTATGATTGGAGAGCGGCCTTCTGAGGTAGCACAGACATTCACTCAGAGGGTAGCCCTGGGTGAACAGAGTTCAGGAGCGCAGCCTGCTACTATGTCTCCTCGTGTGGAGGTCATTCTGGTCCCATCTGTTGCACAGCCTCTTGCTCCTCGCCCAGCTATGACAGAGTCGGAGCAGAAGGCGTTGGGTGGGTTTTTGAGGTTAGCACCTCCGAGGTTTGCTGGTACTTCTGGACAGGATCCACATGACTTTATAACTACATGTGAGGAGATGTTGCATCATTTGGGTTTGTTGGAGACTCACGGGGTTGGTTATACTACCTATCAGTTAGAGGGCCCAGCAAAGTTATGGTGGAGGGCCCAGGTTGCTTGTAGACCACCATCGTCACCTCTTTTGACCTGGTCTGAGTTTTATGAGGCCTTTATGGCCAAGTTCCTACCTCAGAGTGATCGTGAGCGTCGCAGGGAGCAGTTTACTCACCTTATACAGGGGTCTACGACTGTCTCAGAGTATGAGACCCATTTTCATCAGCTAGCACCGTTCGGAGCTATGATCATTCCTACCGAGGCAGATAGGATTCGCAGATTTGTATGGGGTTTGAGGCCAGAGATCAGGTAGCCAGCTGAGATATTGATTGTTGGTGGTCGGTCATTTCAGGCTATCGTAGACTATGCCCACACTGTGGAGGACTTACAGCGACATGATCAGGGGTCCAGAGATAAGAGGACTCGACATCAGGGTATTTATAGTGGTTCCATATATGGTGGTAGAGGTCCTGGCCAGTGGAGTCGGAGTTATCATCCATAGTAGCACCAGGGTCAGTCTAGCCGACCGGTTCAAGCTTCCCTTCAGACTTTTGGTAGTACCCAGTTCGAGCAGGGTCAGAGCAGCCATCAGGGCTATGGCGGCCAGTCTTCGAGGAGTACAGTTTCTGGGGTATCAGGCCATGGTGGTTATACGGGATCTGCTGGTTTATCTTGACCGAGTAGGCCGCCAGGGGATTGTTTTACTTATGGTGTGATTGCTCATTTTGCTAGAGATTGCCCTCAGCAGGGTACAGTTCAGTTGGCCGAGCCTTTACGAGCAATTCAGCCCCCGGCTAGAGAGGGTGGTCGTCAGGGTAGAGGTGGTGCTCCGCGTGGTAGAGCAGGTGGTAGGGATGGCGGTCGGGCAGGTGGAGGTCATCGTCATTTTTACGCGGTCCCTAGGAGACTAGAGGCAGAGGCCTCAGATGCTGTGATTACAGGTACGATTTATGTGTGCCATCAGTCGGCTATGGCTTTATTTGATCCTGGATCCACTTGTTCATACGTATCTGCCTACTTTGTGCCTTGTTTAGGGTTGGCTAGTGAGCTATTATCTGTTCTTGTTTCTGTTTCGACCCCAGTAGGAGATTCTTTAGTAGTGGATCGGATTGTGAGATCTTGTATGCTATCTATTGGTGATTCAGAGACTTGGGGTGATTTGATGATTCTTGATATGCTAGATTTTGATGTGATATTGGGCATGGACTGGTTATCCCCTCACCGTGTGGTTTTGGATTGTTATGCCAAGACCATTACCATAGCTATGCCCGGTGTATCCCCGGTTGTGTGGAAGGGTTCTTTTAGCCATGCACCATCTGGGATCATCTCTTGTCTTCGAGCTAGGAAGTTGATTTCCCGTGGGTGTTTAGCTTATCTAGCATATGTCCGAGATATTAGTGCTGACCCCACTTCTCCTGAGTCTGTTCCTGTGGTTAGAGACTTCCTCGATGTGTTTCCTACCGACCTGCCAGACCTTCCACCTGAGAGGAGGATATTGATTTTAGCTAGTGATGGCCAGAGGCCGGGCCACCAGGCCCATTTCTATTGTCTCCTACCGTAGGCTCCTGCTGAAGTGAGGGGCTTAAGGAGCAGCTCACAGGATCTGGTAGAATAGGGGTTTATTTAAGACCTTGGTCACCTGTGGGTGCTCCTGTTCTCCTTCGGAAGAAGAAGGGATGGGTCGAGTGCGCATGTGTATTGATTTATGCGACAGCTGAATAGGGTGAACAGTGAATGAATAGGTATCCGAGTGCCGAGCGATTGATGCATTTGTTGAGCCAGCTTCCAAGGGGTTCATGTCCGTGTTTTGAAGAATTGATGTTGAGGTGGCTACCATCAGGTTGATGGATTAGGGCCGGAGGACGATCCCTAAAACCAGGCGAGTTCAGGACACGTTATGGGCCATTATGAGTTCCTGGTGATGTCTTTTGGGTTGACTAATGCCCCCGCAGCCTTTATGAACTTGATGCACAGGGTTCTTGGCCCGTATTTGGACTCAATTGTGATAGTTTTTATAGACGACATCTTGGTATACTCGCGTAGTAGAGATGAGCATGAGCAGCACTTGAGGGATATACTCCAGACTTTGAGAGATCATCGGCTTTATGCCAAGTTCTCAAAGTGCGAGTTTTGGCTTGAGGCAGTTGCATTCCTAGGGCAC